>LPNX010243010.1:173356-194118 GCA_001517045.1 Pseudotsuga menziesii | reverse complement strand
CACCTGTTATGCCTTGATTCCGAAGGAGCAAAGAAACAAGCTTGGTGCTCGAAGCAAAAAGTGCATTTTCTTGGGGTACGAAGAATACTCCAAGGCATACCATCTATATGATGAGGTAAACAAGAAATTTGTTATTTCCAGAGATGTAATTTTTCTTGAAACTAATAAAAATGACCAATCCATTGAGAGACAGCTTGATCATCTGGAAAATTATCCTCATCCAAAGAACTATTATGAAAATGAATATGAAATTCCAAATCTTGAAGGGGGAATTCCTATTCTGGATCAACCTTTGGAATTTCCATATGAAGCACCAACTCCCCCGCATGAAGAAGTTCCTGCTACTTCACCTGATCAAGAGATTCAACTGGATGAGGTGATTGAGAGAATTGAAAGACTCTCAATCAATGATGAAGAACCACCAGCTAATCTTCAACAGCAAAAATACGACCTCAATCTCCAACAAATTTTGAGACTTGACTAGTCGCAGTAATCCTTCCATATTGTTTACCACCACGGATCCCTACATGAGATCGCAGCTCGTAGCATGTGGATTATACCCAAGTTTGAACAACAAATGCAGGGATTCTCTGGAAAATAGGTTATAGGTGTAGCCGGAGTCAAGCCTGAAACTGCCGGAATCACTAAAATTAAAAACAAAGTCGATGTGTGGGCTGAAGTGTATAGGTTTCTACAAGGGGTGGTAAGAGTCCTCTCAGAAACTCAAACGCCTCCAGTACATCATAGGGCGAGGGCTGAGCAGCAACTGTAACTCTACATGGGGTGGTAAGAATTTAGGGTTTGCAATTACCAACACAACATGCAGAAAACGCAGGCAGATGGAGGAATGAAATGCAGTAATGCATACAATGCATGCGACTCAACTGGCAGACTGATGGAGCATTCTGGCAATGGACTGGCAAGCAGAATGCCAGGAATGGGTAGACTGGCAACACGCAGGAGTTATGGCAGCGCTCTGATACCACTTGTTGGTAATAACTCCCGATTGATTAACTATTCCAATGCAAAAGCCTATACTTATACAAATATCATGGTGGTTGGGTTTCACCTTCCGCTCAGCCTGTTTGGCTTCCTATCTATTCATATTCCTATTTATTATTTATTTACAATAATCCTGACGGATTATTCTAACACATTCAATGCCCTGTATAATTGGGGTTTGAATTGAGTAAGATGTGGGTGTTTTCTTAAGTGTTGGTCGATGATTATTGGAGCTAGGACATGACTATTTCAAGGTTGCTAGATATGGCTTGTGACTGTTTCAAGGCTACTAGGGTTGGGTTGTGACAGTTTGAGATTGCCTATGTTGGGTTGTAACCTTGTTGACCTTCTAGTGTTTGGCTGTGAATGTTATGATCATGTTAAGGTTGATCTGTGACCATAACAGAAACCAACATCATTAAAAATAGATTATGGATTTATGGGAATGATCCCTTGGTGAATACGACGCATTTCTCCACGATCAAATCGCCTTGTCCCTTCAATATTGGGTCATTTTCAAATATAAAGCATTAGGGTGTCTAAATGAAATGATGCCGGCTACCTTTATTGATTGACCTATTTTCCTGGTCACCTTACCATCCTACTTGGACCTTAGTTACTTATTTTTAGGAGTGAAAACCCCAACATATTCACATGAAGGTCCCTCCCTATCAAAATTGGATGAATCCAACTAATAAAAATAGGATTCGTGGAGAGGAATTTCTTTATCATTCCCTTATGGCTGTGTGGGAATAGCGAGGATTACTTTTCTCATTAGGGATGAGGATTGATTGTATGATCTAGTGATCGAGCTAAGTTAGCTTTATGATTCACTAGATGATTATATGATTGTATGATTTAAGGAGAAAGACAATAAGATCAACTCGCTTGTATCTAGTTCTTGCACAATCATATTTGATCAAACTGAAGAATGTATTCAAGTTGGAGTTAACAACCTACATGGGCATTCATCCAATGTTTAATGTGGATCATTTGAATCTCTATTAGGAATTAATGCTTGATGATAATGAGGAAGAATATGTTTCAGTTACTCTTACAAAATTAGTTTCTAAAATTGGCATGGAGCTCAATATCTATGCATTGATATAGTGTAAATAACATGCAATAGATAAGTAACTTTAAACATTTCCAAAATGAGATAAAACATCAATTTCCTTAAGGTGACAAGAAATACACCTTAAAGTAAATTTAAGCCATGTTTCCCCAACTATTAGAAGAATTGTTGGGAACCAACAACTCCTTTGCAAGGAGGTTTGATCCTATATGGAGTCATAGATAAACTAGGTTCGTGATTGAAGAAAGTTGTGCTTAAGAGATAATCCCAAGAATTGTTTGAGTGCACTTGCTTGGTCATTGTATCAAGGGTGGAGATGTGTGCATAACTATTAGTGCACAATGTACACCGTAGTGGACATATTTGATGTGCATCAGAGTGGAAGTTCAAGGTTGTGTTATATATGTGTTTGTATTCTAATTTAACTTATCTAACAATGTGACTTAGTTGCACTCATCCAAAGTCTAGTTGCGCATGGATTTTGTAACTTTTGAGATTCACACTTACATATTCACATAATCCTACCCAATTGGAGATGCCTTATGCAATCAAATCATGTTTTGCATTCATATGTGATGCACCTAATGATGTTACAATACCTCCCAACAACTACATCTACAATGTGTTGAATCATATTCCTAGAGTCCCCCTCACCTTGGCCTAGACATGGGGCCTCTCCAGGATGTCGAATGCTTGAGTGGGTTCCTTAGATTCCTTTTCCCCCTTTCGTCTTTAGCCTTTTGCCACCAATTTTATTCACTTTTACCCTTGAGGCATCCATTTGTAGTATTTCCGAACTTCATGGGTCTAATTGAAATGAAAAACCTTCGATGAAAATACTTTTCCACTCAAAATCATAAATGAAAGTGACATTTTTTGGATTATTATGTTAAAGTGACATTTTGTGTTATGGAGTGAAACTCTAACTAAGTATGGTATTTTGGATTCATGTATGGAGCTAAATCTAGGTGAATACCTGATATCACATGACCTCTAACTAACCTCAACCATGATGGAGAACATCTAATAGTGATTGACTTCTTAATCTCATCTTTAGAAGTTTTGAACTAAATAACTATTTTGAAGTACACACCAACATCAACTTGTAAAGTACTTGTATAAAGTATAGAAGGATTAGAATAGCTAAATCAAAAGTTAACTTAGCTCGATCACTAGATGATTGTATGATTCATTAGATGATTGTGTGATTGTATGAATCACTAAGTTAGCTCAATCACTAGATCATACAATCAAAAATGGCACAGACCTCATGGGTAAATATATCTCTCTGGGAGACCTATCTTTATGATTCACCTAAGAAAGGAAAGAAGGGCACAAAGTTACTATAAATTAGCAGTAACAAGACATAACCTTTGAAAATGGGTTGAATGTAAGGGTTGAAATACATTTCTGGGCATGTTTCAGTCTTAAAAGGTGATGAATAACAACATAAAATTAGCTTTGGTAACTTCTAGTCCAATTTTGATGGTCAAAGCTCCAATTTTGGGCATGAGCAGGCATGGTAAGAGAACTCAATTCTCATTTACAAACTATTTGGAGGGGTTTTGAGTGCATTGTGTTCCCTAGAATAAATATATACAAATTTGATATAGTGTTTTGCATTAGGGAAGGTGCCAAAAGTATAAACAATAGTCATAAAAGCCATAAAAAATCTAGGTTTGCTATGTGTTAGGGATTCATGTGTATGAAATGAAATCCCTACACTTTGACTATGTATGCATGCTTGCTTTGTATGCTAGCAAGCATACATAGTCAATAAAATTTCTTGTGCATGCTTGCTAGCATACACAACAATCAAGGAAATTTTTTTGCCGTGTATGTTAGTAGGCATACACAACAAAAAAAAATTATTTCTTTGTTGTGTATGCTAGTAAGCATACACAATCAATAAAATTTGTTGTGTATGCTTGCTAGCATACACAACAAAAAAATTTGCTTGCTTGCTATGTATCAACTTTCTTAATGTTCTTGGATGATCAACTTTGAGATTCAAGGACTAGAGCCTAGAGGAGGTAGGCATGCAGTTCTATTTATGAATATGATTCTAATATAGGCAATGATTCCTTGACATGTATGATTTATGATTTATTCACAATAATTTTTTTAAATGTCCTTTCTCATTGAAAAGTCTTCCCCATTTTCCCATTTTCTGCAACTTAGAATCTAACCATAACCCTAAATATATAAGATGAACTCTAATTTCATGCTTCTAGGTGTTCAACTAATACCACTATTGTAGTTGCACATGAGCTTGAGGAGTCCAATCTTGAGAGAGATGATGGTGTCATTGCTAGTCTTGATTCTAGTTATAGTAGTGGTGATAAGTTTGATGATTGATCATTTTGATGAATGACATGTATGAAGTATGATCATTGATGTATTTGTATGATATTGGCATCATAGCATGTTTTTTTTTTGGACTCTACAAACTGTTTAGGCCTCATTATTTATTTATTTTGTTTTAGATATGTATTGCATTGTTGCACAATAGACTTTGTGTTATCTTGATATATTCACCCTCTAATATATATACATGACTAGACTTTGGATATTTTGTCTCTAACATTTTGGAATCATGGATTATGACCTTTAAATTTTTATTTTTTTAAATTTAAAAAAATTAAGCAATTTTTAGTATACAAAGTCATTAAATTCAAATGAGTTGTGTCATTATTGATTCAAAGTCTTAGTCAAAGTTCCTAGTAAAAGTTGACCCTCAACTAATTTGGACTCTTAGAGTTCTTAAAACATAAATAGACATTGTGAGAGTACATTAGTATCTTTGCTTGATACATTAATTATTAATAATTATGTTGATATTTAAATCTATTATTTTCATGTGTATATTATAAATAAATAATTTCATAAGGATTGTGTACATTCAAGCCTTAATTGGATTAAATAAATTGTTGAATTGTTCCATATGTATAAATGTGTAGTTGGTAATTGATGAGTAAAATATATGGTGTAATCTCGATCTTCTTTTTTATTCTTGGCATATATGCACTCTTGGAAGGTGTGAATGCTACTACGTACGCATTGTGAGTTGTTTGGCTTGAAGGATCAGTACAATCTTTTCATGGTTGCATTAGTTGTTTTCTCATGTTTAAAATAAATATCACTCAATCTGTTTTGGGTAAAAGGTTGTTGTTGAAATACCAAAGGAAAAACATTGTATCGATGTTGCATATTTGTTGGAAAAGCTAGATTACAGATTCGTTGAAAAAGATAAATTATAAATATGAGGAAGTAAACTTTTATAGAAATAAGATGTTGAAAGAATCAATGGAAGATGACACTAATAGGCATAAATTTTCTATATATGCTTGCTAGCATACACAGCAATCAAGCAATTTGTTTTTCTTTGTATGCTCGCAAGCATACACAGCAAAAAAATGTGCTTGCTTTGTTGTGTATTCTAGTAAGCATACACAATCAATAAAATTTGCTTGCTTGTTGTGTATGCTTGCAAGCATACACAAGAAATTTTATTGACTGTGTATGCTTGCTACCATACACATCAAGCATGCATACACAGACAATTTGTGTTATTTTGAAGAACGTTTGGTCCTTTAGTTTTGTTGACATTATGAATCATGATGAATGTTATGAATTTATGACTGAAATTTAAATCCATTGATGTATCACAATTCACTATGATATCATGTTACTATGTTAGTGTTACTGACAAGTTGACACATGTTAGATAGTAGAATTTATTTAATTTTTATGTTAATGTTAGTAATAAGTATGTTATTGCTATTAACTTGTCTATATTTTATTTTGGAAATGTATGTGACCTATATGCTTATTGGGGATGAGTACTGAATCCATATGTCTCCATATGATTTTATATCTGGAAGGTCTTACATAACCCCTCTAAGTTGGAATCACTTAAAGTACCAAGCAATTTTGGGACTCAAGATACTACAAGAGATGGAAGAGAAAATGGCTAAGAAAATGATTGTTTATAGAACTATGAGAATACAAAAGGGGACTGATTTCCCTACAGCTTATTTAATGGTGTCTCCCACCCATCTTGAAGAAGAAATGGTTTCCTAGAATATCAAGTTGCAATTCTTCCTAGATAACCAGATTTAGGAAATAAAATTATAAATATAACCATAAGGTTTTCCAATTCTTCTCATAGAGATGAATATTTCAATTTGGAATTGTCTATGTCTAATATGCTTGGAGGGGAGGTGTGATGAAACTAGTTAATAGTTTTTTGTTGTTGTTTCAAAAGGATTAGATTTATAAGTCAATATAATGTACAAAGAGTAATCCTTTACATCACTAAATTTCCTCTTACCACCACAATGAGGAAGACAATCATATCCAATTGCGATGTAATAGTAGAGGACACAATGTACTCTCCCAAAAAGGAACTTAGCATAAATTTGAGCTTCCTAGTATTCCAAAAAACTTTGGAAATCCATTTAATTGAAACCCTTTTTAGGATCCTAAAAGTTTCTTCATATCTCTTTTTTCCATGAATAGGATAGAGTAGTGATCTAGAGGACATGACAAATGGACACCAATAAATTTCACCCAGAACATAGCATAATTGCTTCTCAGCTCACAGAATTAGCCCAGAATTGGGATTTTGCTCATTATTTGCTGCTAAAACACACCTAGAACTATTGTTCAGTTCATAAGTCAGGCCAGAATATGGATAGGAGGCTTCTTTCTTCTATTAGTCATGAGTTCAAGAACCAATAGAAGCCACTTCAAACTTTTTCTTCCACCTTTTTTCCCCATGAAAGATGGCACCAGAAAATTATTAATATATAGTGGTGTAAGATTTCACAGTAAGGGATACATATTATGTTGAGTTCTTGGGATTAAACCGCATGGAAGACTTTAAAATTGCTCGACACTAGTGAATCAATTTATTCTCAACCCCCATATGGGACTTAAAAATTAAGAAGATGAAACTATTTACGTAATCCATGACTATGAAAAATCATGCATAGGACTAAAAATACTACAAAATCATGCATAGGTCATGATGAGTGGTCAATTGGAGTTTTGCTGAGCCAAACTGGGCTAATTCCTAGTGATCAACATTCTGGGCACATCACATCCTCTTAAGCATCAGTAAACAGTATCTAGGTCTGGTACTGTTTTGAATAATTCTGGGAGCCTTATTATAAGTCCTAGGTCAGTTCTGTTCATAAATGCTAGCGGTAGGAGACTTGGTTTTCAATTGTGGCTGACATACTATGCATGTTTTCATTTGTCTCTCTACCTTCATAATAATAGTAAACAACATTTTAGGGCATCTCTAATTTGAGTTTTGGGCATGGCAGAGACTTGAAAATGATCCATCGTATGGCAGAAATGCATCAATACATTGAGTTTTTCTTCTAGCACAAGGGGTGGGAAGAGGTTACAGGATCAATATTTCTCTATCTGTTTTGGGCAATTTTGACACACCATCAATGATTGACCTATAGCACATTCTCCATTATATGGTATTTGAGGAATGTTTAGTGTGCACCGCAATTATTATTGGTGAGAGATATTGTATTTTGATAACAACATCCAATTGGAAGTGTAGAACAATGGTTACTGAGGTGACAGTGGGTAACACCCTTAGGTTATAGTTGGGCTAGCTTGTTTTTAGGGGCTCAATCACACGTGGTAGCTAAAGCTGTAACAAGGACTTTGTAAAACTACTTTTGGTAGAGTTAATTAATAAATCATTGATGGAGTTGATTGTGTGCCAAACTGTAAGCACAACTGCTTGTTTTTTTTTAAGCTAAAATAGCTCAAGGCTTAAAGGAAAACCCATGCTTATTATGCTCAGTGCACCTATTAGATTTCCTTCTCTTTTTTTGAAGAGAAGGTAGGCCCTACCCATACATACAAAATTGTAGTTTATGTTGTAGGTTAGCTATGTCCGACACTAGCAATGGAAGTCAGAAATTTCTCCACCTATATAGACTCAAGATTCTTGTGCAAAGCATGCTTTCCACTTATATTAGGATATCCATTTTCCAATTCAATACTTTAAGGGTTCAACAATAAGAGCAATATACTATTATGCAGGCTACTTCAACCAAAATATTGGTAGCTTCTTCCTTATTCACCCCTTAGTATACTTAGTAAAACATGGACTTAAAAGAAGGATTCACATAAACTTTGTTGGAAATTAATGGATAGTAGTCTAGACATATATATGCCAAAATGAATAGCACTGGAGGGATGGAATTATGAGGGATTGATGTCCAGAAAGGAATGTTTTCTCCTTGTGTTGCATAAGTAAGTATTGTGGTTTTCAAAAAATTGATCCAACATAAAATTTCAACTATGGTATACTTTGAAAATCCTACCCTTTCCTTTCAGTTATAGAAATTGTCCCGATAATTCTATACATCCTTTTTCACCTTAGTGGTGCCATAGGCTAGATAGGGTGTGGAATGGACATTGAACAAAACAATTATTCCATGACATTTTTAGGTATACATCTCCTTTGTCTATCCTTTATGTTTCTCATTTCTGGCATATCCTTGCACCTTAGATATGCAAACTCAGGACTACATTATTCATTTTTTCCAAAACCTGCAAAGCCTAATTTCCCTATTGTTTGTCTATTGTTATCTCTCATATACCTCTCAACATTTGGTTGTAACCCTAAACGATGGAAGTTTTCCATTCCATTCATGAAGAATCACATTCAATTGAACCCTAAACATGAATAATTCCATTCAATTCAACCCTAAACGATGGATCCGGATGCAACTGATAAAACCTCAAAACCATAATGGCTATCTGGACAAGATTTGGACAGGAGTTTGTTGTGATGATTTGGAAGTTTTTCTAAGTTATATGTAAGCCTACGGCTGTAGAGTAAGGAGAGAGGAGTGGCCAAGAAAATGAATAATTAGACCAATGTAGACTAGATAACTAACCTAAAAGTTGTGTGATCAAGTTGATGTAGTGTTGGAAGCTCTCAGAATGTGAACTCATCTATAGAGGTTGGAGAAAGTAATGCATTTCATCAGATATCTGACATATATTCTATACCACCGAAATCTTAAATTCATTTATATGACTTTATCCATGTCTATAGGGAGCGCAATATGAGTGCAAACCATTTATCCAAGGAAGCATTGAATATGGAGGCTAGCCTCCTCTCATTTTCATAAATTTTAGAAGGAGAAATCATTGAGGAAGGCATGATATAGTTAATTTAAGAGTCTTTTGATTTGTGCAGCATAGTCATTTTTGGTTCTTTTTACTATGGGATACATCAACATCTTTATTTTTTTGGCTGGGGATATAGAGTTTGTTTTCATCCCCTCAGGGGTGTGTTTTCTCCACCCTCGATGCCTCCTTGGATAAGATATTTGGGCTCCTTATGTTCTCCATGTGGTATTACTACTTCAGTCATCTTGGGATTATGGGTTCGATCCCTCCCCTTGAGATATTTTTTGATACTTATGATCTCCACTTGTTAATGGATTGACTTATTGCCAGGACTATGTAAAAGTTACCTTTTATTGACTACTGAATTTCAAGCTGGAACACCTCTTTTTCTTCTGAAAAAAAAGATACAGAATATTTGCAAATGATTTTATCACATATATTGAGATCCGTAAATTGGGTCTTTTATATTTTTGGGTGAGGAAACAAACTAAATTAAAATAGGTACACGTAAGAATATTATAAAAAACATAGTTTGTATTTTGAGATTAATTGGCTGAAGCATTTGATATGGAACAAATTGATATTTATATCATGTTAAAGGACTATGTGTTGAATTTTTATACTAGGGAATTATTGATATTATTATGGATAATGATATCAACATTATGTCATGCTTATATGTCTTTCCAAGTTTTTTGCTCGTATTTTTTTATTATTTGCCAATTTTTTTCCAGCCATGGTGCAGGTAGAACCAAATAGGTATTTTTCAGACATGTCTTCCTCCAGCAAGGGGATTTTGGGAAGCCTAGAGGAAAGTGAGACATCCAGTAGGTCTACAAGGGCTAGATCAACTAGATGTCATAAGATCAGAAGAAAATTCAATAAATGCATGAAATTTTTTCTCAAAGGAGGGGGTCATGTTCCTATGATGATGAGACAATAGGAGACATCGAGGCATCCTTAAGGTAAAAAAAACCTAGTGAAACAATGGGTTCGTAGGGATCTTCCTCAAGTAAACACTAATTTTTGTGTGAATGAGAGGATATATAGAATTACACCATCGTCATTACATGGATTGGAGTTTTTTTTCATGGATGGCATAAAGGTTGGATACAACAGATGTATAGAATTGATGGAGTATGTTGGACCCTCTTACAACTATAGTGATTGGATGCATCTGGTCCAATATACACAAAGTATGCATAAATATGGGTTGTCAGTAAATTATATACAACTGAAAGACAAAGCTCAAAATAAAGGAGAAATGTTGTACATTGACGAAAGGCCAAAAAAATCTGCTAATGTTGCGGGGTTTATAAACAGTATACAACCAGGGTCTACACTTAAGAAACCCAACTACATATTCGAGTCATGTGAAGAAAATTGTGTCTTTCTATGTGCCATTAAATCAATAGTTGTTGGTGAAGAAATACTTATTAATTACAATTTGAATCGTGCAGATACAAACACAGTTAGTATGGTTGTGGTACATCCAACAATTTACCCAACCTTTTATTAAGTATTTAACATCTATAGTATTTCGTTAACATATAATTATAATTTTCTAACAAATTTCCTATGTTGACTTCACAGGGAGGTGATGGGGGGCTCATCACCCCAGCAGAAGGTGAGAGGAATACATGATCCACGAGGCAACATGTATACATCAAATTTTTATGTTTTAAAATTGTTTTAGTGAATATTCTAGTTTTGTTAGGTATTTTTTAGTATTTTTTTGATGCAGGGTTCTCTCAGGGGCACCTCCCTCTCGGTAGATGTTAGTAGACCTGAATCTAGGTGATAGGTATACATCGATATTTCCATTGTAATAAATTTAGGATGGACAAACAGATTTGTTGTTATGTATTTTTATTAGTATATTCAGCTCATTTATATAATACTATCTATTTTCCATGCAGAGTGTTGATCAGGGAATCCAATCGGCTATTGATCAGCCGAATGCAATATCGAGGAAACAGGTAAACTTGAATGTAATTCTCCATTTGACTCATACTTTAAAATCATAATTTTCCATTTGAAATAATTTAAAATATTGTAGCTTTTACATATTGCGTTAATTGTGATAATGTTCTCTACTTTTTTTTGCAGGTGGCTGATCGGGGTAAGTCCCTAGCTATTGATTAGAGCACACCCTTGTCTAGGCATTAGGTAAACCTAGATGTAATCTTATGAATCTATCATGATAGAGAATTTTTGTTAATATATTTTTTTGCGCACACTATTGCTTCAAACACTAAGCAATGTTTTATATATTTCTATTATAGACAGGGGATTCGGTTTATGAAACACCATGTCAACACTCTTTACAGTTTGAGGTCTCCTAGTTGATGAAAGATAATGAAATTAGTAGGCTTGCAGACCCATCGAGGGTGCTACAAAATACCATGGAAAAACAAAATGATTAACTGCTTCTTCTGACATTGACAGTTCCACAAACAAAAGAGATCAAATCAAAGATTCAATTATTGTTACAGAGATGTCGACAATTGCAAGTAAGTTCCTAAATAATAATATAAATTCATTTAGAACTTTATAATATTTAATATTATATGCTATTGAACTTATAATACAATGGTTTGTATTTACAGGAAGTTATGCATCTTTACAGTGGTGGTCAAGGAGTTGTTGGGCCTAGTGACCAAACCACTCAATGTACACCACATACTGCTCCCGTATTTTCCACTGAACAGTTGGAAAGATACTCTACGACACCTTCGAGGTCAACAGAGGGTGCAGCTGATGCTGATCGACCTACAACAGATGCTACAAAAGAAGGGGTGAATGCAGAGTTAGATAGAGAGGTGGATTCATTTCCTGGATCTTCTCGTGTCTCTAGCACTGGTTTAGTAGTGACAACATTTTTGGTGAACGAAGAACTCATTCCAATAATCATAGAGAAGATTTTAGGCTATAATAGATTATTCAATTTCGTTTTTATAATTTTTGTCTAATATACCGATAATATTTTTTAATCTTGAATAATGATGGCATTAATGTTTTGCAGGAAATGATATATTTTATAAACATCTAAATGATTTTTCCTTGGATATCTTCAGGCCCACCATCTGCACAAGGTAGGACAAGCAGGAAAAATATTTAAAGGATGAGCTGACTAATCGCTTGGTTGGTCTGTTCGAAAAATATACCTTCGATATATTGAAGGTCCTACAAAAGGCCGGAAAACATCTGAAGAATGTCCAAGACCAGTATAGGGTTCATCTAGAAAAGAACCCTAGGTATGAGCTCCCTCCAATGATTCCATCTAGGGAATGGAAAGCCTTGGTGGAAGATGGAAAAGAGAAGGGTTTGAGAAAAGTAGGAAAGATACCACCAGGAACAGGGAGGTATGCAATACATTCCAAAATGTAATGGTAAGACTTATTATTATTAGTTTTTATATCAAATTTGCAACATCGACTAATGTAATTCAACACTTGATTAGGTTGTCGGAGACATCTAAGGCCACCAAGGAAAGAATGGAAAAAAATGGTCAATACAAGCTTGGTCCTAGTGGTTATTCAAACTTGGTGGCCTGATATGTAAGTATCGAAAACCCGAAACCGCATCCAAATAATATACAGAAAATTATTTTCATTTTATTTTGGAAAAAATATTAAATTAATGACATCATGCAAATATGCAGGTTGACTGGTTCAAAGAATTACCCACTCATGAAGACATGAAGCTTGGATTCAAACAGGGATTTGATGCCGTTGTTGAACGCCAGAGAAGATTGTCTAGGCATACTGCACGATATTTTTTTGATCCATTTGGTGCGCAAGTATATAAAAAATATATAGTTTAATGATAATTTATTAATTCTCATGCAATTTATTTGTTAGAAAAAATTAACATAAATTGTTTATTCCTTTTTTAGTAGGAAAGTAATGATCCCGTTCATGTCAAGGCTATACACCAACTAGACGAAGATCATGCTTTGATTCCTGGTAATGAATTTATTAATATGCTACTGTTTTGTATAGATAATTGCAGCTGATGAACATTAATTCAAATTCTACACAATTCAATTGTAGAGCATGTAGATGCAGATAACACTAAACAGGTTGAGCCTATACAGGATAATGATGAACATGTTGATGTGCCCATGCCAGGTAAAAAATCACCTTTGTAATGTTATTTTAAATAAATTACTTGTGTTTACAAAAATAAAATTAATTTAATGAAACATTTTGACATTATTGCAAAAATTCATCGCCCCTCATCGCAAGTTCAACCTTGCGAGCAATCTATTAGGGAGACCGAGGATCAGATTCCAGAAGATGCACTTATGACTAACTATTTAAAGAGAATAAAAGTAAAAATTAAGTGACTAAAGAAATTTCAATTAATTCTTATTTATAATAAAAAAAATTTACATGGTTTTTTCCTTTGTTTCATGAATGAATGGTTAAATGAATGGTTTACTGATTTTTTTTATCGACTATTGACTAAATGAATGGTTTAGTGAATGTTTTTTTTCAGTTGTTGAATGATTGAATGGTTTAATGAATGGTTTAAAGAATGATTTAATGAAAGATTCTTTTAGCTATTGAGTGAAATAATTTGCAGTAAATTGTTATTTGCAAGTAGATGCATTGGGTTTGGGGAATTGAGAGTGGTGTGAGGGGGGGAGGGGCCATAAGAGCTTCCACCTTCATGTGGTTGGTCTTGTTTAGTAGAGAATATTAAATTATTCTCAAAACAGAGAGGAGCTCAATGAAGGGTAAGGAAGAATACATTAAAAACAACTATTTCTATAATTTTAGTGTTTAATTTTTACTATTGCTATTCGAGTCCTCCATTGGAACTTGTTACAGATAGCGTTGAGAAACATTTTCATAGTTAAGAGACAAGAAATGACGTTTTGATGTGATCGATGGAATTATATACATAGTATTTTTGGTTCTCCATGTTTTATCAGGTGATCTATTATTAACAATTAATTTATTTGAATAGTTGAATAGTATTGTAATTTACATTGTAATAGTATTGTATTTGTTTAGATTGGTTTTGTTATTTTTATAAACAAACAAATATCTATTTGATGGGTCCTAACATGAAACTATTGCAATAGGACAAAATTTGAAGTATGTTGAATGATGTTTTGAAAGGTAAAGTAGAAGAAGAGAGTGCGAAGCTCCACAAATCAAGGTATAATTATGTTTTCTTTTGTTTGATTGAACTGTGTATTGGGTATTTATGCATGTGCATGCATGCACATTTAGTTGATGATGGTGATTATCATACATTCATGCGAACTTTTTTCTATCTGATTTAAAGAATTACCCTAAATAATTTTATTTATCAGGCTGGTTCTATGACTGAATAACTTGGAAAATAAACTTCTGATCTTTATGAGTTAGTAAGTTGTAGAATCCAGTCTTTTCACAAATATTTTTAAAAATAGATCTAATGTATTTGTATGCCAAGAAGTCCAAGGAGTACTTTTATAATGTATATATATAGCCTTTCCTTGATGTCATTCCAGTAGTAGCATTAGAGTATGGTACTGGTGAGATATTAGAAAACCCTATTCTTAGCTTGAGTGTATGAGGGTGGGGCCAAGTTTCTTTTTGGATTCACTGGGCACAAAGCCTCAGTATGGTTATGTTCATGGCTTGATCTACATCTGAAAGGTAGGTTTTAATAGTCCACCCAATATGATGAAATTATTTTGATATGTCATTAATCATGAGTCAACCATCCACATATCCCGCAGATCAAACGTTGATAAACTAGGAAACTTATCAACAAGCTTCATCCATAAACTAGTGCACTTACGAACAATGTGGACTATGTCATACTCAACAAATAATTAGAATAAAAACCCCTTTGCATTAGGTTGGATCGACACCATATTCTCCAAGAAAGAAACCCATAAGTCTTCTACAGATTTTATAGTGAGGACCATAAGCTATGAAACCCTCACATCATGATATGTAATAGTCCTTGTCCTCCTCCTTTAAGGGTTGTAACTGTTGAAAATTATCACTATGTAGGGTTGTAACTACTGAACATGTCATAGGAACTTTCATACATTCTCCACTTTAGTAAGCAAAGACTGAACATTACCACTCTAAGGAAGGTAATATTGCATTTCTTAATTGGTTGGTTGTATATCCTCCATGGTGGCCTTGTCCTCTATATCAAGGATGCTCTCAGCCATCAACCTAGCCAAACCTTGGCCACAAACAATTGTAGTTGGATTTAAGTCAAGGGAATTTTTCTGGATATTGGTGATCCACTTACCCCTTGTCCCACTGCTCTCCTATTGCAAAAGTATATCCTTCACCATGGGATGAGGAATGTAGGCCACCATCTTAGCATTCCAAAAGTGATCATGAAATTAGTTAGGTTCCTTCACCAAGGCATAAGGTTGTGTTTCCATTGAGGCTTAAGTCAACATTCCCCCCTGAAGTGTGTTGCTCATGAAAGTAATTGGTTGCTCACTCCCTTTCTGATTTTTTCGTAAGAAAACAACATAGCATTTTCTTGATATATCTGAAAGGATTTCTTCACTTCTTCAAACTTTATCTTATCAAGATGATTTAACCAAAATATTTCCCAAAAAGAACCAAGAAATGTTTCATCGTATTCAATATTGGTTGTAACCAAAAGTTTCAAAAACCTAATTGGAAACAAAGGCATAGATGACGTTTCAAAAACATAATTGGAAATAAAGGAATAGATGAGAGGAGTACCATTTCCAATTCATGTAAAGAGGAATGGAAGATTCAAGTCATGATGTTTCTTCAACATATTTGATATAAGCCTTCCAATGTTCACAAAAATAGGAAATGGAACACTTTACAAAATTGATGCAACCAAAGAAATATTGAATGGCTTGTTTTTTTTTAGTAAAAAGAATCTCCTAGACACCCTTCACTATTTTAGGATTAATCCTTACTCCAAGATTGTGTTCCAAAATCTTGCCTTCAAATACCCCCAAGATGATTTTTCTGAATTCAGCGATATGCCCAATGATTTGCACCTATCAACAATCTTGCTAAGTGTCCAATATGATCATCCCTATTCTTCGAAAAAATAGTGATATCATCTTGGTACACTGCTATGTACTCATTAGAGAAAGCAAAGTCCACAATACATTGGAAAGTGGATTTAGCAGCTGTCAATTCAAAAGGAATCCACACATATGCATAAGTCCCCCAAGGCATAGTGAAAGAAATTTTATATCTCTCATTAAAACAAAAATTACACAGATATGAAAAGGAGGGGTCAAGGACATGAATGGGACAATGGAGCATACCATTCCAGTAATGATCAATCCTATCTAAAAGCATTAGTTATTTCTCAAAGCCATTATTTGTTGGGTAACTTTACTCATAGAAAAGGTTGATATCTTCTTTGGCCCTATGCATAGAGTTTCATACAAGTGACCCATTGTGGGATTTTCCCATTAACTAAATGGAGAACCGTTAGCAAAATATTTTTGATTGAGCACACTTTCTCCACTCCATTCTTTTCCCCATCAACTAAATGAAGAACCTTTACCAAAATATTGTTGATTGAGCACTCTTCCTCCACTCCTTGCTAATATCCATCTTGTTTTATGAGTTTTTGCTATAGGAACAACCATGCCACTCATCAGAAAGAAACATCTCTTCAGCTTCAGTTCACAACAATTAAGGGACGAGAGGGAAATGAAATAGGTGGTGAAAATGTGTAATTATAGGGTGCAAGAACTCCTTGTTCCTTGTGAATCACCTCATGAGATTAAGAACAAATGCATGGCTATATATGTATTTGGACATGTTCATTCCTTGATAAATGGTTGCATTTGTAATGTCCCAAATTTGTCATTTGGTCACAATGGCCAAAACACATTTTCCATATTCATGAAAGTTGTCAAATGGATGCTAAAAGTCAAATAACTGCCAAGGAGGAAAATCACTAGTTTCCTAGGTTGGGGGTGGAAGCTTTGAGATTTGGAATAAGGGGGATAATAAATGATGTTTAGACATTATAAGGGGATAAATATTTAATAATTGATCTTGTTAAATAAATACAAGAGAAAATGGAAGTGGCAATAGAGCATGAAGACACATGGAGACTATGGGGCCCACACTAGCTAGAATTCCTATGTTAAATGGTATCTTTCTCTTACAAATTTGAATATATGGGAAGTCTAATGTTTTTTTATGGATTATAATGTTAATATAATTTTCCATATAATTTATAGGTATAATTTGGGATTAATTGTAACTTACATGGGAGAGGAAGAGCCAAATGGAAGTTTCATGGACACTTAGCTAGATTCCCCTTACATTTATGACAGCTATGACACCAATGATAGATATTCTATGACAGTTATGACCCAAGTCAGATATGAATTCTGAAATACTGAAATTTAAAGTCTGAATAGATCATCTTGGAGGTCGAAATTGGGAGTTGGAGAAGGCCAAGAGGCTCCTACTCAAATTTGGGAGAAGAGGGAAGGTGAAGAGAGAGGCCACATGGCATAGCATGAGAAGCCACACCAATTCAACTTGGATTTGGTTTATGGATGGATTTGGAACGTTAAAATGCCAATAATATTTATAAAATACAGGGATCATCCATGAGAATAATCTTTTGCACATTTGTGAAATTGTCATTTGTGAATTGTGAGAGCTAGTGGATGACTAGTTTTCTTGCTTAAGCCAATTTCGAGGGTGAAATACTCCCATTATAGTTGGTGTTTGGAAAGGAAACTCATGTATTTCATGGAGTTTTAATGTATTATTATTTTCAGGTGTAATCTATAGGAAATAATGTGGATTCTTCTATTGCAGCACTGTCTCTCAACTATCTCTAGTTTTCACACCATATTCATGCCAATGGAGGGATTGCGCTTTGGGTGAGCTATTGATATATTTTGGGAATATTATAATTCTAATTATATTATGTTATGATGTATATGATATTTATTTCATTTTTATAATACTTTCAGGTTTAAATACCCAAAATAATTCATGTAAAAATGTTGAACAATGAAGAAATAATGTCATTTCCCCACTATCTTGTTGTGAACCATTGTAATGCTGATTATTTCGAATTGGGAGAGACTTTAATTGTCAATTTATGATTGGAATCAGTTCAATATTCTATTTTATTCATTATTAGAAATTTTCAATTCGAAATTCCCAAGATTTGTATGTCAAAATGACTTTTAATGAGCAAACAATGACCATTTCCACTCCATTTTGATATATGCCATGGTCATGCTTATTATTTCGAATGGAGGAATGTATATATGATAAATGTATGATTTATGGACTTTATTTAATTTTTATTTCAATTCTCATGTTCAGTACTTAAGCGTTGGAATCCATTTTACTCAGTTTTATTGCATTGGGAGAAGATTTGGTGCATTTTCCCTAAGGGTCGAAATTGTGACTTGGGAGTTATTTTGGAAAGAGTCATAACAGCCTTTGTAAACTGAAAAATGATGAATATGAGACTTTTAAAAGTTTCCTTACACATATCCAGCCTCTATTTATAAATTCAAGTGACTTTGGGATCATTTGTGAAGCCATTTCCGGCAATTAGCCAGGGGAAGTTAAAGCCCCAATTTGCTAGTAAAGACTCCTACTTTGAACAGAACATTAAACAAGTTTGAATAATTAATTGGGAGGTCACAAAACATACATGAGCATGATATTTAATTTATATTATCATTCATCTACCTTCATAGAAAATTTGGAAGCATTTGGGTCAATTTGGAGGTCTAGACATCAAAACTAGTCAAGAGCCAAAATTGTCAAAAAATTAGAAAATTGGGCATTTTAATAAAATTCCAAAAAGGGGACATTACAGTGGTATCAGAGCATGGTATTGGCACATATTGAAGTTATGTATGGTATATATGAATTTAATAAATTCATTAATCCATGTGGTGATGATATGTCCAAGCAGGTTAATCAAGCATTCAAATTGGCACATAAAACTATTCATTGTGAAGACCTTAATGATTGGTTGAAGGAATTTATAAAAAATAATTCAAATAAGAAATAATTAAGGAATAATAATCAATGCACAAGTAGGTAGGAGACCAAGGAGCTACAAATTTCTATGGGTGGTGAAGAATAAAATGCATTACATGAAGAGGATCAAAATTCACTCCCAAATGACTTTGAAAAAGATGAGGAAACATCACATGAGAAGGAAGAAGAGTACCTTGAAACTATTGAATATCATTCTGAAAAAAATTCTACTATGGAAATGGACCAAATAGAATCTACTAATGGATTCTTGAACTATGAAGGAGTACCTACTGATGGGTTCTCACACCTCTATGTTGGTGACATAGAGATCAATTTTGAAAGTGTTGCTGCAAGCCAAACTTCCATTAAACCTGAAAATGAATACCTTGTAGCAGTTGAAGAAGAAATAAGATCAACTTCCCCATCACCACTTGAGCTTCATGAAGTTGGTCCAAGCTAGAAGGAAGAAGATGAGGATGTTAATTTGCAAGAGCCTCATTTTCTTGAAGGGTCCTTAAAGATGAATGAAAAGAAGATCCAAGAGGCCCTTGGAATACTCCATGGCACTCAAGCATTGGTATCAAATTCTTGTTGGAGAGCTACTTCCTTGGAGGATCCATCCTTCCTTGAAGACATGGAGAACATCCAAAGAGCAATGTGCAACATCAAAGGTAATTTCATTTCTTTGCTTTTTTATAGAAAAAATGTCATCAATCTTAGTGAATGTTTACATGAATCCTACTTTAAGAATAATGAAGTTATTCATAATCTCACAATCCAAAATGAGCAACTTCTTGAAAAGTTGCAAGACACTTGTTTTTCCTCCTATGTTTCAGATTGTCAAATGGTAGATTGTTTGGAGGATTCTCATGACATGGTGGATCATGAGAAATTTGGAAATTTGAATGTACTTGATGCATTTGAAGATGTACTTGAAGAGATGCAAACACTTGATGTGGTTGAAGAGGAAATTGAATTGTCTCTTGATGAAAGGTATGCAATTTTTAAAGAAGAACATGATTCCTCTACATTGTAACCAATCTATGACAAAGGTTTCACACTCTTGAAGGAGCTGCATAATCCTACCCCTATGGATCCTTCACATTATGACAATTTTTCACTTACTGATCATTTGGGTGAGTTGGTTCTTTCTCCTACGTCCTACACTCCTAAATTTTTGCAGCAGTCATCGTAATGAAGAATGGGTGAAAGGGTTTTTTTTATGGTGCCACATGAAGAGCATGGACATTATATTTATCCTTTTGATGATATAATTATTAGAGAACCATATTATTTACATTTGTAGAATAATCCTTGTTTACATTATGATTATACACATCTACATGGGTGCACCTATGATGTCCACTTGAGTCACTTGGAGACTCATGATTTTCCTTGCTCCTTCCCTAGTCTATTTGATGTTGGAGGAACTTCATCACACACTTGGGTGAAGAGATATGTGATTGAAGAACATTCTTATTGGAAGAAAAATCCTCTGTTATCTC
>LPNX010243010.1:141360-171757 GCA_001517045.1 Pseudotsuga menziesii | reverse complement strand
TGTGAGAGCTAGTGGATGACTAGTTTTCTTGCTTAAGCCAATTTTGAGGGTGAAAGATTCCCATCCTAGTTGGTGTTTGGAAAGGCCACTCAGGTATTTGATGGAGATTTAATGGAGTCTTATTTGCAGGTGTAATCTACAGGAAATAATGTGGATTCTTCTATTGCAGCACTCTCTCTCAACTATTTCTAGTTTTCACACCATATTCATGCCAATTGAAAGATTGCGCTTTGGGTGAGCTATTGATCTCTTTGGGGAAGATTCTGTTGTCCGCCGATTGCACACCAGCAGCAAAAATATTCCAAAACCTATCTCCTCACTCAAAAAAGTGGGTGAGGTGTGACCTTGGGGGTAGGCACAGAGCTAGGTACTGTCACCTACTCCTAGCTCCTCCGTTTAGGCTAACTCCTAATGAAGCCAAGGGGGTAGTCCCTAACAAATAGTTTTCTATGGATCAATGTTTAAGTTAAGTTTTAAATGTTTTCAGATGTGGATGGGTGTTTTTTAGGATTTTATGTGATTTTAGAAGATTAATATGATGAATTGAGCACAAGACAAAGCAATCCACGTTGCTATCACTGGAATTAAAAGATAGACAAATATTTGAGCAATTCACAAAAATAAATAAACCATTCACAGATATGACTTATAATCAAACATTCAATGGAAAAATGGCCGGGATTATCAACAATGCTAAAATATGGAACCAGTTCCTATGGAGTAAATTTATTGGAGATGCTTCATGTTTAGAAAGATGTGAATCCCAAAAGATGTCAGTGAATGTTATGTTTTGCAAGTGCTCTTGGTAATTTTTAAGAGTTTTTAACAGTGCTCTTGCTTTAGGGTGTCAACAAAAAGGTTTATCAAATCTGGGAGACTCTTATAAGTTTCCTTCGTTGAAGACATGTCAGGCCCACCCAGTATCCCAGGCTGATATTGTCAAGTGACCAGCTAGCTGAGAATCTATGACAGCGGGAGGTTCTGGCGCCTCTACTAGGAATTACTTTGGAAGAATCCCTACAATGCCAATGCATTGGTTACAGGGTGTTTAAGTGTTATTAGGTTATTTTTGTGGGGTTTAAAGATCCAGTGCTGTTTCTGGGTACTCCGATCTAGGATCGGTCAGAGCATACTCTGGCAAGGAGGGAGAGGGGTTAATTAATTAAAGGGGTGTGAGTTGCAAATTTTATCAAGTTAATTAATTAAAACCCTCTGACAGAGAGTGCTCTTCACCTCTTCTTATGACAGTGGTTCAAAATACTTAGCTAATCTAGATGAAACTAATGCAAGGGTTGTGCAAACCTAAGATGCTCTCCGATAGAGAGTGCTTTTGACTTGTGTTTCTGCAAGTTCAAGAGTCTTACTTAAGGATTATTTGATTAAACAAACACAACAATTAATATGAAAGGTGGTTGATTAAAAATATCTGACAGAGAACACTCTTGATCCACCTTATGGTGAGATTCAAGAGATTTTGGTTCTTTTTATGATTTAATAATTTATAACAAGACACCAACAAGAAATGATGAATCTAGCAATTAGTGGAAATGAAGCTAAGGAACAACTAGCAATTAGTAAGAATGAAACTAAGTTTAATCAGAGAGCTAAACTAATTGCTTAAGGAAAATGGAACTAAGTAAATCATGAAAATGAACACAAGACACACTTCCCCAAAATAGGGGAAGTAGAAGAGAAACGAGACTTGCTCCCACACAGCCTTTTTTTATTAATCTTTTACAATGATGATGTGTTCTTTGCTTCTTGGAAGAACAGGGAAAGAAGGAGGTGAAAGAGAAGGGATAGCAGTCTTTTTGTTGTTCTTGCACTCCTTGTTTGTTCATGGCCTTTGGGCTCTTCTTCACTTGTCTACAATATAAGAGCTCCAGACACACACTTGTTATGATATTAGTTGATCAAAAATAACTTTGAAATTTAATCTACAAACTTGCTACAAACACTTACCCAAACTTACCGAAAAGAAGGAAGAAAAGAGGCAGGAAAAAGGCAAGGTAAGAGGGGTGAAAAAGGGGTGAAAAGAGGGGAAAAGACAAGTAAAATAAGAATGGAAACTAAGTGAGAAAGAGGGCTGCAAATGAGGGTAAAAAAGGATGAAAGTACAGCCCAAAAGATGGTTGAAGAAGAGGATGGAAAGGGGATGCAAAAATTGGAAACAAAGAGGCAAAAGAGGGCTGTCCAAAAGGGTGAAAATGGATGAAAGTACAGCCCAAAATATGGCCCAAAAAGAGGATGGAAAGGGGCTGCAAAAAGTGGAAAAAGGAGGCAAAAGAGGGCTGTCCAAAAGGGTAAAAAGTGGGGAAAAGTGGACAGCGAACAAAAGGAAGGAAAGGCTGCAAATAAAAGGACTAAAAGGCTGAAAATAAAGTATAGGGCAGCCAACTGGGGCAAAGTCTAAGTGAATGAATGTTCACTTTAGCCCAAATGTGCCCTAATCCCAAGAAAATAAAGATTTTAATTTGAAAGATGAATAAAAGTAAGGAGAGAATGGTCAAACCTGTGGATCTTTTTTAAAGCGCTTGGATCTCGTGAAGCATGCAATTACCAGAAAAGTGTACTTGACTACAAGAGAGAAAGATGCAACTGAGCTTGAACTTCTGCTTGGTTGGATGGAAGGATCTGCAAAATAACACTCATAGACTTTCCATACAAAATATTAGATCATGTATTGTTCACAAATTGAAATAAAGAAGAGCATGAACTATAACTAAATAAAACAATGCTCTTTTTTAAGTTCTAAAAGTAAACCAATAAACAACTAACTTGAAAACTGCAAATACCTGTTCTTATGTGCTTACAGAAGCCTTCTAAAGCATAACATCATAATCTCAAATAGACAATAAAGAAAAGCATTAAAACAATATCACCTCATCCATCAAGTGCAATCATCCAAAGAATCACACCACATGAGCCTCCAAAGCTTTAATTTTATTCCAATGGTTGCATAGAAGCAACAAGCAATTACAAAAGTTTCACCAAAGTTTCTCTACACAAAAATCCATCCGAATAGAGCTAAAGGAGCCTCTATTTGTACAATGAGAGAGTGCTAAAATCCTAAAACCAATCCTCAAACCCTTACCAACTTGAGCACCAAACAGAGATGATAGACCTAAATCAAAGAACTGGGAGTGAGGGGAGGCCTCCACTCAGGCAAGGCACCCCCACTCCAACCCTGAACACTAAAATCCATCCACAGATGAGCCCACATGTGTGGAAGGCACCCTGCTGCATAGGAAAGCTACCTGCTAGGTTTAGAAACCTACTTTGTTAGGTCTGGAGGAGCCACTACTAGGTTTGGGAAGCCTATTGATGGTGTAAGCTTTAGTATTCACCTTAATCAAATCATCGGACCAATGAGTGCTCACCATCTCATTCTTTAGCTGGAGATGACATGTCTGCTAATTGATAATAAATTAATTGCTCTCTTAATGATGACTGAAGTTGAGTTATGATAACTCCAATCATCATAAGTTCTCCATGAGATGCCATTTAGTCTTTTATTTTACTGAATTTGGATTAATTTGGAGAGTTTTAATTTTCTCCAAAATAATCATTTTTTAATAAAAATTCATTTTTTACTCAAAACTGACTTTTTTGAGAAAAAAGGCATTATGTGTCTGATTGTTGATCTGAAAGTTTGTTTTGACTGGCTACCTGATCAAGAATGATTTTTGGCTTAAGGTTAGAGCCTTCAATCACTGAATTCGGAGTCCAGATGATGGACTTACCACGAACGGGTTTTTTCCATTTAGTTTATGGAAAAATTAACCCAAAAAACTTAGGAAAAGTAATTAAAAATTAAAAAATTAAAAAATAATTTTTTCACTATTCGAAAAAAAAAATTTCAATTTTTTTTTATGTGTCCAGATGACATAGGACATGACCATGATCTACCTAAATAATACCTAGTAGGTTTATAACACTCAGTTGGGCTCTAATAACCCCCCAAGGCTCATAATTCAACATTGGGCATTCCAGCTTTGGAGGAAGTGGGAGAAAACCTTGTCAATTATACTCGACTGAAGGCAAAGTATAATTGTTAGGGGCAAAAAACTCCCTGGAATACCTTATTTGAGATTCTACGTCTTAGGAGACCGAAACACTCAAAAATACCCTACTAGCACATTTTATTACAAACCCCATGGGGCCATGGTCAAAATTATTCAAATCAAAAACTGGCTAGCCAATATTGGCTAGACATGCAAACAAATCAACTGATACACTGGAATCAGACTTTGAACAAGTTTGTCAACCGACGGCTCCTCAAGTAACCCAACTATGGTACAAAAAGTTGGATAACAGATTCTAATTCTCTTTGTCTTATGTTATTATGTATATGCTCTATATTTCATGTTTATAATACTCTTAGGTCGAAATACCCAAAATAAATCATGTAAAAATGTTGAACAATGAAGAAATAATGTCATTTCCCCACTATCTTGTTGTGAACCATTGTAATGCTGATGATTTAGAATTGGGAGATCCTTTCATTGTCAATTTATGATTGGAATCATTTAAATATTCTCTGTTATTCATTCTCAAAAATTTTCAAGTCGAAATTCCCAAGATTTGTATGTCAAAATGACTTTTAATGAGCAAGCATTGACCATTTCCACTCAATTTTGATATATGCCATGGTAATGCTTATTATTTCGAATGGAGGAATGTATCACTGATAAATGTATTATGGATGGACTTTAATTAATGTGTATTTCAAGTCTCATGTTCATTACTTAAGCATTGGAATCCAATTTACTCATTTTTATTGCATTGGGAGAAGATTTGTCGCATTTTCCCCAAGGGTCGAAATTGTGACTTGGGGGCTGTTTTGGAAAGAGTCATAAAAGGATGTATAAACTGAACCATGATGCATATTAGACTTTTAAAAGGTCCCTTACACATACCCATCCTCTGTTCATAAATTCAAGTGACTTTGGGATCATTTGTGAAGCCATTTCCAGCAATTACCCAGGGGGAATTGGAGCTCCAATTTGCTAGTAAAGAATCCTACTTTGAACAGAACATTAAACAAGTTTGTAGAAGTAATTGGGAGGTCACAAAACATACATGATCATGGTATTTAATTTATATTATTATTCATGTACCTTCAAAGAAAATTTGGAAGCATTTGGGTAAATTTGGAGGTCTAGACATCAAAACTAGTCAAGAGCCAAAATTGAGAAAAAAATTGGAAAATTGGGCATTTTAAAAAAATTCCAAAAAGGGGACATTACAACATTGGAAAATGTTATTTTTTTGATATCCTTGAGCATCAATCAATGCAATGGTAAACAAATGGATTCAGAGACAATGTGGGGTGCTTCCCCACTAGAAACTTGTCGGCGCCTACATAGTTAGCAACATTATTGGTGATTACCTGCACCACATGGTGAAAAATGCTTTGACAAATTCATCCAAATAAAAATAGAACAATGATACATATTTAACATGTATATATGGATCATAAACTGTGTGACCTTTCACAGTTTACTATGAAATTAAGAAGGTCCTTTCCCTTCCCATCTGTCCAACCATCAAAATATACCATGCATCTAGTGCTCCCTAATGATTTTCTCGTCTCCTCCAATTGAGTCCCTATATCGGCCTTTTCTTTTTGAAGGAGTGCACCACCACTACTTCTCATAGGTAAGGGGATTTATATCGTAGGCCAATTGTACCAATAGTAGTGTCAGCAACAAGCATACCCTAGGAGAAGACACTAGTATTGGAAATGTTCAAAGATTTGTTCAATTTCTATGAGCCTAAATTTATTCACTATGAGAAGGAATAGCCTGCAAAAGAGTATGCTTGATGACAAATTCAAATGGAAAGTATGTAGTTGGTGAATTAGATGAATTTTTAGTTTTTATTGTTACAATTTACTTCTCTATATATTACAATATACTATCTTTTCCAGGCTCGTGAAATGGACAAGAGAAAGGAGGAAAAGATTGGTGAAGCTAGAGCTTCTTTAAGATGCTTCGTTAGAGACAATGGGTAAGGCTAGTACTTTTTTTTATTAATCATATCTATTTAATTTATTTTGGTTTGATTTGTAATTTTTTGTATGTTTGGCCATGTGAGAAAAAGTTTTTTATGTGATCTTTTTTATTAAAATAAATGCAAGTGTCTCATTTAGGAAAAACTTGCTTCTATTAAGGAACTCCTTGTAACGTCAAGGGGTCAAACCTTGTCTGAAAACTGTGTGTTGCACATGGGGCAGCATTTGTATGACTAGGGTTTTAGTGGTAGTGGATCAGAATAGACTCGGTGTTATACAAGTACAAGCCTGATCTCAGTTGCTGACTAGCCTAGTTATAACACAATTACGTAGGCTTCCAAATTGTAAATCTTTGTTGTAATTTTAGCATTAAAAATTTATCCCATTTCAAGTTGTTATTTTTGAACTGCTTTCTTAATAGATGAGCCAAAATTTGAATGGATTTTCAAGGTGGAAGTTGTGGTTGAATCACCAATCATTTTTGTTTTTATCCTCTCTCATGAGAGTGAGCATGTACATACAATATCTCCATAAATTTCTCCCCAACGGAAATGAAATTTGGACTAGTAAGTAACACCCTTTGATGCCTTCTATCAAATGCTACTGGTATCACTACAACTATATGTCAGAGTATTCATATATCTATTTTTTAGTGAACCCTACTAGTTTTTGCAAGATTTCATAATTGTTTATGAACCCTTAATTTATGCATTGTTCCTCTGATATTCTCACACCTCTGATACTGAAATTTTTACCAGTGATAGACATGGATTTCTTGTTTCCAAGTCTTCAAAACACACTTGAAATTTGGAGGTCTTAGAAAATGTTATAGATCTAGTAGGTTAGACGTAATCCTTGAAGTGTTCAAAGAATCATTTTCTTAGACACCACTTGTAACGAATAAAGTAAACAATAAAGCATGATAAACTTGCATACACACAATATACACTAAAATGCATTAGTGGCATTTCTCTAAAAAGTATTATTACAAATAATCACAAAATAACTCCTTAGACATTAAGAGATTACTCTGAATAACCTAAATACATCCATATACAATAATCATAATCTAATGCATACAATATTGGCTATATTGACCTTGATATACTTGTTCTCACCCATTCCTCATGCATGCCCACTACCAGTCTAACCTACTATTTACATATACATATGACCATTTACAAAATTCCACTTGAAAATGATTCCTTTATACTCAATGAAAGATAAGCATTATAATCGAATAGGATGGGCACCACAAGTGTCTTGTTTCCAAGGAGAAATAACCCTCAAACTTAAAAGGAACAATTACTCAACATAAGTGCTTTCATCTAGTTAAGTTTCCATGACATGATGGGACTCTTCCCTTTCAATTATTGAGCACTTACACTTGGAATGAACTGGTAATCCATGTCTCCAGGGGTTTTAAGTTTTTGTGGGTGTCTTGACATGCTATTGTCTTCATTGCTTAAATGTAACCCCAACATATGCTTGTTTTTCCTTGGGATAGAATGCCATCAAGTTATTGAAATACCATCATATTTATTTATGTAATCATGATTTTATTTATTTTTAGACAAAGGATTGAGGTACATTTCAAAATATGTATTTTTGAACTATATTGATCTATATTCTCCTTTCTATATTTGTTTCCAACTTTCCACCTTTCCATTCAACTTATATGGGTTACAACTTAGATTGTTTTGATCAAGATATTCAGAAGTAGTCATGGTTGTATACATTTTTATTTTATATTTATTGTTTAGAGTTATAAATAGCATTCCAAAAAAGTTAATATAATTCTAGACTGATAAAGCAAGTTCGACTCGATTTTGAATCTATTTTAGTGATTTTCAAGGTTGAGCCCAATAAAAATAGTGGCTAGGATAAGATGACTATTGTAAATATTCTTTATCATCTCTTTTATGTCTGCCGGGTCCAAAAGGATTGGGAATTTTACTTGCTTGTAATGAAGTCAAATTCCTACAAACAAGTGGAGAAGTCAGCCTTTCCTGAATATTATCTGGGACCATACCATGATTCATAAATCCTGGATGTTTTTCTTCATTGCAAAATGAAATTAAACATGTTGAATCCAATGCTTATTCATTTTGCTCTGTTAAATTGCCATGGTTTCTTGGATTATTGACTCCAATCTAATCCACATAGTCCAACATTTCCTTTTTTTCATCTATTGAATTTTTTCATGTTTGATTCATTTTGATAAGTACTATCATAACAATTTTTCCACGAGTCACTTCAGGTATAGGTGAGCTCCACACATTAACTTGTAAAGATTTCAATATGAGTGCATTTTTTACCACATTGAGATATTCCCCTTCTAGTAACCAAATGATTTTTTTGCTTGTTCTCATTTGCAATATCAAATTTTATTCTGTTGGATGTTGTTATGAAAAATGCTTTCCATAGAACTAATGCATGAGTCTTTTCCATCAAGACCATCCTCATCATATATTGTTCCCCTATATCCTTCACACATTTACGAAAAATGGGAAGCTCACGATCAAACTGGAACCTGTATAAATATTGTTTCAATAGTCTCTATGCCACCATCCTTGCAATGCATCGGATTCAATAACATATTGTAGCTCATATGGAAGACATAATTCAAAGGATCAACATTTCCTTTTACCATCAGTTTTGTAGTGGATAGCTCCATCTATTGGATTGGTGAGCTATTCTCCGTAGGACAAACTTCAGCTACTTTCAAGAGGTGGTGATAGCATGGTGAAGTGGTGGGATTCCATAATCCAGGTATTGGAGTAATTATATTTTGTTTATTTTTTTTGAAATACTTTCTAAATTTTCAACAATGTAGAGCATATTTCCCACTGGTATTCACAAGTCAATTGATTTTTTTTGTGTGTGTTTATACAAGAAGAGTTACTAAATATAGAAGGGCATAAAGACTATGTTCATTGTGGTGTTGCAAGTCTATAGAGTGTTGATTTATGGTGTGATTGGGATTTATGGTCATATGCATCTAGTCAGGTTCATTATTTGATTTATTTTACTTTCTTTAAAATCTTTCAAATGGACAGGGCTACAGGTTCATATGACCACACAATACAACTATGGGACTTATGCAACTCAAAGACCATCTTTCAGTTGAAGTTTTATTTGTCACACAAATGTTTGTTTTTTAATAGAAATGATGATTTTTCATTAGCATCAAAATAGATCATTACATAATCTTTGTTTGGTATATACCTCTCTAGTTGTTTTACATCTTGTTGTTTTCAAAACTATGATAAAATTGAGCCTTGAATATTTTGAACATATCTTTTATATGAAATGTATTCAATGTAGTTGTGGGTTTCTCTTGGACTCTTAGCTTGGAATTCATATCTATGAGGCTGCTAAACCTTAGATGTGACTGTGTAAGAACTATCCTAGTGGACTATGACTGTGTAAGAGCTACCCTAGTGGGTTGTGTTGTTGAAATATTGTAACTTCAAAGAATATTCTATATGTATCTTTTTATGGTCCTCGATGGTCCTAACAGGAGAACCACTTGTATTACTTTGTACCCTGATGCTTCTAATCAGAAGAACTAATAATAGTCATGAGGTAGTCCCCTCTAATTGTAAAGGTGGGTCATTAACACCCCAGTGTGATTACTTGAGCCTACATGTGTAAACTAGAGGCTACATGATTAACTCTAGCCTACATGTAGGATGAGTTAATTAAAATGAATGGATGAATATAAATAGAGGTGTGGCACTCCTCATTTGAAGCACACACTCTCACTTGTGTAGCGCATTAGTGGAGAACAGAAGAGTAGCAGGAGAAGGAGGAGGATTAGGATTTGATCTCCTTGTTGGTTTTATCTTTTATCTTTTTTGGGAATCTATATTGAGGAAGCTTTTGCTGGGTTTTTCCCTTTAGTGTTTTCCCAGGATAAATCTGTGTTGTTCTTGTGATACTGTTTCTTTCAGTGATCCTATTTATATGCTTTTGTTATGAAAATGAAATGAAATACTGATGTTATAGCTTAGCATATGAAAATTTAACATGGTATCAGAGCTATCCTGAACAGGACAGCCTTCACAAGGAGAAATAGCCCTCTCTCCTCGGAAGAAATTAGGGTTTCAAGAAAATTTTCAAGTTTTAGAAAATTGTTTTCATGGAAATTTGCACCCTCCCAAAGCACATATTTTGAGTTTGGAATGAAGGTTTTTGGATGTGTGAGTCTCTAGAAAATTCAAACCCTAGTTTGACATCTACACCCAAAAACTGCTGAACCAGAAAGTTGCAGAAGCTGAATCTTGCAAGTCTGATTTGAAAGGTGAAGAATTGAATTCTATAGAATCCAAGTACACCAGTAAACTCACCTCATTCAAGAATATCTCCTGGTAAGGTCAGTTTCTCATTCCACAAAATCTCAATTTTTTGTGATTTTCTGACAAGATGGCCCCAAGCACTAAGCTTGAAGACAAGCTAGAAGGCATAGAGAATTTTTGAGCATGGAAACATAGGATTGGTCTCATTCTCCAAGAGAATGATCTTGATATGTATGTCAAAGAAGAAGTTTCAGAACCAGAAGAAGCTGAAGCCAAGGAGAAGCACAGGAAAGACATGATTAGGGCTCAAAGAATTATTGCTGACTCCATCAAGGATCACTTGATCCCTCAAGTGTCATCCAAGAAGACTCCAAAGGAAATGTTTGATGCCCTATCCAGAATGTTTGAAGGAAGAAACATTAACAGAAAGATGAATCTAAGAGCTCAATTGAAGAGTACCAAGATGAGTCATGGAGAATCCATCCAAGACTATTTCTCAAGGGTTTCTCAGATAAAAGAACAACTAGAAGCTATTGGAGACAAACTTGATGAAGATGAACTAGTCATGACTACTCTCAATGGTCTCACTAGACCATGGGAATCATTCATTCAAATGATGTGTGCCAGGAAGGAAAGCATGAAGTTTGATGTGGTATGGGAATACTGCATTCAAGAAGAGACTAGAGTGGTAAATAGAGAAGCCTTACTTAAAGAGGATGATCAAGCTCTAACTACTCATACCAAGAAAAGAAGAAGGATTCAACCCACCTTCAAGAAGGGAAACCACAAGGAGAATCAACCTCCTAGAAGATTCCAAATATCAAGAGAAAGTCTAGCAAGTAAAGACTAATCTAGTTTTCAATGTTTCCATTGTGACAAGATATGGCACATTTCTAGGAATTGTCCTATGAAGAAGCAAGAATATAAGAAGAGGATCAAAAACAACAAAATATATCATGCTCATCTAGTTGAAGATGAGGATGAAGAAGAAGAAGAATAAGAAGAAGAAGAAATACCTCCAAGAAAGCAAGCAAGAGAAGAAGATGCAAAAGAGTATGTACTATTCTCTGCACTCTCTCGGTCTATAACACCTAGAGAATACACTTGGCTGATTGATAGTGGTGCTTCAAAGCACATGATGGGACAAAAGAAAACTCTATCCAAACTTGAAGAAAGGAGCTCTCCTCAGAAATTACCCCTAGGAGACGACTATCAATATCCAATCAAAGGAGTTGGTGAAGCAAGTTACAAACTTGATTCAGGTAATCCCCTAAAGATGAAATATGTATTATATGTACTTGTTCTAAAGAAGAATTTACTTTCTATCTCAGATTTAGATAAGAAAGGTTTCAGATTTGCTTTCATAGATGGTCAAGTACTCATGTGGCCCAAAGGAAAGAATATTGAAGATGCAATCATCATTGGTGAAGAAGAAGGAGGCTTGTATAAACTCAAGGGGCATTCAGAAATAGCCTTTGTGCATGAGTTCACTGACCCTAGTGAACTATGGCATAGAAGGCTTGCCCACATTAATTACAAAGCTTTAACTCATGTGAACAAGGTAGTGACAAGATTACCAGACATGAATATCAAGCATGAAGGCATTTGCAAAAGAAGTGTGAAGGGAAAGAACATCAAGAATCCATTTCCAAAGAGCGAAACAAAAACTAAAGGTATGTTGGAATTGATTCATTTAGATGTATGTGGTCCAATGTCTACTACATCCTTAAGTGGCTTTGAATATTATATCATGTTTATTGATGACTATTCAAGAAAGACCTAGATATACTTCTTGAAAGCAAAGAGTGAAGTGTTTGAGAAATTCAAGGAGTTCAAAGCCTTGATAGAGAATCTTTCAAATAAGAAAATAAAGACACTCTGATCAGACAATGGCGGAGAGTATACCTCAAAAGAGTTTGAAAATTTTTGCAAATATGTCAGAATCAAGAGGGAACTAACTACTCCCTACAATCCTCAACAGAATGGGGTTGCAGAAAGAAAGAACAGAACCATCATGGATGCAGTGAAGACTATGATATATGATCAAGATCTTCCAATGCATCTATCGGAAGAAGCAGCAAGAACTACGGTGTATGTACATAATAGAATATCTCACAGTGCTCTTGGGTTCAAAACTCCAGAAGAGATGTTCACAAGAAATAATCCTAAGGTATGTCACCTCAAAATATTTGGTTGTCCAGTATATATTCATATACCAAAAGAGAAAAGAACCAAGTCAGATCCTTCCAGTAAGAAGGGGATATTTGTTGGATATTGTGAAGTATCCAAAGCATTTAGAATTTACATTCCTGGATTCCATCACATGGAAATCAGTTGAGATGTGACATTCGATGAAGAGGTAGCCCTCAAGAGATCCAGGAAGTGCCAACATGAAGAAGTATATGAAGAAGAGACATCTCCCAGAAATAAAGAAACTACATATCTCCCTGAAGATGAAGCTCTTGAAGAACATGACATGGCAGAACCTCAAGAACCTCCTATGATGGAGATATCAAGAAAGAGAAAGCCTACTTGGACAAGAGAAATTATACGAGAGATAGAAAGATATGGAGCTTCTGAAGGCTCCACAAGGGAAAGAAAGAAACCTAAAACCTTTTCCAACTATGTATCTTTGATGTGTGATATTGTAGATCAAGAATCGACAAACTACGAATAAACGGTACAAAAGAAAGAATGGGAAGAAGCAATGACTGAAGAATACCAGTCAATAATGAAGAATGATGAATGGGATATAGTTCCCAAACTTGAAGACAAAAGTATACTATCCTCCAAATGGATATTCAAAATAAACATGTAGCTGATGGAAGTATCGAAAAGTATAAAGCAATATTTGTGGCCAGAGGTTTCTCTCAGAAAGAAGGAATTGATTATGAAGAGAAACTTTCCCTAGTAGCATGATATACTTCGATTAGAACTATCGTGGTACTTGCATCCATGATGAAGTGGGACTTACACCAGATGGATGTGAAAACAACTTTTTCTTAATGGTGTGAACGAAGAAGAAGTATACATAGAACAACCACAAGGATTTGAAGTTGAAGATAGACATACTCATTTATGCAAGTTGAAGAAGGCATTGTATGGCCTTAAACAAGCTCCTCGAACTTGGTATGAAAGGATAGATGGGTTCTTGTCCAGCATGGGCTTTACCAAGAGTAAAGCTGATCGTAACCTTTATCTCAAGATTGTAGAAAGTGAACCTGTCATCCTGTTACTATATGTGGATGACCTATTCTTGACAGGGAATGAGAAACAAATTGTGGAAAGCAGGAAGAAACTAGCAGAAGAATTTGAGATGAAAGAACTTGGGTTAATGCATTATTTCCTAGGTCTGGAAGTATGGCAAGGTTCAAAAGGAATATTTCTCAACCAAGGAAAGTATGCAGTAGAGATATTGAAAATATTCAATATGTTGGAATGCAAAGCCATGGCCACTCCCATGGACTCTAACCTGAAGTTGTTAGCTAATGACTCATCAGAGTTAGTGGACATGACTCAATATAGATAGATCATTGGGTCATTGATGTACTTAACAAATAAAAGACAAGACATTTGTTTTGCTATGAACACCTTGAGTCAATATCTTGTTCAACCAAGACGGGTTCACCTAGTAGCTGCAAAACATGTGATGAGATATCTGAAAGGGACTATAGACTTTGGTCTATTCTATGATAATAGCCGTGAGTACAGATTGTATGGCTATACAGATGCAGATTGGGCTGGAAGTATCTCAGATAGAAAAATAACATCAAGTGGATGTTATAGTATGGGATCTACTATGATTTCATGGTTTATCAGAAAGCAATCTAGTGTTGCTCTAAGCACAACCGAAGTAGAATATATAGTAGCCTGCTCTGCTAGTTGTGAAGCCATATGGTTTCGAAAGCCGATGTCAGGATTATTCAACCTAGAGTTGGACACTACCATGATTCTATGTGACAATCAAAGTTGTATAAAGATGACAGAGAACCCAGTATTCCATGATAGATCGAAGCACATAGAAATCAGGTATTTCTACATTCAAGACATGATGCCGAAGGGAGCCATAGAACTCCAGTATGTGAGTACTGATGAACAAGTTGCTAATGTACTGATGAAGCCTCTATCTCGAGTAAATTTTGAACACTTTTGAGACAAGCTTGGTGTGGTTCGGAAGGACCTTCCTCGAAAGGGGGATTAGTGATGTTGCAGTGGGATTGTATCATCCCTGGGCATCTGCCCTAAAGTGATCCGGTGGCCTCAGTACTCAAGAATGAAGAGGGATTGTATCATCCTGGGACATATGTTCAAAAGTGATCTGGTGACCTTGGTCCTCGAGAATGAAGAGGGATTGTATCATCCTGGGACATCTGTCCAAAATAGATCTGGTGACTTCGGTCCTCGAGAATTTAGTGGGATTGCATCATCCCTGAACTTTGGTTCAAAATGTATCTGGAGGTCTCGGTCCCCATGAATGTGGTGGGATTGCATCATCCCCGAACTTCATTTCAAAATGTGTCTGGAGGTCTCGGCCCCTGTGAATGTGGTGGGATTGCATCATCCCTGAAATTTGGTTGAAAATGTATCCAGAGGTCTTGGCCCCCTTGAAAGTGGTGGATTGCATCATCCCTGAACCTCGGTTCAAAATGTATCTGGAGGTCTTGGCCCCCATGAAAGTGGTGGATTGCATCATCCCTGAACCTTGGTTCAAAATGTATCCGGAGGTCTCAGCCCCCATGAAAGTGGTGGGATTGCATCATCCCTGAACCTCGGTTCGAAATGTATCCGGAGATTTCGGTCCCCGTGAATGTGGTGGGATTGCATCATCCCTAAAACTCGGTTCAAAATGTATTCAAAGATTTCAGTCCCTGTGAACGTGGTGGGATTGCATCATCCCTGAACCTCAGTTCAAAATGTATTTGGAGATTTCGGTCCCCATGAATGTGGTAGGATTGCATCATCCTTGGACTTAGTCCTAAAGTGATAAGGACTGATTATCCCGTAATCAATCCAGTAACTTAGGTTGTTGAGAATGTTGTGGGATTGCATCATCCCTGGACTTTAAGTCCAAAAGTGAACCAAAGACTTCTTGTCTTTGAGATGTGGATTGCAGGTTGTTGCTGATGATGATGACGTACTAATCGAAAGATCAGAGTATGATGATGATGACGTACTGATCGAAAGATCAGAGTATGATGATGATGATGTACTGATTGAAAGATCAGAGTATGATGTTAACGACGTACTGATCGAAAGATCAAAGTGTGATGATGATGATGTACTGATCGAAAGATCAGAGTATGATAATGATGTTGTACTAATCGAAAGATCAGAATATGATGATAATGATGTACTGATCGAAAGATCAGAGTATGATGATGATGATGATGTTCTGATCGAAAGATTAGAGTATGATGATGATGACGTACTGATCGAAAGATCAGAGTATGATGATGACGACGTATTGATCGAAAGATCAGAGTGTGATGATGATGATGTACTGATCGAAAGATCAGAATGCGATGATGATGATGTTGTTCAAGAATTGAAGTATGATGATGGTGCTGATCATGATGTTACTGATCAGATTATGATGATATTTTTGATCGAAAGATCAAAGTCTTGAAGATGTTGTTGCTAATCGAAAGATAAAAGTACTGAAGATGTTGCTGATCAAAATGCTGAAGATGTTGTTGCTGATAGAAAGGTCAAAGTGCTAAAGATGTTGCTGATCGAAAGGTCAAAGTGTTGAACATGTTTCTGCTGATCGAAAGTTCAAAGTACTAAAGATGTTGCTGCTGAGTGAAAGGTCGAATTGCTGCTGATCAAAGTAGTCAAAGTGTTGATGTTACTGAAGACTGAAGATTGAAGATGAAGACTACATGATGTTGAAAAAGATTCCAATGATTTATAGATGTGTTACCCTGATGATGTTGATGATGTCCTCTATCTCTCTTCTATTATTGTTGTTGTTGATGTTGTAGAATACCCTTCTCGTTAAGGGGGAGTGTTGTAATATTGTAACTTCGAAGAATATTCTATATGTATCTTTTTGTGGTCCCCGATGGTCCTAACGAGAGAACCACTTGTATTAATTTGTACGCCAATGCTTCTAATAAAAATAAATAATAAGAGTCATGAGGTAGTCCCCTCTAATTATAAAGGTGGGTCATTAACACCCTAGTGTGGTTACTTGAGCCTACATGTGTAAAGTCGAACCTACATGATTAAATCTAGCCTACATGTCAGATGAGTTAATTAAAGTGAACGGATCAATATAAATAGAGGTGTGTCGCTCCTCATTTGAATCACACTCTCTCACTTGTGTAGTGCATTAGTGGAGAAGAGAAGAGTAGCAAGAGAAGGAGGAGGATCAGGCTTTGATCTCCTTGTTGGTTTTATCTTTTATGTTTTTGGGGCATCTATATTGAGGAAGCTTTTGCTGGGTTTTTCCCTTTAGGGTTTTCCTAGGATAAATATCTGTTGTTCTTGTGATACTATTTCTTTCAGTGATCCTATTTATATGCTTTTATTATGAAAATGAAATGAAATACTGATGTTCTAGCTTAGCATATGAAAATTTAACATGTGTATCCTAGTGGGTTGTGACTGTGTAAGAACTATCCCAGTGGGATGTGACGGTGTATCATAGTGGGTCATGACTATGTAATATCTATCCTAGTGGTTTGTGACTATACAAGAACTATCCTAGTGGGTTGCGATTGTGTATCCTAGTGGGATGTGATATCCTAGGGGGTTGTGACTATGTTGATCTCTCCTAGCTGGCCTGTGGGCTGTGATGTTCTTCCTCAGCATTAATATGAATTTTGGTAACCTCTTATATCTAGGTCATGGCTAATTTGACCTTACCTCTATGGTTGCGACTTGTTTGTATCCCATATTGAGTTGATTTGTGGTTGTGTTAAGCCCTAAATGATAAGGGTATTCACACTTAGTGAATGAGTTATCTTGTTTACAATTGGTAACTGGGAGATATTGAATGTATATAAAATAATTGAACTAAATACATTTATTTAGTGTGTCCCTTGACAGTGTTGTTTTATCTCTCAAATTTCACATATCTAAATTGGATGTGTCTTTGTCAACAATAAAGCCAAGTTCTTTGACTACAACAAAGTTGACTTGTTAAATTACTTGTTGAAAACTATACATGATAGGAATTGAACATAGGAGCTACCTTTGGCAAATGAGTTTCTCTAACATTAAGCTTCACCCCTTTAAATACTGGGAATCAATAATGGTTTGTATTCAAGGTGTGTATTGATATCTTAATAGTTCACCTTCAAATAACCTTTAGCTCAGGTCTCCTTCCCATCACCCACCACCTTCCCTAAACAAGCTAAACCCTAAACCCTAAAATGGTTTGTAGATGCCAGATCCTGTCATGTATAAGCATTAATGTTTGTTAAATATGCTACAGAACTACAAGTGGTTGTTCGTAATGATTTCAGGTAAAATTTTAATGTCTCATGCTTGTTTGTTTTTGATACAGACTTTGGAAGTGGCTAGAATGTTGGCTCCATCTGGACCAGTTGTTCAAATTCACCAGGGAGACTCTTGTGCAAATAGTGGATTCCCTGCAGCGCCTTCTGCAGATGCACAATTGAATGTTTATATCCAACTTTGTCAAATATTCAAGTTCTGCAGTGTGAATGATAAATGTCTGTAGATTGTAACTCAAAAAGATCAGTAAAACTATCACTAAACATGATGTTATGTATTAGTTTCCATTGTCTTTGGTTTAGTGCTTGGGATGTGGCGCTTCTATGCAAACAATCTAGTTTTAAACCTCGGTGAGTGTAGAGCCATTGTGTGTGTGAGGGAAGGTGTCTGACCTCTTATAGTTGGTTTTCCTTCAACAAAGTGGATAAAAAAGTGTGCCATGCCAAATTGATTCAAGTGGCTAATAGGATACTTTATTGTCTTGGAATTTCATAATTTGTTTATATTCTGTATTCTTCTAGTGGAATATAATTAATTGTTTTATTATGTATTTGTATATGTTACCTTATGTGTCTTCAGTAATAGATTGGTGCAGTTTTCAAAAATATTGGAGATAAACAAACATATATAGTTGGTTTATATTAAATTTACCGCATCACACAACTATATCCACAAGTAATTTTCTCAGAGGATTTTATTCCATTCATATATTAATGGGATGGATTGACCTCCAATAACATTGTGAAAGAGTGGTTGCAGGATTGTTCAACCAATAATTGATTTATATATTTTTTCAAACAAGATTATTTCTAATGAAGGTATACATATTCTCTCAACTCCAAAATGCAAGTGAAGCATTTCACACATACATCAGAGATGGACTAACACATGTTCTATTGTCATTCTTTGATATTTGCTTGATGTGTTTACATCATCAAATGTTGTAGACTTATTTTTTGTGTTTTCTTCTGTAGATGGAAAAAAATGCAGCTACTGGTAGGACACCATCTAGTGTACCTATATCAACACCACCTCTAGTATCTCCCAGTTTGTCTTCTCCAAAGCTTGCGACTCCATCCCCTTTAAATGAAAAATTGTAGTCAACTAGGCTAGATAACATAAATCCCAACATCCGAGCTTGTCTTGAGAATGCTGATGGAAATGGAGGATCCAATTCTATGGATACTGATCAATTTGATTCGAGAAAGCTTTCCCTTATGTGAATTTGAGAAGAAAGAGATGAAAACAATGTTGGTTCAAGAGGTATGTTCTTGTTAAATCTACTTTAGGTGTAGTCTTTTGACTTCTAATCTTAATTAAATATTGAACTAAGGTGTTGAGTACTAATGGTTTTTGAAGGTGAAATTGAACAAATCTTTGACCATTTCCAATACTATGATTTCTATGAGCCTGAATTTCTTCAAGTCATGCTACAGGTTCCCATTTTAAGCTACAGGTTGACCATATTCTATGCTTGGGGAATGAAATCTTAAAAGTAGAGAGATATAAACATGAAAATAAGAACAATAAAATAAAAGAGGCACATCAGCTCATGAATTAAAACTGTTAATTCCACTTATTTTCTTTATTTATAGTGATTGGACTGTACATTTAAGCAAAGTAATCTTGATGACAAGAGTTGTTAAGCTAGGCTAAGGAAGCTATTCTATGATAGATTCTAACTTCATTTTAAACCAAATACACTTGGAAGGCTAGCATAATAAACACACATCCTTTGCAAATAATTTGTGGAAAATTAGCAAGATCATTTGAATGGCATGCAAGTGAGCTATGAGTCTCTATATTTACAGAATACAATAGTTTCCTTGAATATACAAGAGGATGACAAAGCTCCAACTATACTTCCCTTGAATAGCTACAAGTAGAATAATATTACCGCAAGGTATGATAACAATACTACTACAATTATAACTTGTAGGACTTATACCTAACATATCTCTATCACCCAAATTACATGCTAATAAACCGTAGGTATCTATAATAGAACACACATAGGATGCAAGGATCCAAGTAACGCTACCGAGATTACCTTTATGAGTCTCGCAGGGGCTTAACTATGGATTTATACCATTACAGGGGCAACACAAACGAAGTAATTATGACCACTCCCTTAAAGGACCCCATAAGCATAAAACCATTTTTGAATACCTACCACCCCCACTTTTACCCTAAGGAACTACGCTCAAAATTCAGCCGCGTAGCATTTTTTGAGCATGCATATAGGGGTTGACCAACAAATTACTACTATAGGGCACCCGTCTCTAAGGATTTTATACCATTTCCTCCACCTGAGCTTGGGCTCAAGACTGAAACAATGTACCATGTATAAGTTTTTTAAAACTATATAGAATCCCGTTGGTTATCCAATGAGTTGTGGATCTAGTCCGACATGGTTGCCATGAGTCAGATAAGATCAATCCGTCGGAAAAATGACTAGAACCTGTAAAAAATATGACAACCTAAGCATCGCAAAAATGACAAGGTGAAGCTGGGAAATTCATAATTCATCGTGGGAGCAATGACTAAATAGTCTTCGGACATTCAACACGTCTCCGTCGAAAATATGACAAAGCATTCTTTATGTCATCAAGAAAGAGAAGTCAAATTTTTTACTATATGGGAGTCAGATATTCAACGAGGTTTGGCATGTGCTTGATTATATGACGATATGACATTGGCGAAAAAAAAATGTTGTTGTTGAATTACCGACAGGCATCGGTTGAATTTCAGACATGGAAGCCGTCGAATCATGGGCTTAAATTCTGTTGTGAATCTTTTGCATATATATATATATATATATATATATATATATATATATATATATATATATTTATGTATGTATGTATGTATGTATGTATGTATGTATATGTAGGTGAGTGCACAAAGTTGAGGGACCTTTTAGATGCAATGGTAGATTCAATATCTATATGAGAGAAATGATTCCAAGCAATCCTGAGCCTACCAAACCTAGTGCCAAGCTTTCCAAAGTTATTGTTAACTAGGATAGTTAGCAAAAATGCAAGCATGTTATGACTCTAAAATGAGCACAAGTTATGTTCTCCAAAATGTGGGTGCATTTTTTGAAACATGATTTATGCCAAAAATGGGCTACGCCCACTATTTTCTCCACAACAATCAACCACAACGATTCGAGGATGACCAAATTACGCAAGGGTAAACACAATTTGGGTGAAAAGGGAATATAATTTCCACCTTCGGGATCAACATCTTCCTTTTCAAGTATTTACACTTAATATTATCCTTCTAGTTTCACTATTTTCAATAAATTGTACTCTCTAATATGAATTGAAACAATAATTTTTTTTAATTTGTATGCCCTAAAAGAAATTTAAACCATAAATTGAGTCATTTGCATGCCCAAAGGAAACCAAAACCATAATTTACTCATAAAAATAAAATCTATTTCACTATGTGCATATATATTTATGAGCATCCTTTTGAATATAAACCAATATTCAAAAATATACAAAGTTTCTTAAGTGTATAGCAAGATTGTATACAACTAAAAAAAATCAAGTAGAATTCATATCTTCCCCCCCAAAAAATAAACAAAGACGCTAAATGGCCTATAGAGTCCAAAAAACTTCATGCCACAACAAATAATAACATATCAAAATCCTTGCAAATATTGGGAATATATTCATCAATAATAGTGTTTACCCTCCTTTAGGATCTATCCCTTTCCTATACTTAGAATATCGAAGTTGGTCCTCCAAGGACATTAATCAACACCTTATAGTTTTGAAGGAACTTCCTAATCCAAATGTTAAAACAAGGTATAGAAGCTTCCCATGCTGAATAAATTTTTTCACTTGATCCAAGGGTACATTTTGGTTAAGGTCAAGACCACGAAGTTCAACAATAGGCTCTACCGACATCAAGATACATAAGGAGGTTGATGTTTTCGATTACATGACAATCACATACCATCATACATGATATAATCTAGTGGAAACCATGCAACCCTTAAAGATTGAAATTTGTTAATTCCTTTGAATTCTAGTTCCCAAACCACTCTACACAAATATGCAAAGATTCTCATGGGTATATAGAAAAAGTGCATTCAACTCAAATAAAATCAAGTGGAATCCATAAATGACCCAAATTACATATGAACAAATATGATAAACAGCCTATAGAGTCTAAATGGATCTGATACCACTGTTAAATAATCAAGAAAATATAGAGAAAATAAGAATGCAAAAATAACTGACAGAAACGACTCACAAACAATGGTACATTGTTACGCTACACTTGTACCCAACACACCTTCAAGTGTACCCCAAGGAGAGAGGGACAATTTTTTGACCAAGAGGGGTGTTATTGAGAGATGGAGGTCATGGATGGACCCTTTCGTCCTCCTTTAAGGTTACTATGGCTTAATGGCACTTCCAACTTCCCATTAAAGAGGTTTTTAACCTCAGGGTTGGTGTTTGGGGCCCCTAACGGTTGACCACTGTGTCTCATTGCTCCATTCCCTTCTTATACACTTTGGTAGCCTCGGTTTCAGCTATGAGACACTATTCTTCGGTCACGACCACTTCATACACCCTCCTAGCCCTTCAATTAGTGGGTCCTTTCTATCCTAGCTAGCCTTCTTTCTTAAGAGAAAGGCATCCTCCATGCCAATTTGTTTACATGCTTTGAGGAGGGAGTTGAGGGATTTTACAGTATTATAGGGGTTATATGGGGCATAACTCCTTCCCTCCAGCCTGCTACGGCCTTTTGTTCGGAGCGATTCATGTATTTGAGCATTTTTTAGCACTTGGGTGTACAAATACCCGAGGTAGCCTACCTTAGCTTATATTTTATTATTATTTTCTTTTAATTTTAAACTGACATTAAATAATTATGAATTTACCTTTTTAAGGCATGTAGGCCTGGATAAGTGAGTGTGAGATCATATAAATAGATCTCCTCACTTTCATTTTAAATAAAAACTCATGGGTTAAATAATTATGCACTTGTTTTACCCTACTTAGGGTTTTCTCTAGATGGATGTGCTCCCGGTGAGAAAGTTTTATGGTCAATGAAAGTTATTTTCTAGTAATTCTTTGGTGGATCTCTTCTTTTGGTGATGCTTCAATTTGTTGGATGAACACAACCAGAAGGAGGTCAGGCTTCTCACCTTCTTGTTTGGATGTTGGTAGATGTGCATTGTTGAGTCTTGATGGTATCTTTAGAGTTGCACTTTGCCCTAGGATAGGCCTTTACCTTCCTCTTGTCACCTTAGCAAATGACAACACGTCTCCTTGTGAGAGTTCCCTAGGGTTTTGCCTTAGTTTTTCTAGGCTACTTTCTTAACTGAGGATCCTTCCTCACTAGTTTAGTGCTCCTCCTCAAAAACCCTAGGTTAGGTAGGGCTTGCTTTAGGGTTTTCCTAGGTTTTCACATTTTATCTTCTCACATATCTAGTCTAGGGTTAGTATTAGGTTAGCTTTAGATTAGTTTTTTTTTAGTTCTTTGGTTAGTGTTTAGATTATCCTTTTAGTTAGTTTTTCTTCATTTAGGTTAAGCCTATAACCTTTCTAACACCCACAGCAGCCCTCACTGCTGACCAACAAACTTGCGTTGGTCTTCCTTAGGCTATTGCTACCCTCACTAGTCCAAGTCTAACCCTACCCCTAAGGTCTCTCAAAAAACAAGGACCTAGGCTTCCTGTAGCTTTCCTCAGCACATTCACCTACAATAGCGAAGGCTACTGTCCTTTCTTCCATGTTGGAAATATTAATTACCCGTTGGTCCGAATAGCACATCAGTCGACTCTACCAAAGTTTGTAGCAAGTCAGTGTTTGTTAGACATTCTGACAGGATAAAGAGTTCATGTCTCTCGTATATAAGGTAGTCGAATTTAATTGTTGAAGCTAAGTTTCTAGGTAGATAGTTATTACAGTCTTTAATGTTAAGTCAGTATCTTCAAAGAGAAGCAATTTTAGTCAATAGAATTTTTCTACATGAAGAAGAAGATTGTAAATCTATACACACTCTCAATAGATGGTAGAGGACAAGAGAAGAACAAAACAAGTGTGTGGAGAAGAATAAGAAAAAATCTGTGAAGAGTTTGAAGTTCAAGCTTTTGTGTTTTTTGAAAGTGTTGAAGAGCTGAAGCTCTGTAAAAGGTGAAACATCCTTGTAATTTCCAAATTTGTATTTACCACTGTAAGTTTTTGTTATGCCATCACAAAGAATATAAATCCATAATTTTATCATTTAATGCAATTTTAATTTAGCCACATATCATCTCCAGATTTACCAGAGTGAATGTTGTTTACATTTACTGTAAGTGAAAGAGACAAAGAATCCATATTTATTTCACCGTGTAAAAGTTCTAGTTTTTATGCAGACAAGGGTTCGATACAAGTCTTATTTAATATTGGGTTATATAATATTGTGAGTGAGTTGCAATATAGTTGTGTCGCAGTTTATCCCAAGTAACAGCCGATGAAAAGTGTTTTTCATATCCTCAGTCTTTTAGACTAGGAAATATAAAGTTGGTCACACATGAGTTGGTCACAACCTAAATCCTGTCGCAGTAAAATCTGGAATCCAAGCAAGTTTGTCAAGTAGTAAAAGTCTGTACAGTGAAAAGTCCATTGTAGTAACTTTGTTGCAGTAATTCTGTCACAGGTATCTTAGTTGCAAGACTTTCCGCAAAAGCAAAAAGGGAAAAAAAAGGTTGTGTTGCGTGGTAACTCAATTTAATTTTTATGGACGCCATTTTCCCAAGATCTGGTATCAAAGCAATTTTTAGGAAAGAAATCTTGTCTTAAAAGGGAAAAAGTAAATTTTCTAAGGAAAGTTAAAATTAAAAAATGGCTTCTACTTCTGGTTCAAATATGTCGAGTTTGCAAAGTTTAATTTTTGCAGGAAATAATTATGAATATTGGTCTCTAACAATAAAGGATTTGTTCAGAATGGTTATACAAAACCAGCAGATCAAGCGGCATATAATAATCTCACACAAACTAAGAAAGATACCTTTAGGGAATAGAGGAAGAAAGATGGAAAATCTCTGTCCTACATACACTAATCCATGGATGAAAGCATACTCCCAATATTAGCAACAATAAATACCACAAAGAAATAATGGGACACATTTGGGGATTGTTTATCAAGGTTTTGACAAGGTAAAGACTTCCAAATTGTAGATCCTGAAAAGAGATTTTGAATCTTTGTCCACGAAAGAATCAGAGTCAGCAGATTCATTTTATATGAAAGTTGTTGGTTTCATAAACCAACTGAAATGTCATGGAGAAACAATAGCAAACCAAAGGGTGGTTGAAAAAATTATCACAAGTCTTTCCCCAACATTTGAATCTTTGGTTATGACCTTGGAAGAAAACAAAGATATTTCAGTGTTTACTATTGATGAGCTGCAAACCTCACTCATTAATCATGAACAAAGAATCATCAAAACAAATACATCATTGGAAGGTTTGATTGACAAAATAGAAAAAGTTTATGAAGGATTCATTTTTGGAAAGAAGCATAAAGATACTTTTCCAGTTAGAAATTCATACAGAGCATGCACACCAATTGAGATTGTGCACTCTGATAATTGTGGTCCAATCATGCACTCTAATATTTGGTGGGCTGAAGCTACTGCACACAAAGAATATGGTGAAAGGATTGTCATTGATCGAGAAACCAGATAGAGTTTGTTAAGGCTGCGTTTTTGGTAAGCAACCTAAAGAGACTTTTCAAGTAAAAAATTCATACAGAGCATGTACACCACTTGATATCATGCACTCTGATATTTGATTGACAAAATAGACAAAGTTTGTGAAGGATGCATTTTTGGAAAGAAGCATAAAGAGACTTTTCCATTCTGAAAGTCATATAGAGCATGCACACCAGTTGAGATTGTGCACTCTGATAATTGTGGTCCAATCGTTCACTCTAATATTTGGTGGGCTGAAGCTACTGCACACAAAGAATATGGTGAAAGGTTGCCATTGATCGACAAACCAAATAGAGTTTGTTAAGGATACATTTTTGGTAAGAAACATAAAGAGACTTTTCAAGTAAAAAATTCATATAGAGCATGCACACCACTTGATATCATGCACTCTGATATTTGTGGTCCAATGCAGACATCATCCATTGGTGGCTACGATTATTTTCTTACTTTAATTTATGACTACTCAAGAAAAACATGGGTATATTTTTTGAAACATAAATCTAATGCATTTAGTTGTTTTTAGCAGTTCAAGGCACTCGTGGAGAACCAAAGTGGTCACCACATCAAAATAATAAGGACATACAAAGGCAGTGAATATGTTTCAAATGAATTTCTAAATATTTACAAAACTCGTGGCATACAGAATCAATTCACTGTGCGGTATACACCTTAGTAGAATGGTGTCGCAGAGAGAAAGAATAGAACCATCATGGAGATGGCATGCAACATGATGGTAGCAAAGCATTTTCTAAATGAATATTGGGATGATGCAGTCGCAATTGTTGTATACATTATGAACCGATGTCCAACAAAGGGTGTGAAGAACAAAGTTCCTCAAGAATCATGGACACTTATGAATCATAGTGTTTCTCATTTAAATGTTTTTGGTTGTGTTGCATATGCTTATGTGCCAGATGAGCTGAGAAATAAATTAAACAACAAAGGAAAAAAATCTATTTTTGTTGCCTATTCTAAAGACACAAAAGCATACAAGTTGTATGATCCCGTCACAAGGAAAGTAATCATAAGTCGTGATGTTCAATTCGTTGAGAATGACTCATGGGATGAAACTATCAAGAATAATGTCAAGATTGTGTCAAATGTCGAGCATGAAGACATGACAGAGGAAGTGGTTCAATTACCACATGTAATTCAACCAATCACAACACCATCAACTCCCATGACACCATGACATGGTTAAGCACAAGGATTCTTAACACAAGTTGCAGCCCAAGCTACACCATCAAGTACACCAAGAGGACAACAGACTCCATGAAGTAGTTCGACATCAACAGATCCAATGAAGACAAGAAGTATACATGAAATATAAGAAGATGGTACACCAAATTACTTCTCTCTCTTTGCTTTATTTTCTCAAATAGATGATCCACTATCATTTGAGGAATTTGTTGAAGATGAAGTATGGGCACAACTTACAAGCCATGGATGAAGAAATATAATGCATTGAGAAAAAACAGACATAGGAACTAGTTGATGTACCAAAAGATAAAGATGTAATCAATGTCAATTGGACTTAAAAAAACAAGAAATATGTCGATGGAAATGTGTAGAAGAACAAAGCAAGAATGGTAAGAGGGTTCACATAGCATCGTGGCATTGATTTCAATGAAACCTTCGCACCAGTTGCACGCATGGATATAATCATAATTGCTTTGGCCATTGATGCACAAAACAAATGGCATGTTTATCAAATGGATGTTAAGTCAACATTTCTGAATGGATTTTTGGATGAAGAAGTATACGTGGAACAACCAAAACGCTATGAAGTTCTAGGACAAGAGCACAAAGTGTACAGGCTGAAAATGCATTCTATAGTTTGAAGCAAGCTCTGAGAGCTTGGTACAGTCGCATTGATTCCTATCTCATCGAGAATGGATTTCACAAAAGTGAAAGTGAGCCAACATTATACACCAAAGCGAATGAGAAAGGTAACATGTTAATTGTCTTCCTATATGTAGATGATTTAATATTTACTGGTGATTTTTCCATAAAAGAATTTAAAATATTCATGGAAAGTAAATTTGAAATGACTGATTTGGGGCTCATGAAGTTTTTTCTGGGCATTGAAGTCCAGCAGTCTAAAAGTGGTAGATCACAATCCAAGTATGCAAATACAGTTTTAAAAAGATTCAATATGTCAAATTTCAAGTCAGCTCCAACGCCAGAACATGTTTAAAATTGAGCAAAGATGATGATGGATCAACTGTAGATCCTATGTTTTTTAAAACGCTTGTTGGAAGCCTTATTTATTTAACAACAATGAGACTAGACATCATGTATGGAGTAAGTCCAATATCAAGATTCATGGAGTCACCAAAAGACTCTCATTGGCAAGAAGGTAAAATAATTCTGAGGTATGTAAGTGGCATAAAAGACCTTGGCATGATGTATTCAACTTCAGAAAATTTTAAACTCATTGGATACACTGATAGTGACAATGGAGGCATCACAGATGACAGGAAAAGCAGATCTGGGTACACATTTCATTTTGGTACAGGTGTTGTATCGTTGGATTCAAAGGAACAACCCATAGTAACAATTTCTTCAGTTTGAAGTAGAGTATGTTGCATCTACAGGCGCTGCATGTCAAGTTGTTTGGATGAGAAGAATGTTAAAAGACTTGTGACAGAACCAACAAGAACCAACAACCATTTTCTATGACAATAATTCAGCTATTGCATTATCAAATAATCATGTGTTTCACAAGAAAACCAAACACATCAACACAAGGTATCGTTTTATAAGAGAATTGGTGAACAATAAAGAAATTTGTTTAGAATTTTGCAGGTCTGAAGATCAACTTGCACACATCTTTACAAACCATTGGAAATTGATACATTCCAATATATCTAAAGTTATTTAGGAATGACAAGTTCTCATTGAAATCTGTCATGAACACAGCAAGTTCCAACTATGAAATATTTTGTAATATTTTGTTTTAAAATTCTATTCTGCTCATAATTAAAGGGGAGTGTTGGAAATATTAATTACTCATTGATCTGAATAGCACATCAGCTGACTTTGTCAGAGTGTATAGTAGGTCAGTATTTGTCAGATAGCTCAACAGGATGAAGAGTTCACGTCTCTCATATATAAGCCATCCAAATTTAATTGCTAAAGCTAAGTTTATAGGTATATAGTTATTACAATATTTAACGTTAAGTCGGTAGCTTTAGAAAGAAGAAATTTTAGTCGAGAGAAGTTTTCTATATGAAGAAGAAGATTGTAAGTCTGTACACACTCTCAAGAGATGGTAGAGGAGAAGAGAAGAACAGATCAAGTGTGTCAAGAAGAAGAAGAAAAACTCCGTGAAGAGTTTGAAGCTCAAGCTTCTTTATTTAGTGAAAGTGTTGAAGAGATGAAGCTCTGTAAAAGGTCAGACATCCTTGTAATTTCCAAATTTGCATTTACCGCTGTAATTTTTTGTTATGCCGTCACAAGAAATATAAATCCATAAGTTTATGGTTTAATGCAAGTTTGATTTATCTGCATATCTTGTTGAGATTTACTACATTGAATCTTGTTTACATTTACTTTAAGTGAAAGACACAAATAATCCATATTTATTTCACCACGTAAAAGTTCTATTTTTTATGCACAGAAGGGTTTGACAGAAGTATTATTTGTATAGTAGTAAAAGTATGTATGAGTTGGAGTAATTCTGTAGTACGTATCTTAGTCACAACAATTTCCACAAAATCAAAAATGGAAAACAAAAAGGTTGTGTTGCATGGTAACTCAAGTTAATTACCGCGACCGTCGTTTTCCTAAGATGTCCCTCATTACAACCTCCTACACTCGTGGCCTCTATCATCCCTTTGTGTTCTTCCACCTCCCACCTTCCGATAGTCCATCTTTCCACCCTCGCTACCACAAAAACCTTCCTCTCAATGTTGAACTCGAGACCTCATGGGCACACTCCCTCCACACAATTGGTACTCCTTGCAAGCATCAGTCCGTGTCCACTCGACAACCACCTTCTTCCCCACTCTCGTGCTTGTTCCTTTCCCTATGCTTCTAAACCATCACAGTCCTTCATTCCTATTATGCCATCTTTTCTTCATGCCCTTCGCAGCACCATCCATCCACCTTGCTTGCTGTGACCAGACCCTTGACTCCCGCTTGGCCCTCACACCTCTCCCTATGGCTTTCTTCCTTTTCCAACCTGCTCCCACTCCTCCGGTCCTCCTATTAATTCTTGCACATGATCTAGGAACTAGGAATCAAAAACATCAAAGAATAATTAACAAATACTCATGAATTGGAAATAATCTGGAACCAAAATAGGTTTCCTCTCTGTATATTCTATAAACAATAATGGGTTACAATTTCCATGGTGAGCAATGGCTTAACTCCATGAAGAATTTGAATACCTAAGGGACAATTCAAATTCAATGAGTGAGTCTAGCTTAACTGACTCTTTGCCATGCAATCTCACTCAGTTAACCACTTGACTAAAACCCTAATTGACTCACCAAACCCTAACTGAAGTCGGAGTGCAATAAATGACTGAATCTCAACTGAAGGAGATCAAACACATGTCATAGCAATCCAACCATCAAGTGCTAGTCCTGCATGACTCCAATGAACCCTGATGAAGTTAACTGAAGCTGAACTGACCATCAGAAGTTGGTGGAAGCACCTTGTTGACTCAATTTCATTAAATAATAATAAATAATCATTAAATAATATAATTAATGAATGGAGGTGCCTTAACTGACTGTAACTAACTTGTTTAATTGAAAGTAACCACCAGTTAGCAAGTAGGTGCATTAATGTCACACAGATCACCCCTGGAGTGCTCCAGTTAGCCTCCTTGACTGTAGGAGAAGGATAAGTTAGCCTCCTTGACTGTAGGTAGGTGTAGGTGTG
>LPNX010243010.1:22735-135241 GCA_001517045.1 Pseudotsuga menziesii | reverse complement strand
AAATTAATGCTCCACTGATGTCAATTAAACTTAGGATAATGGTTTAACTAGGCCAATTTGACCGAAAGAGTGTGTATGATGGTAGATGTCTCCAACACCTCCTACCATTTCTGCTTCTCATGTCGCTACACCCCTTCTCCACATGCTAGGTCCTTCCATAGACGACGCCCTCCACCATCCATCAAAATCCAGCACATTGTTGCATCCCTAACCCACATCATGGCCTCCTCCCATATCCGAGCACCTTCACTCCATGGGTTGCTACCTTCCCTTACCACATGCTTTCCCTCTCTACCTTCCATAAGCCTCGTCACTCCTTCCTTTCACTCCCACAATAGCGTGTACTCCTTCACTCTCCTTTATCCCAACATTAAAAGCAATCTAGCCTGATCCAGTTCGACCATCCTACAATAAATCAACTAGATATTATTAACCATATTAATACTTTACGTAAAATTGTGAATGTTTATTAATTTGCATGTTTTATTAATAGTATTTTAATATGTATTAACATAACCTATAGTTTGTTTAATTTAGTTTCATAATTACTTCTTATACCATATTATTTGTATAACTACTATGTATCTTTAGAAAATGATGCTCTTACCTATATTACTATAGTTATTGATGATAATAATGCTTGTAATTTGTTACAATGGTCTTAAACACTAATCAAACTCTTATTCATTATTTTGTTGCCCTAATACTATAAAATGATGATATAAATGATATTACGAGGAGATATCATATAGTCTGCACAATCTCATTTCTTATAAACTAATATGGGAATGGAGACTTACTTTCTAATCTACTATAGAAATATGATGAATGCATTTTCCAATAGCATTTAGGTCAAGGCACTGCTCCTTACAAGAGATTGGCTATTAGTTGATGACACTTATTGGGATGTTGCTTATCATTAAATAAACGGCATTGTTAAAGTAATATGCATCAACATATAATTATATTACATATATGCATACAAGTCAACACCTCCACTCATTTATAAGATTCCATTAGGCACTGGTGGCTAATACGCATATGTGCATGTTAAGTGTCTTTGGAAGAGCAAAACAAGGCTCTTCCCCAGGAGGTTTCTAATTCTAAAGCAGTTAGGGGTAACTGACTAAGGTGACAGTGGTCACTTGTCTGGCATATTCTTACTGGAAGGTCTACCTACCATTTCAACCAGTAACACTATATATATAGTACATAATGCATAACTAGCCTATAACAGTATGACCGTTAAGGTAAGTTAACGAACTTATATTAGAGTTTTCAACAAATAACTGATAGATATAATATTCTCATAAATAAGATGTTGACTAGACTATGAACAAGAGTCTAGAAGGGGGATCTGTAGCCCTTGATCCATGAGCTAGATCAATGTTTAAGATCAATTAAGCATTATATAAATTTTTGTAATGAAATAATAAAGAAAGACTCTTTAGTTTACTCTGTTGTCATGATTTTTCTACCAAAGAGTGTAATACTAGCTAGCAAATGTGTTTGGCCCAATTAGGTAGATAAATTATCATATTTATAAGTTGGAAACTAGAATTGAGGACTTGGAAGGTGGAATTGGTGTTTGACACAATTAGGTAGATTACTTATCATATTTCTCAATTGGAAACCTTTTTCCTTGACCAAAAGCATGAGGGAAATAATCGACATATGGGAGGCAATCTGAGGACTAATTCACTAAATGGGTGGGGGGGATGGGGAGGATTTGAAAAGAGGTAGGGAATCACAGGGGGCTCAATCTTCCTGTGTTCATAGTATGATGATAGGGCAGACCAGGAAGCAAATGAAACTGACTCATGGGAAAGGGATCATAGTTGTAATACTGAGGATGTAACTGTAGATGGGAAATGCTTGGGGAAGGTAGACACTTTAGGTATTGATGGGATATAAGGAAGACACATCACAGAGTACTCTGAACAAGGGAAACCCAAAGTGGGAATGTTGCTGAACTGTTATATATGGGGTGGTGTCTAAAGACACCATTGTGGTACGATCTCGTGGATTTTTAGCGAGCTGGAGAAAGTAAATGCTCAATGGTGCTTTCAATTTTAGAGAGTCTGAAAGCATGAAGAAGACTCCACTAGGGGATCTTTTTCATTGATAGTCTCCTATGCCTGAAAAAGCTTAAAAGTGTACACAGGAAAGCTCCCCCATCCTTTGGGGGATGAGGGACTTCTTTACCATTGGTATTCCAATCAAGCTAGAAAAGGTTAAACCTATACTGGCTGGATAACCATTCAGATATTTTTATGAGCATGAACAAGACCAAGTTTGCTCGACAATATTTTCTTGATGATAAGGCTAGAAAAGAGCTTAACGACAACCCATGGTGAGATTTTTTGTAAAGTTGGGCCCCTCTGCCCGAGAAAGCATAAAAGGATGCAGAGGGGAATGGTCTTGACTTGAATGTGCCAAGGTAGTCCTTTTCATTTGATGGTCTACATAGTCTACAAAAGGAGATAAGCAAGACGATGGAGATGCCCTTTCATATACTTTAACGAGCGAGAAAGGAAGCAGCTGCGCTTGGCTAGTTGGAGGTCTCCCTCTGTCGACGAAAACACACATATTCTAGAGGATATACCTAGAGGTCCTTGTATCCTGGTTTCATTAACCTCATTGATGAGTTCCTTGGACCACTTGAGAGGAATTCTTAGTGCCTCTCAGGATGGCTATTTCTCATGTGCTCGACTCCAGCTACAACATCGCACTGTTGAGATTTGTACAGGGTAATGGTTTGTGCAGTATTTGGTCGAAGACCCCAGATGTCACTTGACTCTAGCACATTGAAGAGTCTATTTTGGGGACCCCAATAGGTTTAGGTCCCTTGTGATTTCTGGGTTGCATTGGAGATAGTGTTCAGAAGCCCCAGTAGTGCTTCTATATAGATTTATGATTGATGTAGCATATTTGTTCCACGGAGACTCTGAATCTCCATTAGTAGGACCCTACAACTATGTACCATTCCAGATCCAGTAGATCATCAGTCATGAAGATATAGCATTCCATGAGAATGCCATGGGTCCAATGTAGCAGTTCTTTAGATTGATATTGTATTCAGCCTCTCATTGAGGAAACCACTATTGTAACAACAGTTGTACATGATCATCTCCTGTATTATAGAGCTTAGATCACATTATTCTTTTGACATCATTACGAGCATGGGGATGTTTGCCTCATCCATATACATGTCACACAATATTTGTATCTCACCCATTGATGGGAACCATATTAATACAAAAAACAAAATCCACCATGCCCTAAGCCAGGAAGCACCACCTCTCCCCAAAAAATCCTATGATGTCCGTCGGCCATACGATGAGCTCCTTCCCTCACACATCAGGGGGCAATCTGTTAACCCAAAAAATACCCCAATGAGCTCTACATGACCTACAACACCTAAATACATCCATGCATGACCCTCATTTGACACCCACACCCTCAGAAAGGCTTAAAAATATGAAAAAAGGCTTTAAAACCACTAAAAAGAGCCAAAATAGCTCTCACAGGGGCTAAAACCTCTAAAAAGGGGCTAAAACCCCTCAAAGGAGCTTAAAACCCCCAAAGCAGCTAATAATTGGATGAAAGGGACTAAAATTCCCAAAAAGGGACTAAAGCCCTAACCAGGGGCTTAAAACCCTAAATCTATAGAAAATAGCTATAAATAGAGGGGTGGGGGTCACTCTCAAAACACTCCTTCTCTCCCTGTCATTATGTTTCCCATGTGAGTGCCTTAAGACCCTTTGACTCTCAATCCATTCACCCTCCCTCTTCTCCATTGCTCCATAAGCCAAGCTTCCATCCCAAAGAGAGAGAGGTGCTTCCAAAGCTAGGGCATGGTAGCCCATTTCTAGCCAAACAGAAGGTATGATTTTTGTTTTGTGTCATTTTAATTCTAGTTTTCTAACATATTTTGCTTACAGGCTTGTTGTCTAATGCTTTGCTATAGGTCTTCCATTGATTTCTTGCAGCCATTCTTGTTTTCTAACCATTTCTTGCAGGGTTTCCATAACTTGGGCCTAACCTTGCTTGCAGGTTTTTCTTCCACCTCACAGGAACCCTACCCTTTCGTTCTATAGATGGAAGGGAGTCATTCTTGCTTGTAGCAAGGGAGAAATCTCTAAGATATATAATACCAGAGTCGATCATGTACAACTGTTGTTACAATAGTGGTTGCCTTAATGAGAGGCTGGATACAATATTGATATGAAGAACTACTACATTGGACCCATGGCATTCTCATGGAATTTTATATCTTTATGACTCATGGTTTGTTGGAACTGGAATGGTACATAAATGTAGGGACATATTGATGGAGAGTCAGAGTCTCTGTGGTACAAATATGTTGCATCAATCATAAATCTATATAGAAGTACTACTGGGGTTTCTAAACACTGTCTCCAACGCAACCCAGAAATCACAACGAACATGAACCTGTTGGGGTCCCTCAAATAGACTCATCAATGTGCTAGATTTAGGTGACATCTGGGGTATTCGACCAAATACTGCATGGACCATTACCTTGTACGAATCTCAATGGTGCGATGATGTAGCTGGATTCAAGCATGTGAGAAACAACCATCCCAAGAGGCACTAGGGACTCCTCTCAAGTGGTCCAAGAAACTCATCAATGAGGCTAATGAAACTAGAATACAGGGACCTCTAGGTCTGTCCTCCAGAATATGTGTGTTGTCATCGACAGACGGAGACCTACAACTAGCCAAGGCAATGGTGTTTCCTTAACTAGAAGTGAGAGGAAAATAACCGACAGATGGGAGGAAATATGACTCACTAACCCACTGTATGGTGGGGGGGGGGGGGGGGGGGGGAGGAGGTGGAACAGGGGCAAGGAATCATGGGGGACTCAAAATTATTTTGTTCGAAGTTTGAAGGCAGGTTGAACCAGGCAGTAAATAAAACTGATTCATGGGAAAGGGATCATAGCTGTAATACCGGGGATGTAACTGCAGATGGGAAATGCTTGGGGGAGGTAGACACTTTTGGTATTGATGGGATCCAAGGAAGACACATCGCAGAGTACTCTAAACAAAGGTGACCCAAAGTGGGAATGCTGCTTACATGTTATATGTGGGGTGGTGTTTAAAGACACCGTTTTGGTATGATCTCATGGATTTTTAGTGAGCCTGAGAAAGTAAATTCTTGATGGTGCTTTCAATTTTAGAGAGTTTGAAAGCATGAAGAATACTACACTGGGGGCTCTTTCTCATTGATAGTCTCATGTGCCTGAAAAAGGTTAAAATTGTACATAGTAGAGCCTGCCCATCCTTCAGGGGATGAGAAAATTCTTTACCGTTGCTAGTCCAGTCAGGCTGGAAAAGGTTAAACCTATACTAACTAAACGATCATTTAGATACTTTTCACGAGCATGAACGAGACCAAGTTTTCTCAATGATCTTTTCTTGATGAGAAGGATGGAAAAGAGCTTAATGACAACCCATGGTGAGCTTTTTTGTAAAGTTTGGCCCCTCTTCCCAAGAAATCATAAAAGGATGCAGAGGGGAACGGTCTTGGTTTGAATGTGCCAAGGTGGTCCTTTTCATTTGATGGTCTACAAAGTCCACAAAAGGAGATAAACAAGACGATGCAGATACCCTTTTCTATACTTTAACGAGCGGTAAAGGAAGCAACTATGATCGACAATATTTTCATTCTTTTAGGAGTAAGAAAAGAGCTTAAAAGAAACTCCAGCATGGTCAACCGATCAAAGGGGCACTAAAGGTGCCCCCATGTCGGGACAATGGAAAATGGTCCAAAGGTCAACCATGCAATATGGATGGAGCAGGTGCATCTTGAACATACCAATACATGCACGGGATAGATTGTGGTAGAGGAAAGCGAGTCAATGCGGCAGAGGCATGAAAACCGAGGTGGCTCTTGGACAGGGGTCAAAAAAGTCATGTGTGAGTTGTGGTGGATGAACTTAACTACATGTGATGTAAGTTCCAGTCCGGAGGCAGTCATATGCCAAATGCATGCAAAATAAATGATCCTTCCTCTAGGTGGTGGTCTAGAAACCTGCGTAAGGTCTGGTGGATGGATTAGACAGTTATAGGCTGAAATAAAATTATGTGCCTTTCGGGGAGATGGTCCGAATTCCTGCATGAGTTGTGGTAGGCAAGTGTGATGCAAGTATAGGTCCATAGACACTTGTATCACTATGTGGTACGTAAACCAAGGTAACTTCTGGGAAGTGGTCCCGAAAATTACTTGTTAAACATGAGACGATGGTCTCATTAGAAGATAGAGGATGAAATTTGAGCCTGGAGGTGTGAGAGGTGTCTCAAACAGGATTCGGGTAACGCTGAATTAGCAGTTATCGGTGCTTCCCCTGAATGGGGGTAAAAAACATTGTAAAACAAAAAAGGAAAACCAAGCGACTCATTGGTGATGTTAAGCGTAAAATCCCTTGAGGTAGAGCCCATTTCGGGGATTCTCCAAGAGTTGTCTATCAGAGTCAATAAGGGTATATGCCCCTTTTCCAAGGCAATGGTGGACGATGTATGGTCCGTACCACATTGACTCGAACTTGCCTTTGCCTAACTTCTCATTGGGTTGGTCATAGACTAGAACCATATCACCTTTGTTGAAGGTTCGAGGGTGGACATGGGAGTCATAATGGGCCTTTGACTATGTTTTCACTGCTTCAATGGCCTGGAGGGACGCTCGATGGTCTTCTATGGTTTGCTCGAGTTGGAGGAGTTGTTCTTCCAAAGGAGAAGTGTCAGGAAGGAGTTCAACTGCAAGGCAGAGTGATGGGATCTGGAACTCTATAGGGAGTATTGATTCAATGCCATGTACTAGACGAAAAGGGGTGAAACCAGTTGGGGTTTTTGTGGATGTGCGATAATCCCATAGGGAGAAAAACAACATGTGAGTCTAGTTGGCTTTATATTTTCCTACCATCCTTTGGAGCATTGTTTTGATGATCTTGTTGACTGCTTTAACTTGGCTATTTCCATGGGGGTAGTAGGAAGATGAGTACTGGTGTTCGAATTTCAACATGGTTGAAAGTTTAGTAGAAACAACGTCTTCAAAATGTTTACCATGATCTGAGACCAACTGTTTGGGAACACCAAATCACAAAATAATGTGGTTAAAGAAGAAATGTGTCGTCGTTTCACTTTTTCAATCGAATGTGGGCATGGCTTCGGCCCACTTAGTGAAGTAATCAACTTCCATAATGCTGTATTTATGGTCATTGGTCGAGGCAAGGTTGATTGTCATGAAGTCAATTTCCCATTTACAAAAGGGACCGACTGTGACTATAGGGTGTAACGATGCAAGGGGGGTTCTTGCCTTTGGGGCAAAGAGCTGACAGCTACGACAATGTTTGACTTCCTTTATGCAATTAGTGAAGATGGAAGGCCAGAAGTAGCCAGCATGTAGAATCTTTTGGGCTGTTTCTAGACCTGAAAGGTGGCCACCACAGGCTCCGCTATGACAATCATTGAGGATGTGCTCGGCGTCGTCACGGATGAGGCAATGACGTAGGATGGTATCAATTCCTCAACGATACAACACATCTCCAATCAAAATATGGCGAGTGGCTTGATGTCAGATATGTCACCTGTATTCGCGGTTTAAGTGGGATGCAAATTTCTTTGTGTGTAAATATAGGAGGATGTCCCCATACCATGGGTCTTCCATGGATATGATGAATGAGAAATCATCAGGGAGGTCATCCTTGGGTGGTGGTGACGTGGTCAACGGAGGCAGATCTGTCATTAGCATGGACAACGCAAGTGCCTTTGTGATTTTCGAGGAAACAAATTCCAAGTTGAATTCTTGGAGGATGGCTACCCACTTAGTCGTGCGGCCTTATAGAAGGTGATGGCTTAAGAGGTACTGCATTGGGTTGGAATCATCCACTACATGGGTATGGTTTGCAATGATGTAGTGGCGCAAATTATGAACCGAGAAGATGACGGTGAGGGCGAGTTTCTCCTCGGGTGAATATCATAGTGGGAGACCTGTTAGCCTCTAGCTAACGTAATAGATCATGTGCTTATAGCAAGCATTGTCTTCCTGGACCAAGACTCCAGTAATGGCGTTCTCTGAGGCCAACACATAGAGAATGAAGTCTCGGGTGAAGTCTGGTGATGAGAGTAATGGAGCAGAAGCCAGGGATTGTTTGAGTGCATCAAATGATTCTTGAGCTTGTTGATCCCAAATAAAAGAGATTTTTGTGCAGAGCAAGCGAATAAATCCATAGGATTTTGTTGCATACTCTGGTACAAAGTGGCGAAGGAAGTTGGCCTTGCCTTGGAGGCTCTATAGTTGGTGTTGAGTTTTTGGTGAAGGAAGATCAAGGATAGACTGAAATTTGAGGGGGTCAACTGTTATCCCTTTGTGGGATATGATGAACCCAAGTAGACGACCTCCTGGGACACAAAAAATGCACTTTAGGGGGTTCAAGTGAATTTTGTACTTACAAAATGGCAAAAATAATTGCTGCAAGTCATCTATATGTTGTGCTCGTTTTGGTGATCGAGCAGTAAGGTCGTCCAGGTAGACCAATATGATGTGGATTAGGTCATGGAAACAATATGTCATGGCACACTGGAAGGTCGCTCCAGCATTATTTAGACCGAACGGTATAACTTGATATGCGAATGTGCCCCATGGGGTTGTGAATGCAGTCTTGTAACTATCTTCTTTCCGGATCTGGATTTGGTTATATCCATAAAACCCGTCCATGAAGGAAAAGACCACATGTCTGGCGCATGCATCGAAGATCTTATGGATGAAAGGTGTTGGGAAGTTGGATTTGGGAGATGCCCAATTTAGATCATGGAAGTCTGTGCAAACGCAGATGGTACCATATTTTTTATTCATGGGAACAAGATTTGAAACCCAAGTGGTGTATGCAATGGGGTAAATGAAGCTGGCTGTGTGCAGCTTCTCAATTTCAGCTTTGACCGTGACAGCTTTGGAGGGATCAATGGGACGTTGCTTTTGGCGTACGGGTGCCACATCAGGCCATGTGTTGATGTGGTGCTCCAAAATTGATGGATCCAACCCAGGCATTTCAGTGTAGGACAAGGAAAAGATGTATCGAAAATCTTGGAAGAGTGCTGTGTAGGAAGCAACTTCTTCCAAGGAGAAGGATGCCCCCAGCATGATTTATTCAACAATCTCAGGGTTGGTTGAGATGTTGATTTTGATGGTTGGCAAGATGTTGACCATGTTCCCTTCTTCAAAGACATCTAGTGTTGGAATGGGATTTTTGAACCAGTCGACTTTCCCATGAATGAAATATTTGGTTTCCATGGAAAACTGGTCAGACTACGACACAAGCTCTTCAGGGAGTAAGAATGAGTGATGGTGCATGTCATCCCATGGGTATTCCAGGGTGGTTAAACTGGCTTCAAGTATCTCCTCATCATTGCAAAAGTGATGAAGAGAAAGGTCCGATGGACCATTGGTGATGGTGGAGAAAAGAGGGTCTATAGAATTGGACATCATGTAAATGGACATGGTGTTTGAAGAAGGAGGTGGGGGATGGATTTCTTTAATCAGGGTGATCTAAAATTTAAGGGAATGTTGTCAAAGGTTGGCTAGGGCCATTCAAAACTCAGACAAGTCCTAGAAGTGGTGAGAATAGTGTCCATACAATCCGCAAAGGGTGTAAGCATGGTTTTTTCTCAACGATTTGTTTCTCACTATTGGCCCGCTTGGGAGTTCAACCACTGGGAGGTTTGCTGTTGTATCCATGGAATCCAAATGTGCGTACATTATGGGAATCTCAGGGAATTTTTGGGTAGGATGGCCCTATTCTTCACAGATGATGCAAGGCAATATCTGTCAAGGTTCAGTGGTATCTTTTTCATTTTTGCCCCTGGCCCTTTTTGTGTGGGGTGGTGTGGGTGCAGGTGCGGTGGTCGGTTTTTGCAGGCCGGGTGTAGGATGAGTTTCTACCACAATGGGTTGTACAAGGGTTAAGAATACCTAGGGCATTGGAGGTTGGGCTGGTGGATCGAGGTACCACACAAGGATCCCCAATGTAAGATTGGGCAAGTTTAAGGTAGACATTACTGGCTTACACATGACGCCAGCAGGGGAATAGGAAGGGAATTGTGTGGACTAGGGAGGAGCCCAAATAGCTCCCTGATGGTTTCATGTGGGGATGGGGTTGTGGTTGCGGCTGCACATAATGTTGCGGCTGCAGATGATGTTGCAGTTGCTGATGATGTTGTGGCTATGGTGGGTGTTTAGGTGCAGTCGTGCTAGATGAGAGCATGCACAAATCTGTAGTCTCGTTTGGTGTTAGTGGTGGTGACACTAAGGGGAAAGAAGTCTTCATGGTGGTATTAGTAAACAACCCAGGGATGAAATTCAACAATGGGGAGCCTGGTATGTTGTCAACCATGGTTTTGGCCGCAGGGATAACATTGGCAGGTGCGGTTATCCCTTGTGGATCAAATGTGTTGATAATAGGGATAACATTGGCTGGTGCAGTTAGCCCTTGTAGATCATGATAAGTTAGTTGGTAAACCTTCACAATTTTCCCTTCATGAGGGAACATCATGAGACAGAAAACAATTGATGCTACAGCTCTCATGACGTACTTATAAATTCTTCTGAGGAGAAGGTTATAGTCCAACTGAGGATTGACAACCTTTATGTTAATCAATACTATTTTCCTAGCTAATGTGATGGGAACATGTGGGAGGATTCCTCGGGCTTTAGTGGGGTGGCCATCATAAGCATGCAGAGTGGTAGAGGATGGTTGTAGAATTGGGGATCCAAGCTTCTGCTAGACTAAGGTTGACATAACACACGTGGATGAACCCTCATCCATGATACACTAGTGCATGACCAAATTCTGGATGGAAACTGAGATTTGGAAGGAAATGGTTGATGGAATTCATGGTTGTCCATTCTCCATGTCGAATGTGATCAACTTGGAGTCGGAGGGGTCCACAACACCGAGGTAAACTAGTAAGGATTTCCGTTGTGTTTGGTAAGTTTTAAGTACCTCAAGAGTGGACATTATTGTAGGTGTTTGGGCTAAGTTATCCACAATGTTGTAGCTTACAGCAACTCTAGTCGTGATGTTGTTGGCAACCCATCCTATGGGAGGGCATAGAGGAAAAGGGGGTAGATGAAGAGGTGTGTTGGTTGTTTTGGATGTGGATGCCACTGATGGGTCAGCGGGTTCGATGTTAGTTCCATACTCATTTCGTCTTGTCTGCAAATTGACCTCTTCAGTTGTCAGGGTTAGCAGGTGATGAACACCTATTTATGCTATTGAAAGTTCCCTCAGGGCATTGGGATTGGGTTGAGGAGTGGGTGCAGTTGCTGCAAGTCCTTGGACTGGCAATGGGTTTTAGAGCACCATGGTGGAGGCCCTGGTGGTGCCAGGTTGGGTTGAGTTTGGGCTGCCGTATTGGTAGCATGCTAAACCTTGTTGTGAATGGCCTGCTTGGCATGACCCATGAAGGGGCATTCATGCGTATAGTGCTTGTAGACCTCACACATCTTGCATGGCTGATTTGTGCGCAATGGAGCATTATGTGTTGGTGCATTTGGTTATTGAGGATTCTGGGCTTGCTAGTTTTCCCCAACATTGTTGGGAGGATTTGGTTGTTGACAAACTCCCTACGGTTGATTGTTTCCTTGGTTCCAGGCTCGGTTATTTCTGGCTTGCCCTTGTTGGTTATTGGGGGCTGGCTGGTTGGGACAATTTTGCTGTGCAAAGACCTGTCCTAAAGGTGCTGGTGAAGTGAGGGAGGGGGCTTGAACAACTTGCACAGGTGGTGCATAGTAGAATTGGGGAGGTGGAGGTGCCACAAATGTGGGCATTTGTCTCACATATTGTTGTGCTGGCCAAGCTAATGCCTGGGCCTGCTACTGCGGCACAGGTTGTGCATAAGAAATTGTAGCTCTGAAATGGGACATCATTATTGTATAGTCAGGAGTTTGGTTTGGGTAGGCAACACTAGGGGTGTTTCTTGGTTGTGGTGGCATCGTAGGTGATGTTGGGTGATGTTGTGGTTGATGGGAGAAAAAGCCTATGATGCCATTTGCAGCATGGAATGCCCCTGGTGCGTCGCAGTAGGAGGTGTCTGTAAGGGGAGCATATGGAATAATGGTGTAAAGGTATCTAGACTATGCGTAAATGAGGTCAAACTATTGGGCCTTCAAGATGGCCTCTTTGTTTGTTTGGGGACGTTCAGAAGCGACGTCCTTAGCTATAGGTGGCAGCAAGGTTTTCAAGAACTAGTCCAAGAAGACCCTGTCATCAAGCTTGAACTTGCTCAAGCTATGATGTCGCCTCCAATCATGGATGTGTTTGATGATTTGGGTCGCAATGTTCTGGCAGCAAGATAGCAATATTTCCACTCTTTCATCATATCTGATGGGGAGTTGGAAATATTCCAGGAACATAAAGGCCAAGGAGTTGAAATCTAGATACTTGGCTTGTGGTATCTCAATGTACCACTTGGCTGTAGCACTTGTGATGGTGTGTTGGAATACTTTGAGTCTGATCGAATAATCTATGATGTTTTTTGATGAAAACAATAGGTGAAACATTAGTATATGATTTTGGGGACACTCCCCTCCATTCCCTTCAAACTTAGGGATGTCTGAGGGGAGTTTGGTTGGCATGGGAGGCAAAAAGGTTTGATGACAGATGGGGTCATTGGTTAACCTAGCCAAGTCAGGCACATTGAGGCATGTCATGAAAGGAAGGTTTAAACCAAGGTTGATATGTGACAGAGTAACGACGGTGGTGGGGTTTGCAAGAACATGATGTACCTACGTGACTGGGGGTACTTGTGGCACCTTTGTGGATGGGCACTACCCCCGTGTATGGTAAGCAACATAGTGTGAGTGGAAGGGCCACTTCCCCCATGTATGATAGGAGGGAAAGTGTAGTTTGAAGGGCCACTATCACCAATCATGTCAAGTGGGATAGTGTGAGTGGATGGGACACTGTCCCCAAGCATGACGGGTGGGATAGTATGACTAGTTGGTAAGGGTGGTGGTAGCTGACTTATGACAGTTTGCATGATAGTGCTAGGGACACCAGCAAAGGTGTTGGTGGTGGTGTGGGGTATGGACGTGGGTCCACTACCAATCACCAAGCCAAAAAATGGATCCGATTTTGCACCAGCCATTGGGATGGATGGTGCAGTGTGTAGATTTGGCTCAGATTGGTATTGATTCCAAGTCTGAATTAGAGGTTGTGTGGCCTTCTGATGGTGTAGAGGGTTGTCGAGAATCCTCTTGTCGGTGTTGGTTCAAGGAACCAAACTGTGGTGGATCACCTCTTAGGCATGAGGAATAGCATGGGGGATCAATTGTGTCTAGTTGGTATGTCAGGTGGTGAAATATGGTAGTGACGTTTTGGACCCTGGTTTTAGTGGCTTCCTATTGGCTTTCAGGTGGTCACTTAGACACCAAGACCACCAGGAGACAGCGCTTGGATTTTTCCTCATAGGAGTTCTAGTCAATCGGTAGGGGTCATTTCCTGTTTCGCTTGGAAATTCCTCTCAGTGGCTAGCTAATTTTGGGTTCCCGTGGTACTCCTCACAATGAGTTTATGGGCCGAGCCCAAGTACTTCCCATGGTTAAGGAGATAAGAGACTTATGTCCTCAAAGACTACAAGTGTTTGAATTACACTAAATTAATAAATTTTAATGGCTATCTCAGTGTCATGAACTGAGTTTGGTTGTTTTATTTGGTATGATTTGTGTGCGTGTCCATTGTATTTCATTTATACTTAGTGGATACTTGTATGGTTTATGAATATCCCATAGATATTGTTTGGTTTATTGCAGAACTTATAACATGGATAAGTTGTTTATGAAAGCAGTAAATTATGAACAAAAATTTAAACACATGGAATACCTAAATCTAAACTATGGTAGACTTACTAGGTGACTGCCTTACACCTGTATTTCTCTTCAACGAGGAAAGAGTGCTGGGCTCTCAACACAATGGGACTAATCCCATATGTAGATCCTCAGTTCACTCTCTGAGTGCAAGGTTGGTCAACAGGGGGGACATGAACATCGTGAGGCCCCCTGAGTGCAAGGTCACTCAACATGTGGGCACCACTAGTGCCTCCTTGATCGATTGACCATACTGGAGTTTCTTTTAATCTCTTTTCTGACTGCTAAAAGAATGAAAAGATTGTCGAGTGTAGCTACCTCCTTTCCCACTCGTTAAAGTATAGGAAAGGGTGTTTACATCGTCTTGTTTATCTCCTTTTGTAGACTATGTAGACCATAAAATGAAAAGGACCACCTTGGCACATTCAAGCCAAGACCATTCCCCTCTACATCCATTTATGCTTTCTTGGGTAGACGGGCCAAACTTTACGAAAAATCTCACCATGGGTTGTCGTTAAGTTCTTTTCCAGCCTTCTCATCAAGAAAATATCACCGAGCAAACTTGGTCTCATTCATGCTCATAAAAGTATCTCAATGACCATCTAGTCAATACAGGTTTAACCTTTTTTGGCCTGATTGGACTACCAATGGTAAAGAAGCCTCTCATCCCCTAAAGGATGGGAGTGCTCTCCTATGTACACTTTAACCTTTTTCGGGCACAGTAGACTATCAATGAAAAAGAGCCCCCAGTGGAGTGTTATTCATGCTTTCAAACTCTCTAAAATTGAAAGCGCCATCAAGCATTTACTTTCTCAAGCTCGCTAAAAATCCATGAGATCGTACCACAATGGTGTCTTTAGACACCACTGCCACATATAATAGTTGAGTAGAATTCCCACTTTGGGTCGCCTTTGTTTAGTTTACTCTATGATGTGTCTTCCTTGGATCCCATCAATACCAAAAGTGTCTACCTCCCCCAATCATTTCTCATTTGCAGTTACATCCCCGATATTATAGCTATAATCCCTTTCCCATGAGTCGGTTTAATTTGCTACCCGGTCCTCCTTGCCATCATACTTTGAAAAAAGGAAGTTTGAGTCCCTCATGATTCCCTTCCCCTATTCCACCTCCTCCCCCCCTCCCATTTAGTGGGTCAGTCCTCAGATTACCTCCCATATGTCATTTATTTCCCTCATGCTTCTCGTCAAGGAAACACAATTTCCTTGGCTAGTTGAAAGTCTCCCTTTGTCGACGACAACACACATATTCCAGAGGATAGACCCAGAGGTCCTTGTATCCTAGTTTCATTAACCTCATTGATGAATTCCTTGGACCACTTGAAAGGAGTCCTTAGTGCCTCTCGGAATGGTTGTTTCTCCCGTGCTCAACTCCAGCTACATCATCGCACCATTGAGATTTGTACAGGGTAATGGTCCATACAGTATTTGGTTGAAGACCCGGGATGTCACTTGAATCTAGCATATTGATAAGCCTATTTGAGGGACCCCAACAGGTTCATGTCCCTTGTGATTTCTAAGCTGCATTGGAGACAGTGTTCAGAAGCCCTAGCAGTGCTTCTATATAGATTTATGATTGATGCAGCATATTTGTACCACAGAGACTCTGATTCTCCGTGAGTAGGTCCCTATAGCTATGTACTGTTCCAGATCCGACAAACCATTAGTCATGAAGGTATAGCATTCCATGAGAATGCCATGGGTCCAATGTAGCAGTTCTTCAGATTAGTATTGGGGCTTTTGAACACTGTCTCCAATGCAGCCCAAAAATCACAAGGGGCATACCACATTGACTCAAAGTTTCGTTTTCTTAACTTGTCATTGGGTTTGTCATAGAATAGAACCATATCATGTTCGCTGAAGGTGAGAGCATGGACATGGGAGTCATAATGGGCCTTTGACTATGTTTTCACAGCTTCAATGGCATGGAGGGAAGCTTGGCAGTCTTCTATGGTTTGCTCAAGTTGGAGGAGTCGTCCTTCCAAAGGTGAAGTGTTAGGAAGGAGTTCAACCGTGAGGCACAGTGATGGGATCTGTCACTCTATAGGGAGTATTGATTCAACGCCATGTACTATATGGAAAGGGGTGAAACCAGTTGTGGTTTTTGTGGATGTGAGATAATCCCATATGGCGGAAAACAACATGTGATGCCAGTTGGTTTTATGGTTTCCTACCATCCTTTGGAGCATTGTTTTGATGATCTTGTTGACTACTTCAAATTGGTTGTTTCCTTGGGGGCATTAGGAATATGAGTACTGGTGTTCGAATTTCAACATGGTTGAAAGTTAAGTCCAAACAACGTCTTCAAAATGTTTATCATGATATGAGACTAACTGTTTGGGAACATCAAATTGTGAAATAATGTGGTTAAAGAAGAAACGTTCCACCATTTCACTTTTGCAATTAAATGTGGGCATGGCCTCAGCCCACTTAGTGAAGTAATCAACTACCATAGTGATGTATTTATGGTCGTTGGCTGAGGAAGGGTTGATTGTCATGAACTTGATTTCCCATTTGGAGAAGGGACCGACTATGACTACGAGGTGTAATGGTGCAGGGGGGGTTCTTTCCTTTGGGGTGAAGAGCTGATAGCTACAACAGTGTTTGACTACCTCTATGCAATTAGGGAAGATGGAAGGCCAAAAGTAGCCAGCATGTAGAATATTTTGGGTGGTTGCTAGACCTAAAAGGTGGCCATCACAGGCTCTGCTATGACAGCCGTTGAGGATGGTCTTAGCCTCGTCATGGATGAGGCAACAACGTAGGATGGTATCAATGCCTCAAATATATAACACATATTCAATCATAAGATGTTGAGTGGCTTGACGTCAGATACATCACTTATCTTCGCGGTTTAAGTGGGTTGCAAATTTCTATGTGCGTAAATATAGGAGGATGTCCCCATACCATGGGTCTTCCGTGGATATGATGAATAGGAAATCATCAAGGAGGTCATCCTTGGGTGGTGGTGACGTGGTCAATGGGTGAAAATTTGTCATTAGTGTGGTCAGCACAAGTGCCTTTGTGCTTTTCGGGGAAACAAATTCCAAGTCGAATTCTTGGAGGATGACTACCCACTTAGCCGTGCGGACTTGTAGAAGGCGACAGCTTAAGAGGTACTGCATTGGGTTGTAATCAGCCACTACATGGGTATGGTTTGCAATGATGTAGTGGCACAACTTCTGAGTTGAGAAGATGACAGCAAGGGCGAGTTTCTCCTTGGGTGAATATCGTAATGGGGGACCTGTCAGTGTCTGCCTAACATAATAGATCATGTGCTCATGGTGAGCATCATCTTCCTGGAACAAGACTCCAGCAATGGCATTTTTCAAGGATGACACATAGAGAATGAAGTCTTGGGTGAATTTTGGTACTGAGAGTAATCAAATAGAAGCCAGGGCTTATTTGAGTGCATCAAACGATTCCTGAGCTTCCTGATCCCAAACAAAAGGGATTTTTGTGCAGAGCAGGTGAATGAATCCATGGGATTTTGTTGCATACTCTGGTACAAAGCGGAGAAGGAAGTTGGCCTTTCCTTGGAGGCTATGTAGTTGGTGCCGAGTTTTTGGTGAAGGGAGATCAAGGATAGCCTGAACTTTGAGGGGGTCAAACATTATCCCTTTTTGGGATATGATGAACCTAAGTAGATGACCTGCTAGGACACAAAAAATGCACTTTAGGGGGTTCAAGTGAATTTTGTACTTGTGACATCGCAAAAATAATTTCTTCAATTCATCTATATGTTGTGCTCATTTTGGTGATCAAGCGGTAAGGTCATCCAGGTAGACCAATATGATGTGGATTAGGTCATGGAAACAATATTTCATAGTGTGCTGGAAGGTCGCTCCAGAGTTATTTAGACCAAAGGGAATAAATATATATGCGAATGTGCCCCAGGGGGTTATCAATGCAGTCTAGTAACGATCTTCTTTTTGGATCGGGATTTGGTTATATTTGGAAAACCCATCCATGAAGGAAAAGACCTAATGTTCGGTGCATGCATCGATGATCTGATCGATGAAAGGTGTTGGGAAGTTTTTTTTTGGGACATGCCCAATTTAGATTGTGGAATTCTATGCAAATGTGGATGGTACCCTATTTTTTATTCATGGGAATAGGATTTGAAACCTAAGTGGCGTATGCAATGGGGTAAATGAAGTCGGTTGTGCCCAGCTTCTCAAATTTTGATTTGACTGCAGCAGCTTTGGAGGGATGGATGGGCCATTTATTTTGGCGTACGGGGGCCACAATGGGCCATGTCTTGATGTAGTGCTCCATAATCGATGGATCCAACCCGGGAATTTCAGTGTAGGACCAGGAAAAGATGACGCAGAATTCTTGGAAGAGTGCTTTGTAGGAAGCAACTTATTTTGAGGAGAAATATGCCCCTAGCATGATTTCTTCAACAACCTCAGGGTTGTTTAAGATGTTGATTTTGATGGTTGGTGAGATTTTGGACATGTTCCCTTCTTTGAAGGCATCTGGTGCTGGAATGGGATTTTTGAACCAGTCGACTTTCCCATGAATGAAATGTTTGGTTTCCATGGAAAACTGGTCAGACTGCGACAACAACTCTTTGGGGAGGAAGAACGAGCAACGGTGCATGTCATCCCATGGGTATTATAGGGTGGTTAAGGCTTCAAGTATCTCCTCATCATTGCAGAAGCAACGAAGAGAAAGGTCTGATGGACCATCGGTGATGGTGAAGATAAGAGGGTCTGTAGAATTGGACATCATGTAAGTGGAGATGTTGTTTGAAGAAGGAGGTGGGGGATGGATTTCTTCGATCAGGGTAATCTCATATTCAAGGGAATGTTGTCGAAGGTTGGCTAGGGTCTATCAAAACTCAGACAATTCCTAGAAGTGGTGAGAATAGTGTCCATAAAATTCGCAATGGGTGCAAGCATGGTTTGTTCTCAATGACTTATTTCTCACTATTGGCCTGCTTGGGAGTTCAACCACAAGGAGGTTTTCCATTGTATCCATGGCATCCAAATGTGTGCATATTATGGGATTCTCAGGGTAGTTTTAGGTTGGATGGCCATGTTCTTTACAGATGATGCAAGGCGGGGTCTGTCGAGGTTCAACGGCAGATTTCATGTTTTTTCCCCTGGCCCTTTTTAGGTGGGGCGGTGTGGGTGCGGGTGTGGTGGTCGGTGTTTGCAGGCTATGTAGACGATGGGATTAGACCACAATGGGTTTTATGGGGGATAAGACTACCTGGGTCATTGGACATTGGGAAGGTGGATCGAGGTACCACACAGGGGTCCCCAGTGTAAGATTGGTCAAGTTTGAGGTAGCCATTACTGGCTTACTCATGATGCCAAGGGGGGAGGGGGAATAGGAAGGGAATTGTGTGGATTGGGGAGGAGCCTAAATAGCTCCATGATGGTTGCATGTGGGGATGGGGTTGTGGTTGTGGTTGTGCATAATGCTGCAACTGCAGATGATGTTACTACTGCTGATGATGTTGTGGCTACAGATGATGTTGTGGATGCGGTTGGGGCTGCAGTTGCAATGATTTTTTAGGTGCAGTCATGCTGGATGAGAGCATTCACAAATCCACAGTCTCATTTCATGTTGATGGTGGTGACACTAAGGGCTACAACATCATGGATGACTTAGCCCAAAAACCTATGGCCGTGTCCACTCTTGAGGTACTTAAAAATTTCCCAAAATAGTAGAAAGCCTTACTAGCTGCCCTCTATGTTGTAGACCCCTCCGACCCCAAGTTGATCACATTCGACACAGAGAATGGAGAATTGTGGATTCCATCAACCATTGACTTCCAAATCCTAGTTTCCATCCATAATTTGGTCATGCAATGGTGTATCATGGACGAGGGGGCATCCATGTGTGTTATGTCAACCCTAGTCTGGCAGAAGCTTGGATCCCCAATTCTACAACCATCCTCTAATACTCTGCAGGATTATGATGGACACCCCACTAAAGCCCAAGGAATCCTCCCACATGTTCCCATCACATTAGCTGGGAAAATAGTATTGATTAACATAGAGGTTTTCAATGCTCAGTTGGATGATAAGCTTCTCCTCAGAAGAAGTTATATATACACCATGAGAGCCGTAGCATCAACTGTTTTTCATCTCATGATGTTTCCTCATGAGGGGAAAATTGTGATGGTTGACCAGTTGACTTATAAAGATCCGCAAGGTCTAACTGCACCAGCCAATGTTATCCCTATGATCAACACCATTGATCCACAAGGGCTAACCAGACCCACCAATGTTATCCCTACGTCCAACACCATGGTTGACAACATACTAGCCTCCTCATTATTGAATGTGGGCCCTGGGTTGTTTTTCGATACCACCATGACATATTCTTTCCCCTTAGTTTCACCACTACTAACACCAAACAAGACTGTGAATTTTTGGATGCTCTCATCCAGCACAACTACACCTAAACACCCACTATAGCCACAGCCCCAATAGTAGGCACAACATCATCCACAACCGCAACATCATCAGTAGCCACAAAATCATCCACAGCTGTAAAATTATGCATAGCTGCAACCACAACTCCATCCCCACATGCAACCATCACGGAGCTATTTGGGATCCTCCCCAGTCTACACAATACCCATCCTATTCCCCCCCTCACATCATGAGTAAGCCAGTAATTACTACCTTAAACTTTCCCAATATTACATTGAGGATCCCCGTGTGGTACCTTGATCCACTGACCTAACCTCCAATGCCCCAAGTATTCTTAACCCCAGTACAACCCATTCCAGTCGAATCCCATCCTCGAACTGGCCCACAAAAATCGACCACCGCACCCACACCCACACCGCCCCACCCAAAAAGGGCTAGGGGAAAATACGTGAAAGCTACCACTAAACCCCAATAGATCCTGCCTTGCACCATTTGTGAAGAATAGGGCCATCCAACCCAAAACTTCCCTGATATTCCCATAATTCATGCACAATTGGATGCCATGGATACAACAGAAAACCTCCCCATGGTTGAACTCCCAAGCGGGCCAATAATGAGAAACAAGTCATTGAGAACAAACCATTCTTGTGCGCTTTGCAGATTTATGGACACTATTCTCACCACTTCCAGGACTTGTCTGAGTTTCAAACAGCCCTAGACAACCTTTGACAACATTCCCTTGAATCTAAGATCACCGTGATCGAAGAAATCAATCCCCCACCTCCTTCTTCAGACACCATGTCCATTCACAGGATGTCCATTTCTACAAACCTTGTTGTCTCCACCACCACTGACGGTCCATCAGACCTGTCTTTTTCTTTCTTTCGCAATGATGAGGAGATACTTGAAGCCTTAACCACCCTGAAATGCCCATGGGATTACATGCACCATTGCTTGTTCTTCTTCCCCGAAGAGCTTGTGTCGCAGTCTGACCAGTTTTCTGTGGAAACCAAACATTTCATTCATGGGAAAGTTGGTTGGTTCAAAAATCCCATTCCTACACTAGATGACTTCGAAGAAGGGAACATGGCTAACATCTCGTCAACCATCAAAATCAACATCTCAACCAACCCTATGGTTGTTGAAGAAATCATGCTGGGGGAATCCTGCTCCTTGAAAGAACTTGCTTCCTACAAAGCACTCTTCCAAGAACACTGTGACATCTTTTCCTGGTCCTACAATGAAATTCCTGGGTTGGATGCATCCATTGTGGAGCACCACATCGACACATGGACCAATGTGGCCCCCATACGCCAAAATCAACGGCCCATTCATCCCTCCAAATATATCGTGGTTAATGCCGAAATCGAGAAGCTATGCACAGTCAGCTTCATTTATCCCATTGCATACACCTCTTGGGTTTCAAATCTTGTCCCATGAATAAAAAGTAGGGTACCATCCGCATTTTCACAGACTTCCACAATCTAAATTTAGCATGTCCCAAAGACAACTTCCCAACACCTTTCATCGATCAGATCATTGATGCATGCGGCAGACATTAGGTCTTTTCCTTCATGGATGGGTTTTTCATATATAACCAAATCCAGATCTAGAAAGAAGATCATTACAAAACTGCATTCACAACCCCGTGGGGCACATTCACATATCGAGTTATTCCATTCGGTCTAAAGAACATTGGAGCCACCTTCTAGCACTCCATGACATATTGTTTCCATGACCTAATCCACATCATATTGGTCTACCTAGATGACCTTACCGCTCAATCACCAAAATGAGCACAACATATAGATGAATGTGGCAAGTCTTTTTGCGATGTAACAAGTACAAAATTCACTTGAACCCACTAAAGTGTGTTTTTTGTGTCCCAGCAGGCCGTCTACTTGGGTTCATCATATCCCACAAAGGGATAATAGTTGACCCCCTCAAAGTTTAGGCTATCTGTGATATCCCTTCACCAAAACCTTGGCACCAAGTATAGACCCTCCAATGCAAGTTCAACTTCCTTCACCGCTTTGTACCAGAGTATGCATCAAAATCCCACGGATTCATTCACTTGCTCTCCATAAAAATCCCTTTTGTTTGGGATTAGCAAGCTCAAGAATTTTTTGATGCACTCAAACAAGACTTGGCTTCTGCACCATTACTCTCAGCACTAGACTTCACCCGATACTTCATTCTCTATGTGTCGGCCTCAGATAATGCCATTGCTGGAGTCCTAGTCCAGGAAGATGATGCTCGCCACGAGCACATGATATATTACATTAGCTAGAAGCTGACAGGTCCCCCACTACAATATTCACCTAAGGAGAAACTCACCCTCACCATCGTCTTCTCGGCTCAGAAGTTGCGCCACTACATCATTGCAAACCATACCTATGTAGTGGTTGATTCCAACCCAATGTGGTACCTCTTAATCCGTCTCCTTCTACAAGGCCGCATGACTAAGTGGGTAGTCGTCATCCAAGTATTTGACTTGGAATTTGTTTCCTTGAAAAGCACAAAGGCACTTGCGTTGGCCATGCTAATGATAGATAGGTCCCCATTGACCATGTCACCACCACCCAAGGATGACCTCCCTTATGATTTCCTATTCATCATATCCATGGAAGAATCATGGTACAGGGACATCCTCCTATATTTACGCACACAGAAATCTGCATCCCACTTAAACCATGAAGATGGGGATGTATTCGACATCAAGACACTTGCCATATTCTAATTGTAGATGTGTTATATCATCGAGGCATTAATACCATCCTACATTATTGCCTCATCCTTGATGAGGCCAAGACCATCCTCAATGACTTTCATAGTGGATATTGAGGTGGCCACCTTTTAGGTCAACAACCACCCAAAATATTCTACGTGTTGGCTACTTCTGGCCTTCCATAGTCCCTGATAGCATAGAGGCAGTAAAACATTGTCGTAGCTGTTAGCTCTTCACCCCAAAGGAAGCAACCCCCCCATGCACCATTACACCCCATAGTCATAGTCTATCCCTTCTACAAATGGGCAATCGACTTCATGATAATCAACCCTACATCAGCCAACAACCATAAATACATCATTATGGAAGTTTATTACTTGACTATGTGGGTCGAGGCCATGCACACATTCGATTTCAAAAGTGAAACGATGGCATGTTTCTTCTTTAACCACGTTATTTCACGATTTCGTGTTCCCAAATAGTTGGTCTCAGATCATGGTAAACATTTTGAAGACGCTGTTTCAACTAAACTTTCAACCATGTTGAAATTTGAACACCAGTACTCATCTTCCTACTAACCCTGGGTAAACAACCAAGTTGAAGCAACCAACAATATCATCAAAACAATGCTCCAAAAGATGGTAAAGAAGTCTCTCATCCCCTAAAGGATGGGTCAGCTCTCCTATGTACACTTTTAACCTTTTTCGGGCATAGGAGACTATCGATGAAAAAGAGCCCCCAGTGGAGTCTTATTCATGCTTTCAAACTCTTTAAAATTGAAAGCACCATCAAGCATTTACTTTCTCAGGCTCGCTAAATATCCATGAGATTGTACCACAACGGTGTATTTAGACACTACCCTACATATAACAGTTCGGCAACATTCCCACTTTTGTTCACCTTTGTTTAGAGGACTCTGTGATGTGTCTTCCCTGGATCCCATCAATACCAAAAGTGTCTACCTTGCCCAAGCATTTCCCATCTGCAATTACATCCCTGGTATTACAGCTATGATCCCTTTCCCATGAGTTAGTTTCATTTACTACCTAGTCCTCCCTACCGTCATACTCTGAACAAAGGAATTTTGAGTCCCCTGTGATTCCCTGCAACTGTTCCACCTCCTCCCCACCCCATTCAGTGGGTCAGTGCTCAGATTGCCTCCCATCTATCGATTATTTCCCTCGTGCTTTTGGTCAATGAAACACCATTTCCTTTTCTAGTTGCAGGCCTCCCTCTGTCGATGACAACACACATATTCTGGAAGATAGAACTCGAGGTCCCTATATCCTAGTTTGATTAACCTCATTGATGAGTTCGTTGGACCATTTGAGACGAGTCCTTAGAGCTTCTCGGGATGGTTGTTTCTCACATGCTCAACTCTAGCTACATCATCGCACCATTGATATTCGTACAGGGTAATGGTCCATGCAGTATTTGGTCGAAGACCCCCAATTTCACCTGACTCTAGCACATTGATGAGTCGATTTGAGATACCCCAACAGGTTCATGTCCCTTATGATTTTTGGGTTACATTGGAGACAGTGTTCAGAAGCCCCCGCAATGCTTCTATATAGATTTATGATTGATGTAGCATATTTGTAACACAGAGACTCTGACTCTTTGTCAGTAGGTCCCTATAGGTATTTACCATTCTAGATCCAACAGACCATTAGTCATGAAGATATAGCATTACATGAGGATTCCATGGGTCCAATGTAGTAGTTCTTCAGATCCGTATTGTATTCATCCTCTCATTGAGGCAACCACTATTGTAACAATAGTTGTACATGATCAACTCTTGTATTATAGAGCTTAGATCACATTATTCTTTTGACATCGTTATGAGCATGGGGATGCCCACCTTGTCCATATACATGTCACACATTATTTGTATCTCACCCATTGATAGGAACCAAATTAATACAAAAACCAAGATCCACCATGCCCCGGCCCAAGAAGCACCACCTCTCCCCAAAAAATCCTATGATGTTCATCGGCCATACGATGAGATCCTTCCCTCACACATTAGGGGGCAATCTGTTAACCCAAAATATCCACCAATGAGCTCTACATGACCTGCACCACCTAAATATATCCATGCATGACCCTCATTTGACCCCCACACCCTCAGAAAGGCTCAAAAATATGAAAAAGGGCTTAAAAAACCCTAAAAAGAGCCAAAATATCTCTCATGTGGGCTAAAACCTCCAAAAGGGGATAAACCCACTCAAAGGATCTTAAAACCCCCAAAGGAGCTAATAATTTGTCTAAAGGGGCTAAAATCCCAAAAAATGGGCTAAAGCCCTAACGAGGGGCTTAAAACCCTAAATCTCTAGGAAAAATCTATAAATAGAGGGGTGGGAGTGACTCTCAAAACACTCATTGTCTCCCTATCATTATGCTCCCCGTGTGAGTGCCTTGAGACCCTTTTCCTCTCAAGCCATTCACCCTCCCTCTTCTCTATTGCTCCACAAGCCAAGCTTCCATCCCAAAAAGGGAGAGGTGCTTCCAAATCTAGGGCATGGTGGCCCATTTCCAGCCGAACATAAGGTATAATTTTTGTTTTGTGTCATTTTAATTCTGGTTTTCTAACATATTTTGCTTGTAGGCTTGTTGTCTAATGCTTTGCTGTAAGTCTTCCATTGATTTCTTGTAGCCATTCTTGTTTTCTAATCATTTCTTGTAAGGTATCCATAGCTTCACCGTGGCTTGGCCCTAGCCTTGTTTGTAGGTTTTTCTTCCAGCTCACAGGAACCCTACCCTTCCATCCTATAGACGGAAGGCTCAGAAGGTAACATCACAGAATATGCGTTAGTTAGAAAAGTCACTTATGGACGTGGAAGAGCATCATTCCTTGCTTTTAAATCTAACTCTAGGAGGCCATTTGCAGAAAAAAACCATGATGGCATCAAGGGTTGTAGAGGAGAACTTTGTCCGCGACCTGATTCTGGAAATGATTGAATTAGAGTCCTCGAGGCAATATTATTGAAGCTTAAGCATTATGAAGTAATTTTAAGCGTGTTTCTCTCTTTTATTCATGTTTAGTATATGCGTTTCTTTCTATGATATTGGTGGGAGAGTTTATCCACTTATATAGCTATAGTTTTTATGTTCAAGCATAGGAATAGAGTTAGACCTGCTTGGGAAAAGGAATTTTGGATAACACACTAGTCTTTATTGAATCCTTTAAAAGAAAGATGACTTAGTTTGTAAATAAAATTATGAATGCTTGCATTTATTTAAGACAAACATTTTATTTATTTTCTTTTAAAAAAGAAACTTAATACTTTGATTATAATAATAAATAATTTATTAAAAGTATTGCATTAAGTGAAATAGTTGAAAAGATTATATTTTTTTATGTTGAAAAAGAAAATACTTACTCAAAGTGCGAAGCAATTCACCATCTAAACTAAATAAAAATAAATGATAATTTTCTTGAGTAGTCATATTCTTCGCTAATGCGTTGAGGTAACCCCTCTTGAAAAATTCAAGCTCATTCGTATTATTCCAAATTCTGGCTATGCCTTTAAAGGGCATGGGGGTTCACTAGCAAGGAAATATTATATCACATCCATTTATATTGGGTGTTTAAATCCTCCTAAAATCCTCAAAAATATATTTTCTCTTATTAAGGAGTCAAGGTCTTTTGTTATTTGACATAGTGATATAAATATTGCGGGTTATTTTATTTGGGTGGACCAAGGAATACCATTCAAATTGTGGGATATATATATATACATGCCCATAGAGACATGCTGAATGCCTCCATGGTTGAATGAAAACATGTCCCTCCACTACAAGAAAATGGGCACTTTAGCCTCACATAAAATTGTTGTATATTAAAATATTTAATTTAAAATAATAATTTTATAATATTATAATTATGTTGATAATTTTTTTTATTAATTTTATTATATATAGTGGTCACCAAGGAATCCCAACTCCTAATATTTCATTACATACAAGGGTTCCTAATGAGCAAATGTCCCGGCCAGATTCGAACCCGCTTGGGTAGCGCAATAACCAAATCTCCCAATCACCTGAGATACACCTAATATATATATAATTGTTGTATATGAAAACATTTTATATTACAATAATACCTTACCTTACCTCTCAAGTCATCATGGGAGAACAAGTCCCGCCACTCCACCACTTTGTTCCCATCAAAAAAGTTGAGTTAGTTTTTATTAAATAAACAAAGTACACATGTACAAGAGTAAAACAATGATCTATACAATTCATGAATTCACTGACAGTAATAACTAAGATGTAGCAATAGTTTAAATAACATAATTTAGACATAAGAAGTAAACAAACTAATATTCATTGAATGGATAAGGGATTAACAAGATAGTATGGGTAGTTTCTGAAGAGATTGAAAGTATAAGTGGTGCATGTAATTCCCCATGAGTATTAATGATCCCATTTGGGTAGTTTTCACTGGCCTACAAATTTTTTTTTTCAATTTTTGGGGACATTACAAGTGGTATCAGAGCCCAGTTTCAATATTGAGAGACTTATGGGTGCACTAGGAATTCATGTAGAGAAAATCAAGTATGATAAGTAATTTTTGTTACTAACATAAATTTTTGCTGCTATTAAAATTTTTCATATTACAGGAAAAATTTTACAGCACTGTTCAGTTTATGAATACTGAGGAAGAAAACAGTTGGCAAGAAGAAATGAGCACCCCCACTCTGGAAGTGAAGTTGGTGGTCGAGCTTAACTCTGATGTGCTAAAAAAAATTCACAGTATTCAAGATGAATTGAAAATTTTCAAAGAAGACAGTCTAAATGAAAGAAAGGAACAACAGGATATAAATGAAGCATTATTGCATAACATGACGGGAGGGATCCCGCAAGGTAAACCTACCCAATCCACCAATAGATCCAAAAGAGAGCCATACCATGAGCAGGCCAGCAGCCCAAGAGAAGTAGAAAAAGAAGGTACACCTGAAGAAACTAAAGTACATCATCATAGTCCTGCTAGTGATGACTCACTTTCTCCAGAGACAAAGAGGCAAAAAAGTGATGATAGTATTCAGGGGGAGTTTCTAAAAATAAGAGCCCCAACCTATGAAGGTGAAGTAAATATAGGAGAAAAGGCTGAAGAATGGTTTCTCGGAATGAGTAAGTATTTCTAGGTTCGTAACTATTCAAGTGTGATGCAAGCTAGGCTTGCCATCTACAACCTGAATGGTAAGGCAACAAGATGGTGGCGAGATTTAAAGCACACCATGAAATATGAGCTGCGAGAAATACACTGGGAAAACTTCTAAAATATTTTCCAAGAAAAATACATGCCAGAAAGGTTCTTTGACCGCAAGGTAAAAGAGTTCCATGAACTATGCATGGGTTCCATGACTATGGACGCATTTATAAACAAATTTCTATATCTACTGCATTATGTACCATATATAAAATAAGAGAAGGTGAAGATCCAGCAATTCCTAGGATGTCTTCCTCCTGGTTTTTGGGACAGGATTGAATTTGACATGCCAAAGACTCTGGATACTACACTACACAAGGCTTGACTCTGCTATGAGCATGGGTAGTTATGAAAGGAAAACCAAAACTGAAATAGAGAAAAGTCTAGAAATTTTTTTGATAACCACAAGCCTAGGTCAAACCCACAGCCTTATGGAAACCAAAATAACAACTTTCAAGTGAACAAGAACTTCAACAAAACTGGTATGAATCCTTATGTACCAGCTCCTAATGGTAATAATCAAGTGGTGAGTGGAGCCAATGCTACCACTTTAGCAATCAAGTGTTGGAAGTGCAACGAGCCACATTATGCTTGAGATTGTAAGAACAAGAACAATGGAGTCTTGCATAACCTGCAAGAAGAACCTACCATTGAGGATATAGCAGGAACCCCACGATTCTATGTAGCATTAGATGGTCGACAGGAATACCATCAAGCTACAATGGTTGAGATCAAAGGTGAGATCTTGAACACCTATGTTTCAGTACTTATTGATCATGATGCTTGCCGGAGCTATGTTGTACCTAATATTGTTGAATTATACAGGTTAGGAAAAGTAAAGCATGATAAACCTTGGCTAGTATAGTTAGCCACTGGTACGAAATGAAAGGTTTCAGAAATTGTTAAAGAATGTGAAGTAAAGCTAAATGGTTTCCTTACTAAGGTAAACCTCAACATCCTACCTTTAGGATCATACAATATTCTTGTCGTCATGGACTGGTTGGAACAACACCATGTCATGATCGATTGTATACACAAGTTTATCTGGTGTACTGATAGCCAAGGGAACCAAGTGAAGGTTCAAGGTATCCCAAAGAAATTTTCTATGAGACAGATCTCTTCCTTACAAGGGAAGAAGTGTGTTAGGAAGGGCTGTAAGTTATTTTCAGTGAACATCCAAGATGTAGATTCTGATAGAGAACAACACATAGAAGACTTCCCCATACTTAAAAAATTCAAGGACATGTTTCCCGAGGAAATCCCTGGATTAGCTCCAAAATGAGACCTAGAATTTTCCATCGAACTAACCCTAGGATCAGCTCCAGTCTCCAAATCCCCGTACCGCATGAGTGCACCAGAATTGGTGGAACTCAAACTGCAGTTGCAGGAGTTAATAGAGAAAGGGTATATCTGACCCAATGTGTCCCCTTGGGGAGCACCAATTTTTTTAGTAAATAATAACGATGGTATGATGCGGATGTGCATTGATTACCGTCAGTTGAATAAAATGACTATAAAGAACCGTTACCTGCTCCCTAGGATCAATGATGTGTTTGACCAGGTGGGAGGACCCAAAATATTTTCGAAGATTGACCTGCGATCCGGGTGCCAATAGGTATGGATCCGAGACAAAGATATTCCCAAGACTGATTTTCGTACGAGGTATGGCACTATGAGTTTGTAGCAATGTTGTTCAGGTTGACCAATTCAGCCACAAACTTTATGTGTATGATGAACAACATATTTAGTAAATATCTGGATAAGTTTGTACTAGTCTTTATTGATGACATCCTCGTTTATTCCAAGAATAAAGAGGAACATGAAGAACACCTTTGTGTAGTACTACAAGTGTTAAGAGAACACCATCTTTACACTAAGTTTAGTAAATGGGATTTTTACAAACCGCAGATACAGTATCTAGGTCACATCATATTCGAGGTAGGAATAGTTGTGCACCTGGAAAAATTTGAGGCATAAAGGATTGGCCTACCCCAACTAGTGTCACTAACATTAGGTCATTTTTGGGTTTAGCCGAGTATTATCAAAAGTTCATCGATAAATTCTCGAGAATTGCTTTCCCCATGATGGCTTTACAGAAGAAATTGAACAAGTTCTTATGGACTGACAAGTGTGAAGAAAGTTTTCAAAAGCTTAAGAAGATTTTGATGACTGCACCAGTGTTGAGGATTGTGGATCTCGATGGGGATTTTGTTGTATGCACGGATGCAAGCAAGGAAGGACTTGGAGGATTCCTCTTGCAAAAAAATCATGTGATTTGTTACGAATCATGGAAATTAAAAGAGGATGAGCAGAATTATCCCACACACCATCTTGAGCTAGTGGCCATTATCCACGCTCTGAAGATGTGGAGGCACTACCTCATGGGAAGAAAGTTCCTTCTAAAGACTGACAATATGAGTCTAAAATATTTATTTGATCAACCCGAACTGAATCTGACACAAGCCAAATGGTTTCCTTTCCTGAGTGAGTATCACTTTGAACTAAAGCATATTAACGGCAAAGAGAACAAAGTTGCCAATGCTTTGAGTTGATGAACTCATATGATATATGAGATGACCCTGAGTCAAACTGATGTAGATGTGCATGAGAATATTAAAACAACCAACAAGGTTGACTCGTTCTATGTGGAAATCCTCAAGAAGGTCCAAGAGGACTGATTGTTTCAACAATTGAAGGATTACAAGGTGGATGACTCTAGACTACTATGGTCCAAGGATTGATTGTATGTTCCAGATGGAGGGGAAATTCGGTACAACATCCTCATATAATTTCATAGCACACCCTACTCGAGGCACCTAGGATATCAAAAGATGATATATGTCATCAAGAGACACTTTTTCTGGCCTAAGTTAAAGGCTGACATTGCAATGTTTATTGTGAAATGTCAGGAATGCTAGCTAGTTAAAGCTGAGCACCAGCATCCTTCAGGATTGCTACAGAGATTACCCATTCTGGAATGGAAGTGGGAGGCTATCAATATGGATTTTATTACTATCTTACAGAAAAACAAGAAGAAAAATGATTCCATCTTCCTAGTCATTGACAAGATTTCAAAGGAAACACACTTCATCCCCATGAAATCGAACTACAAGGCTGTGAACATTGCTGATATCTTCCTAAAAGAGATATTTAGATTGCATGGGATACCCAAAGCAATTATCTCAGATCAAGATGTCAATTTTACAGAAAATTTTTGGAGATCTTTATTCTCTGGATTAGAGACACAGCTGAACTTTAGCACTACTTATCACCCATAGAAGGATGTGTAGACTGAATGAGTAAACCAAATTGTTGAAGACATGCTTCGAATGTATGTCATGAACAACCCCACCAAGTGGGAGGACTATCTACACCTTGCAGAGTTTGCATATAACAATGGGTATCAGCATTCCACCAAGATGAGTCCTTCCGAGGTACTCTATGGATAGAAGTGTAGGACCCCAATTACTTGGGACAGTCCGGTGGATTGGGTCATGTTAGGGCCCATACTTGGAACAGTTAGTTAACAAGGTGCAGGGAAAACTTAAAGAGGCACCAGACCGTCAGAAAATTTATGCGGATAAGAAGAGAAAAGATAAATACTATCAAGTAGGTGAGCATGTCTACTTGAAAGTGAAAGCAAAATGGAGCTCGTTGAGGTTGGGTGGAACTTGAGGGGGAATTTTCCCCTAAGCCTTTGCATATATTGGACAAGAGAGAAGTGTGGCTTTGGAAGCACACTATAGTCCAATTGAAAGTGTAGTGGAAGCACTTTGCGGTAGGTGAGGCTACCTGGGAGAATGAGGCCTCCATGAGAAAGGCTTACCCCGCCTTGTTTCATAATATCATTCAGAGTCCCTAGAACACCAGGGATGATGTTGTACTAAGCGGGGAGGGATGTAATATCCTGAATTTTGGACCTACCATTTATAGCCATGATCCTATTGATCGGGATTATTATATTGATGATTTATTTTATATTGGGTCAAAGACCCCACTGCATATGAACATGATTATTTGTTTTGTATATTGGGTGTAAGCCAATTATTGATGATATATATGTATGTATATGCTGGTTGTGTTGGGCGTAGACCCTGAAGCACATGATTGATGAAATGTTTTGTGTTAAGGCATGGATCTTGAAGCACATGATCGATGAGATGTTTTATGTTGAGCAAGAAGCTCTAGAGCACATGAGTATTTACATTTTTGTTGAGCATAAAGATCTGGAACACATAAAAATATATTTGGAAATGTTGGGCATAAGCTCTGGAGCATTCGATGTTGATGTTGAGAATAAGCTTCGGAGCATCGGATCATTGGCCATTATATCCCTAGGTGTATCGTACAAGTACATCCTAGCATTTAGTGTAGAGCGAGAGCTCTGAAATTGCAATATGTTTGTAACTCCCTGTTATAAGCATTGAGTATGGGCTCTGGTAAGCGCTAGGGGTTACTGAAAAGAATTTAATAACTTCCAAATAAAAACGACTAGAGAAAGATATTGATCTCATCATACTTATTTATAAGTGATTAAATGAAATTTTGAATTTCTATATTCTCATCAAGTACTGAATAGATACCAAGTTATACAAAGGAAACACAACATGAAATGATGTTTAGAGTTTCCTATCCTAGTAGACCTGGGCCATCTATCTACTTGAACTTCATACAGAAGTGTCATTAAGTCTAGAGATCATGACACATGATGCCCAAAGACATTTGTTAACAAGTATTTTAATACTATGTATTTTATACATAGTATGTATAAAGAATTAATTATGATTAATTAGATAATTGAATAAAGAAAGAAGAGACGCTCCACCAATTATTATTTATTATTAAAGGATTAATAAATAGTGAAATATTTGTGAAATACTAACTAGGAACTAGTTGAAAGTTCCTAGGTTAAGAATTGAAAATTAGCCCAGTAAATTAAAAAGGTCCGTTAGATCAAGAAATTAAGGATTTCTTGATTTAACTGCCCCTTTGACTGAAAAGTTTGTCTATAAATACTCAAGCCAAGAAAAGGCTTGGGGTTCTCATTTTTCTAGGAGAATTATTAGTTTGCATCTGTTTGCTCTCAAGTGTTTTTCTTGTAGAATTTTCTCCTGCAAGGAAAAGAGGACTGATTCAGAACTGAATACCAGTTAGGAAACCCTACCTTAGGAGCTCTAAGCTACTTGCATGTTGGAGTCTAGCTTGGAGGGATCCGGATTAGAACCAAGAATGGTTCTGAGTCATGGTTGGGAGGAATGTGGTAGTTCCCAAGTGATTTGGTCATCAAAATCAGAGGCCAGATATGTCTTAAATTGATAATGCTGGTTATTTAAAGCAATGACCCATCCATCCCTCCAAATTTGTCGCAGTTAATGCTGGAATCGAGAAGCTGCACACAGTCGACTTCATTTACCCCATTGCATACACCACTTGGGTTTCAAATCCTATCCCATGAATAAAAAATAGGTTACCATCCGCATTTGCACAGACTTCCACAATCTAAATTTAGCATGTCCCAAAGACAACTTCCCAACACCTTTCATCGATCAGATCATCGATGCATGTGGTGGACATTAGGTCTTTTCCTTCATGGATGGGTTTTTCGGATATAACCAAATCCAGATCTAGAAAGAAGATCATTACAAGACTGCATTCACAACCCTGTGGGGCACATTCACATATCGAGTTATGCCATTCGGTCTAAAGAACATTGGAGCCACCTTCCAGCACTCCATGACATATTGTTTCCATGACCTAATCCACATCATATTGGTCTACCTAGACGACCTTACCACTCAATCACCAAAATGAGCACAACATATAGATGACTTGTGGCAAGTCTTTTTGCAATGTCGCAAGTACAAAATTTGCTTGAACCCCCTAAAGTGCATCTTTTTTGTCCCAGCAAGCCATCTACTTGGGTTCATCATATCCCACAAAGGGATAACAGTTGACACCCTCAAAGTTCAGGCTATCCATGATATCCCTTAACCAAAACCTTGGCACCCAGTATAGAGTCTCCAATGCAACTCCAAATTCCTTTGTTTCTTTGTACCAGAGTATGCAAGAAAATCCCACTGATTCATTCACCTTCTCTGCACAAAAATCCCTTTTGTTTGGGATTAGCAATCTCAAGAATTGTTTGATGCACTCAAACAAGACTTGGCTTCTACACCATTATTCTCAGTACCAGACTTCACCCGATACTTCATTCTCTATGTGTCGGCCTCGAAGAATGCCATTGTTGGAGTCTTGGTATAGGAAGATGATGCTCTCCATGAGCACATGATATATTATGTTATCCATGAGCTGACAGGTACCCCACTACGATATTCATCCGAGGAGAAAATCACCCTCGCTGTCGTCTTCTCGACTCAAAATTTTCTCTCCTACATCATTTCAAACCATACCTATGTAGTGGCTGATTCCAACCCAATGTGGTACCTCTTAATCTGTCTCCTTCTACAAGGCCATGTGACTAAGTGGGTAGTCGTCCTCCAAGTATTTGACTTGGAATTTGTTTCCCCGAAAAGCACAAAGGCACTTGCGCTGGCCATGCTAATGATAGATATGACCCCATTGACCATGTCACCACCACCCAAGGATGACCTCCTTGATGATTTCCTATTCGTCATATCCACGGAAGACCCATGGTATAGGGACATCCTCCTATATTTATGCACATAGAAATTCACATCCCACTTAAACCGTGAAGACAGGTGACGTATCCAACATCAAGCCGCCCACCACATTTTGATTGGAGATGTGCTATATCATCAAGGAATTGATACCATCCTATGTCGTTGCCTCATCCATGATGAGGCCGAGACCATCCTCAATGAATGTCATAGCAGATATTGCGATGGCCACCTTTCAGGTCAACAACCACCCAAAAGATTCTATGTGTTAGCTACTTCTATCCTTCCATAGTCCCTGATAGCATAGAGGCAGTAAAACACTATCATACCTATTAGCTCTTCACCCCAAAGGAAACAAACCCCCTCCACCATTACACCCCATAGTCACAGTCGGTCCCTTCTACAAATGGGCAATCGACTTCATGACAATCAACCCTACCTCAGCCAATGGCCATAAATACATCATTATGGCAGTTTATTACTTCACTAAGTGGGTCGAGGCCATGCCTACATTCAATTGCAAAAGTGAAACGATGACATGTTTCTTCTTTAACCACGTTATTTCGCGATTTGGTATTCCCAAACAGTTGGTCTCAGATCATGGTAAAAATTTTGAAGACGTTGTTTCGACTGAACTTTCAACTATGTTGAAATTTGAACACCAGTACTCATCTTCCCACTAACCCCAAGGAAATGACCAAGTTGAAGCAGCCAACAATATCATCAAAACAATGCTCCAAAGGATGGTAGGAAACCATAAAACCAACTGGCATCACATGATGTTTTCCGCCCTATGCGCTTATCACACATCCACAAAAACAGCAACCAGTTTCACCCCTTTGCATCTAGTACATGGTGTTGAATTAGTACTCCCTATAGAGTGCCAGATCCCATCACTCCACCTCATGGTTGAACTCCTTCCTCACACTTCTCCTTTGGAAGAATGACTCCTCCAACTCAAGCAAACCAGATAATACCATCGAGCTTCCCTGTAGGCATTTGAAGCTACAAAAACATGGTCAAAGGCCCATTTTGACTCCCATGTCCACCCTCGCACCTTCAGCAAAGGCTATATGGTTCTGGTCTATGACCAATCCAATGACAAGTTAGGCAAATGCAAGTTTGAGTCAATGTGGTATGACCCATACATCGTTGACCATTGCCTTGGAAAAGAGGCATACACCCTTACTGACTCTGATGGAAAACGCTTGGAGAATCGCTGCAACGGGATCTACCTCAAGACATTTTATGCTTAACATCACCAATGAGTCACTTGTTTTTCCTTTTTTGTTTTACAATGTTTTCTACCCCCATTCAAGGGAAGCACTAGTAACTACTAATTCAGAGTCAGCCAGAGCCTGTTTGAGACACCTTTCACACCTCTGGGCTCAAATTTCGTCCTCTATCTTCTAATGAGACCATCGTCTCATGTTTAACAAGTAATTTTCAGGACCACATCCTAGAAGTTACCTTGGTTAATGTACCACATAGTGATACAAGTGTCTCTAGACCTGTACTTGCATCACACTTTCCTACCACGACTCATGCAGGAATCCGTACCATCTCCCTAGAAGGAACGTCATTTTATTTCAGCATATAACTGTCTAATCCATCCACCACACCTTACGCAGGTTTATAGACCGACACTCAGAGGATGGATCATTTATTTTGCATGCATTTGGCATATGACTGCATCTGGATTGGCACTTACATCACATGTAGTCATGTTTATCCACCACAACTCACACACGACTCTCCTGGCCCCTGTTCGAGAGCCACCTCAGTTTGTGTGCCTCTACTGCACCAACTCACGTTCCTCTACCATGATCTATCTCATGCATGTATTGGTATGTTTAAGAGCCACTTTCTCCATCCATACTACATGGATGACCTTTGGACCACTGTCCATTGTCCCGACATGGGGGCACCACCAGTGCCTCCTCGATTAGTTGACCATACTAGAGTTTATTTTAAGCTCTTTTCTGACTCTTAAAAGAATGAAAAGATTGCCGAGCGCAGCTGCTTCCTTTCCCACTCATTAAAGTATAGGAAAGGGCATATACATTGTCTCATTTATCTCCTTTTGCGGGCTATGTAGACCATCAAATAAAAAGGACCACCTTGGCACATTCAAGCCAAGACTGTTCCCCTATGCATTCTTTTATGCTTTCTGTGGAAGAGTGGCTAAAATTTATGAAAAATCTCACCATGGGTTGTCGTTAAGCTCTTTTCCAGCTTCTCATCAAGAAAATATCGCCAAGCAAACTTGGTCTCATTCACTCTTTTAAAAGTATCTGAATGACCATCCAGTCACTATAGGTTTAACCTTTCTCAGCCTGATTGGACTACCAATAATAAAGAAGTCTCTCATCCCCTAAAGGATGGGCGAGCTCTCCTATGTACACTTTTAACCTTTTTCAGGCACAGGAGACTATCCATGAAAAAGAGCCCCTAGTGGAGTCTTATTCGTGCTTTCAGACTCTCTAAAATTGAAAGCACCATTGAGCATTTACTTTCTCGGGCTTGCTAAATATCCATGAGATCGTACCATAATGGTGTCTTTAGACACCACCCTACATATAACAGTTCGACATCATTCCCACTTTGGGTCACCTTTGTTCAGAGTACTCTGCGATATGTCTTCCTTGGATCCCATCAATACCAAAAGTGTCTACCTCACCCAAGCATTTCTCATCTGCAGTTACATCCCTGCTATTACAGCTATGATCCCTTTCCCATGAGTTAGTTTCATTTGCTTCCTGGTCTGCCCTGCCATCAGACTTTGAACAAAGGAAGTTTGAGTCCCTCGTAATTCCTTGTCATTGTTCCACCTCCTCCCCCCCCCATTCAGTGGGTCAATGCTCAAATTGATTCCCATCTATCGGTTATTTCCCTCGTGCTTCTGGTTAAGGAAACACCATTTCCTTGTTTAGTTGTAGGTCTCCCTCTGTCGACGACAACACACATATTCTAGAAGATAGACCCCGAGATCCCTATATCCTGGTTTCATTAACCTCATTTATGAGTTACTTGGACCACTTGAGAGGAGTCCTTAGTGCCTCTCAGGATGGTTGTTTCTCACGTGCTCAACTCTGGCTACATCATTGCACCATTGATATTCATACAGAGTAATGGTCCATGCAGTATTTGATCAAAGACCCTCGATGTCACCTGACTCTAGCACATTGATGAGTCTATTTGAGATACCTCAATAGGTTCATGTCCCTTCTAATTTCTGGGTTGCGTTGGAGACAGTGTTCAGAAACCCCGGCAGTGCTTCTATATAGATTTATGATTGCTGTAGCATATTTGTACCATAGAGACTCTAACTCTCCATCAGTAGGTCCCTACAGGTATATACCATTCCAGATCCAGTAGGCCATTAGTCATGAATATATAGCATTACTTGAGAATTCCATGGGTCCAATGTAGCAGTTCTTTAGATCAGTATTGTATTCATCCTCTCATTGAGGCAACCATTATTGTAAAAATAGTTGTACATGATCAGCTCTTGCATTATAGAGATTAGATCACATTATTCTTTTGACATCATTACGAGCATGCAGATTCCCGCCTCATCCATATACATGTTACACATTATTTGTATCTCACCCATTGATGGGAACCATATTAATACAAAAACCAAGATCTACTATGCCCCAGCCTAGGAAGCACCACCTCTCCCCATAAAATCCTATGATGTTCATCGGCCATACGATGAGATCCTACCCTCACACACTAGGGGGCAATCTGTTAACCCAAAATATCCCCCAATGAGCTCTACATGACATACACCACCTAAAGACATCCATGCATGACCCTCATTTGACCCCCACACCCTCAGAAAGGCTCAAAAATATGAAAAAAGGCTTAAAAACCCCAAAAAAGAGCCAAAATAGCTCTCACGGGGGCTAAAACCTCCAAAAAGGGGCTAAAACCCCTCAAAAGAGCTTAAAAACCCCAAAGGAGCCAATAATTTGGCGAAAGGAGATAAAATCCCAAAAAAGGGGCTAAAGCCCTAACAAGGGGCTTAAAACCCTAAATCTCTAGGAAAAAGCTATAAATAGAGGGGTGGGGGTGACTCTCAAAACACTCCTTCTCTCCCTATCATTATGTTCCCCATGTGAGTGCCTTGAGACCCTTTTACTCTCAAGCCATTCACCCTCCCTCTTCTCCATTGCTCCACAAGCCAAGCTTCCATCCCAAAGAGAGAGAGGTGCTTCCAAATCTAGGGCATGGTGGCCCATTTCTAGCCAAACATAAGGTATAATTTTTGTTTTGTGCCATTTTAATTCTGGTTTTCTAACATATTTTTCTTGCAGGCTTGTTGTCTAATGCTTTGCTGCAGGTCTTCCATTGATTTGTTGTAGCCATTCTTATTTTCTAATTATTTCTTGCAGGGTTTCCATAGCTTCTCCCACGCTTGGCCCTAACCTTGTTTGCATGTTTTTCTTCCACCTCACAGGAACCCTACCCTTTCCATCCTATAGATGGAAGACTCAGAAGGTAACGTCAAAGAATAGGCATTAGTTAGAAAATTCACTTATGGACATGGAAGAGCATCATTCCTTGCTTTTAAATCTAACTCTAGGAGGCCATTTCCAAAACAAAACCATGATGGCATCAAGGGTTGCAGAGGAGAACTTTGTCCGCCACCCGATTCTGGAAATCATTGAATTAGAGTCCTCGAGGCAATATTATTGAAGCTTAAGCATTATGAAGTAATTTTACGAGTGTTTCTCTCTTTTATTCATGTTTAGTATATGTGTTTCTTTCTGTGATACTGGTGGGAGAGTTTATCCACTTATATAGCTGTAGTTTTTATGTTCAAGCATAGGAATAGAGTTAGACCTGCTTGGGAAAAGGAATTTTGGATAACACACTAGTCTTTATTGAATCCTTTAAAAGAAAGATGACTTAGTTTGTAAATAAAATTATAAATGCTTGCATCTATTTAAGACAAATATTTTATTTATTTTCTTTTAAGAAAGAAACTTAATACTTTGATTATAATAATAAATAATTTATTAAAAGTATTGCATTAAGTGAAATAGTTGAAAAGATTATATTTTTTTATGTTGAAAAAGAAAATACTTACTCAAAGTGAGAAGCAATTCATCATCTAAACTAAATAAAAATAAATGATAATTTTCTTGAGTAGTCATATTCTTCGCTAACGTGCTGAGGTAACCCCTCTTGAAAAATTCAAGCTCATTCGTATTATTCCAAAATTTGGCTACGCCTTTAAAGGGCATGGGGTTCACTAGCAAGGAAATATTATATCACGTCCATTTATATTGGGAGTTTAAATACTCCTAAAATCCTCAGAGGGGTCAAGGTTCTTTTTATTTGACATAGTGATATAAATATTGCGGGTTATTTTATTTGGGTGGACCGAGGAATACCATTCAAATTATGGAATTTATATATATATATATATATATATATATATATACACACACACACACATGCCCATAGAGACATTTTGAATGCCTCCATGGTTGAATGAAAACATGTCCCTCCACTACAAGAAAATGGGCACTTTAGCCTCACATAAAATTGTTGTATATTAAAATATTTAATTTAAAATAATATTTTTATAATATTATAATTATGTTGACAATTTTTTTTATTAATTTTATTATATATAGTGGTCACCAAGGAAGCCCAACTCCTAATATTTCATTACATACAAGGGTTTCTAATGAGCAAACATCCTGGGCGGATTCGAACCCGCTTGGGTAGCACAATAACCAAATCTCCCAATCACCTGAGATACACCTAATATATATATAATTGTTGTATATGAAAACATTTTATATTACAATATTTAATTTCAAATAATTTTTCTATAATATTAATATTATGGTTATGATTTTTTTTTTGTTAAATAGTTTTTAAATGAAAATATCTATATCATTATATTAATTGAATATTATAATATTATTCATTGAAATCTTAATTCCATTTGAAATCTAACTCCATAAATCCATCTTAAAAAATACCAAAGAATGTGATTAAATCTTTAGATCATATACATTAAAAAAATTGAGGATTTCTCTCTTAGTTTCATACATAAACATCTTTCCAATTAAATAAAATTACAAATATTCCAAAAAATAAAATACTTCTTGACCCAAGAAAAATGAATAACCTCTCAGATAGCTAATGTTAAATTTATATGGGAGTGTCATTTAATTTATTTCAAGAATTTAAATAGGAAATGAAGAGAATATGCTTTAATTTTTTACTATTTTATTATTATCTTGTATAGATATAGAAATGAGATTCATTTGTTGTGGAAGAATCTTTGTTCACTAAAATTGGAATACTTTAAACATAAGAAGATATATGCACATAATTTATCCAAACAATAAGAGTGTTATCTTACCATATTTTACTATGCATGTATTAAAAATGGCATACAAATAGCTTTAAAAAAAGAATAGAAAATATTTATTAAGATTATTAAAAATATTTATGGAGTTTAATTTATTAAGATTATAGAAAACATGAGCTTTTTATGGCTATAATTGTAGTTACATGATATTAAATTGGTAGATTAGCAAGTTTTTGTGTAAAACATGAGCAATTCTCATATTTTCGAAGCACTGCACTCACTATTGGACTATCCGTATTTTACATTCTTTGTTACATTGATCTCTTGTCTGGGTTGTTTTTTCTTCCCCATTACTATTTCGTTGGGTCTCCCACTATCCAACTCTACAAATGAATGAGTCTCCCTTGCAATCCTACTTGGACCATTACTAGGATTATACTATATTTTATTTATCATCTTGTTTGTTTATATTAAGATGCGTTAGGGTTCTTGTTGTTACAACTTTACAATATGATATAAAGGGGGTGTTAAAAATGGGTTGATAAAATGGATACCTACAAGGGGTTTTCTTAATTGAAAAAGTATATTGCGAGGGGGTTTAACAATAAAACTTTAGGAAGTATTTTCCAATATTTAGTGAAATTAGGGATATTCTTTAGTATTCTATGTGCTATATAACAAGTTCACCGGGTAAACCTCGTGTTAAAGAGCTTTTACAATCATGCAAAAGTAGATAACATATGTACAACATGGTTTATAATAAGATCTCAATTTATTACCAAACATGATATAAGATGTCTAATTATTAGAAAACAGTATAACTACTTGTGCATAACCTATGATGTATGGAAAGAAAAAAAGTCTAGATTAAAATAAATTTATGTGTATTTAAATTTTTTTTTTGTTAACAGAAATCCAATCCAGAAATAACCTTGAACAATCCTCATGAAAAAATTATTGAAGTGCACTTCCCTAACATATTCATATAATTCTAGATATAGATTGATAATATGATAAACAAATAGATTGATAATACTATTAAATCCAATGCAATGCAAAAAAAACCTTAAACTGCTATTGAAAATATTATTTAAGGACACTTCAATAATACGATACGATCCTCTTCTCAAACATTCATTTCAAAACTTCCATCCTCTTTTTAAAGTTTCAATAGGGTTACCATAATATAATATGTGATTATAAATTCTAGAAAAGTTTTGATATTTATAAGATATTTCAACCATAGTTACATATATCGGTGATATATCGCCGACATCGCGATATATCGCGAGTCGATGGGGTCGACGATATATCGCCATTAATATATCGCGACATTTTGTCGACACTTTAAAAAATCGCGATATATTCCGATATTATCGCGAGTCGATCGAAAATATCGGCCTGCTGCATAAAAATTAAAAAAATTTGCCGATAAGAGGCCGCGGATGGGTTTTTTTATTCATTTGGACATTTTGGCTTGGAGGAAGTGGAGCTCTGACGTCTTGGGAAATATTGGGTGATTTTCTACAAGAGAGGAAGGGGGCAATCAAGTTTCCATAGCATTTAATCAGGTATGTATTCTTAACTTTAAACTTTCATTATTTTTTATTTTGCTTGAGATTTGTTGGTTAATGTAGATTTAATGTAGGGTTTAGGTTTAGATTTAGTGTAGGGTGTAGATTTTCCATTACAATCATAGCCTATAGGGTTTTAAGTAGGCCACCCTCCCATTTCTTTGAAGTTTGAATGTTTTAAATTTTTAATAATTTCATTGTTTTCAAGAATCAAAATTTTAAAGAAGAACATTTTAAAATTGATTCATTTTTGTTTGTTTGTTGTCGCAATGTGGCATAGGTGACAGTGGACATAATGCCAAAGCCATTGGATCCAATGTGGGAGTATGGGCAGCCAATTGACCCTAATAATCGGAAAAGGTTGAATTGCAAACTATCTGGGAAGGATATTTCTGGTGGAATTAGCCGCTTGAAATACCACCTTACCAAAATTGCTGGGCATGAAGTGGATGTTTGTCCTGCTGTTACCCCAAAAGTGATGCAGATTGCAAACCAATCCATTCTTGACATGGCTAAGAAGAGGGACGAGAAAGAGGAATTCATACATGAACTTCCATCTAGAACATAGTCACGAACCATGGGGGGCACAAGTGACATGCATTCCTTCTCCTCATCTACATGACCCCCACATTCCACTGTGCCTTCTTTAGCCTCACCTTATGTGGCATCATATTTGAGGCAACCTTCTATTCGAACCATGCTCAAACAAAGGGAGAAGGATGAGGCGGATAGAGTTGTGACAAAATGTTTTCTATGGGGTGATGTGCCTTTCAACATTGCCAAAAACAACCCCTACTATCATGCCATGTTTTGAAGCTGCTGGCGCTGTTGGTCCAGATTATAGGGGACTTCCTATAATGATTTGAGAGGGAGACTCCTTGATGAGGAGAAGGTTGATTGCACCCAGAGATTAGATGAGCTCAAACAGTCATGGGAGGTCACCGGTTGCACTATTATGTCGGATGGATGGACTGATGGGAAGGGCATATCCATTATCAATTTCTTGGTCAATTGTCCCAGGGGGATAGTTTTTATCAAATCTGTCGATGCATCTCCCTGTGTTAAATATGCATGCTTATTATGTGATTTGTTGGATAAGTTTATCCAAGAGATAGGGCCCCAATATGTTGTCCAAGTCATTGCGGACAACGCTGTCAGTTATGTTGCTGCTAGGAGGATGCTTATGGAGAGGTATGGAAGCTTGTATTGGACTCCTTGTGCTGCCCATTACATTGATTTGATGCTAGAGGACATGGGAAAAATTCCTTGGATCAAAGAATTCATTGATTCAGCTCGAAGTGTGACAAAATATATATACAATAATACATATGTTCTTTCACTCATGAGACACTTCACGGGAAACAAGGAGTTGATGTGGCCTGCAATCACACGATTCGCCACTTCCTTCATTTCCCTTTAGTCTATGCATAAGGTTATGATGGAGTTGCAGTGGATGTTTCTTTCTGATGAGTGGGTATCTTGTGTCTATAGCACCAAACAATATGGGAAAGCCATTGCTCGAATGGTGCAATTTGATTTGACTTTTTGGGCATGATTGGAGGAGGTATGTGCCATTAGTGAACCTTTGGTAAAGGTTCTTTGTTTGGTTGATGGTGAAAATCCTGCAATGGGCTACTTGTATGAGGCCATGGATAGGGCCAAGGAAGCTATCCATCACTACTATGAGGACAAGGGGGAGGTAGGACTCACAAGACGAGCTGAACTATGGAGTGTGATCGATGAACGATGGAATAATACTCTCCATCGTGCCATTCATGCAGCAGGGCTCTACCTCAACCCTACTTTCTCTTATTCATGTGGCTTTCAGTTTGATGCTGAGGTCATGGATGGCTTTCTCCAAGGTGTTCAGAGGATGGTGTTAACTCCCTCTGAGCGTGCAGAGATTTCTAGACAGATGGAGATCTATAGGATGTCAGGTGGCACTTTTGGCTATGACATGGTTGTCTAGGATAGAACCACAAGGATTCCAGGTACAATTTGTTTAAAACTTTCAATTTTTGATCTCTTAGATTCTTAATTAATTACCCTTTCATTTCTATGTTTTTTACTTTGTAAAAATTTAATACATTGTAATTTTTAATTTGAATTTTGTCTTACCGTTTACCTTCCTTGTTTTCTTTGTAGATGTGTGGTGGACTAACTATGGTCGCAGAGTCCTAGAGTTGCAAAGGCTTTCCATTAGAGTGTTAAGTCAAACTTGCAGCTCATCAGGGTGTGAACGTAATTGGAGTGTCTTTGAGAAGATACACTCCAAGAAGCGCAGAAGGTTAGAATTTTCAATTTATAAATGTTAAAGTTTAAACTTAAATTTATAATCTTTGCTTCTTTATAATTTTATTAATTTTAAATATAATTTATTACAATTTTGAGTTTGAATTTATCATCATTTATCACCCCCTAACTATGGATCTCATACTAATGTAGGTTACTTTCTCAGTGCCTTAATGACATGGTTTATGTCTACTACAATCTAAGGTTGCAGGTGAAACAAATTGAGAAAGTACCCAATCCAAATTCCATTTCATTGGATGACATTGACACTACCAGCAAATGGAGGGTGGAGACAGAGGATCCTGTGATGGACGAGGCACCTGAATGGTTGGAGGAAGAGGGGGATGATGATGCAGATCCGTCAGAGGAGGAGGGCAAATAGGGGGATGTTGATGTTCCACTTCTAGAGGATGACTATGACTATGACTATGAGGACATTGAGGAGGAGGTTGATACTCATTTGCAACACCAACCAACTCCAGGTGTCCCACCACCTCCACAGAGTCATACAGTTGGGACTAGGAGGAGACAGCTCACATTCACCTCCCCCTCATCCACAGCATCTACTCGAGTAGTTGGAGGTTCTAGTTCCACCCCAGGCTCATCTGGACCACCTCCATGACCACCTACTACTTCTATAGGAAGAGTGGTGCCCTTGACCCGTAAAAGGGGTAGATTGATTAGAGGATCATCCTTAGGGAGTCGATGACTTGATTCCTATTTTTATCATTGTACTATCATACTATGTTGGTGTCCTATGTCTAGACTCTATACACTATCTACATGCCTCATGAGTCATGACTCATGATGATTCATCTCTTGAGAGACATTTATTTTGATCATTTGATGTGATGTTCTATCATTCCATCAAGAACATATTTCAGTATTTTCAGTTTATAGTCGATATATGATCATGATCCACCATTTGACGTATTATGCATCTTATATATGAGTTGTATTTTAATATTTATGTTAAAATGTGTTTATTTGATGCAAAACGACATTTGCCGATATTTTTCGATATTTTCACTGTTGCTGCCGATAAGTTTCATTCCGGACCGCCAGCAATATATTCGCCGACACGATATATGTAACTTTGATTTCAACTTTTGAATTTAATTTAAATAAATATTTTGTTTTCAAAAATACCTTAACACCATTTGTATCAAAACTTTGAAGGTCTTCTATTTTTTTTGTTAAACATAATAAGCCTACCTTTGACCTGGCCGTGAATTTCCATCCATGAGTGGTTTGAGAGGTATGGGAAAAGGGGAAAAAAACAATTCAAAGATCCGTCTCTCTCAACATTGGTGTTTGACTTACTGAAATTTGTTATTTTAGTTTTATAGCTTCACTTTGTATCGATATGCAATGTAGCAATGTAACTGTTAATTTTTTATTTGTTTTAAATGTCTTTATGGTTTCTATTCTAATAAATAACAACATGCGTTAACTATAGATTGAGTATGTTTAACACTAGAACATATGTTTCTCTCTAAAAAGTTATAGATTCAAATCCAAATAGATAGACTTTAATAATTACCTCTATCACTTCATAGAGTTGGTGAACTTGCTAAACTCTCTCCACTACATTGATAAAAGTTTAAAACAAATTAAAAAAACCTCTATATAAAATTTATTAATAAAATAAAAAGAATAAAATAATCTATATGTTAATTTTTTTTAATAAAATTAACTACACATTCATGGGATGGGGTATGGTTAAGATGCCTCCTAAGTAGAAAGTTCCCTGGTTCAAATCCCAGGGATACAAAAAATTCAACCATGTTAAGGGTTAGTGCGTCTAGGCCGAGTGCGATCCCGTGGTGGTTTTGATGGCTTAGATTCCCATGGTTCATGGAAACTTAGCCAATGGAAAATGTGCTAGTCAAGGGGGTTCTTCCCATTAGCCCCCCGCCACACACCCCCTCCCCCGCAAAAAAAAAAGATTAACTACATAAAGTTATTCACATCTCCCTTAGATTTCAAAGCATCTCTTACTTTAAATACAATAAAACTAGCACACCCAAATATTTTGTGGCTGAATCACTTTTATAGGGATCAAATATTTAAGAGATTGTTAACACACTTCGAATTAATTTTTTTATTCCTCGTATTCTTTTAATTTCAGTTGTCCATGACTAGCTACATGTTATCATCGACATTCTTCTTGTTATTGATTTATCAACTATTAGTTATTTTTTATATTCTTTTTCTTTTTATCTCACATTCTTCTATTTGTCTTCCATGAACTGTTGGTTATTCGTTCATCAGCTATGAGTTATCCATGCATTGCTACCAATTATCCATTCATCAGTTAGCTACTAGTTTTTTTAATAGTCATCTTTTAATAATTGTTTAAATTGAATTTTTAACAACTACCATAATGGAAAGTACACTTGTCTCATTCTCCTCCATAGATGAAAAAACATTGGTCATAGTCAATCCCAAATCTCAAATAAAAACATGTATGGACATATGTAATATCTTGAATTTTAGACCTACCATTTATAGGCATGATCCTATTGATCATGATGATTATATTGATGATTTATTTTATATTGGGTCAAAGACCCCACTGCATATGAAGATGATGATTTGTTTTGTATATTAGGCATACGCCAATTATTGATGATATATATGCCATGTATATGCTGGTTGTGTTGGGTATAGACCCTGAAACACTTGATTGATGAAATATTTTGTGTTAGGGCGTGGACCCTGAAGCGCATGATCGATGAGATGTTTTGTGTTAAGCATGAGGATTTGGAGCACATGAGTATTTACATTTGTGTTGAGAATAAAGCTCTCGAACACATGAAAATATGATTGAAAATGTTGGCCATAAGCTCTAGAGCATTCCATGTTGATGTTGATCATAAGCTCCGGAGCATTGGATCCTTGGACACTGTATCCCTAGGTGTATCGTACAAGTACATCCTAGCATTTAGTCTTGAGCGAGAGCTCTAGAATTTCACTATGTTTGTAACTCCCTGCTATAAGCATTGAGTATGGGCTCTGGTAAGCACTAGGAGTCACTGAAAATAATATAATAACTTCTGAGTGAAAACGACTCGAGAAAGATATTGATCTCATCATACTTATTTATATGTGATTAAATGAAATTTCAAATTTTTGTATTCTCATAAAGTACTGAAGAGCTACCACGTTATACGAGGGAAATCCAACATGCAAGGATGTTTAGAGTTGCCTAGCCTAGTAGACCTGAGCCATCTATCTGCTTGACCTTCATACATAAGTGTCGTTAAGTATAGGGATCATGACACATGATGCCCGAAGACATTTGTTAACAAGTATTTTAATACTATGTATTTTATACATAGTATGCATAAGGAATTAATTATGATTAATTAGATAATTGAATAAAGAAAGAAGAGAAGCTCCACCAATTATTACTTATTATTAAAGGATTAATAAATAGTGAAATATCTATGAAACACTAACTAGGAACTAGTTAAAATTTCCTAGGTTAAGAATTGAAAATTACCCCAGTAAGTTAAAAAGGGTTAAATAAAGAAATCAAGGATTTCTTGATTTAACTACTGTTTTGACTTAAAAGTCTATCTATAAAGACTCATGCCAAGCAAATGCTTGGGGTTCTCATTTTTCTAGGAGAATTATTAGTCTGCCTATTTTTTCTCTCAAATGTTTTTCTTGGAGAACTTTCTCCTGCAAGGAAAAGAGGACTGATTCACAATTGAATACGAGTTAGGAAACCCTACCTTAGGAGCTCTAAGCTACTTGCATGTTCGAGTCCATCTCAGGGGATCTGAATTAGAACCAAGAACAGTTCCGAGTCATGGTTTGGAGGAATGTGGTAGTTCCCAAGTGATTTGGTCATCAAAATCAAAGGTGAGATCTCTCTTAAATTGATAATACTAGTTATTTAAAAAGTACAGGTTCAGCCATTAAAGGAGCTTCAGGAATATAAACTACAGGTATGAGTTCTTAAGTATGTCAAAGTTCATTTCTAGGGTAAATGCTCGTTGCTTTATGGAAAAGATTTTATATATATTATTAACCCTAGAATTGGTTGGTTCTGTCCATATCTCCTAGGGTTACATTTCTTAAAATCTAACCCTAGACCGTGTATGTTATCTTCTGGATTATACAATCAATATGTTAGATGAATGATTCCAATGAATTTACTAACCCTATATAATTGATGTCTGCCTAGATGGTGCTAGGATTTGTATTCTCTTCAATATATCCCAGGGTGGTAAATATTTTCATAGGATGCATATAGCTAGGTTCCCTTCTCTAAATTTTGTTTCTATATTCATTTATTATTCAGAAATTAAATACTGTAAACTAGGTAAATCTAGACCTTCTATTTATTGTTCATCTATTAGTTATATCTCTGCTGACATATTACATTTGTTAGTAGAGACATGTTTCAGATTATAGTAGAGTTAATCATAGGAATAAGTTTAGATAAATAAATATAGTATATAGATACCCTAGGGTATTACTTACAACTAGAACTATTTTATAAAATAATTATATATACATATAAATAAGACTATCAGGTATAAATCTTTATGAAAACTATCTATAGATTTATTTCCAAAATTAAATAACTCATCTAAGACCTTTTAAGGTTTGTATCCATATTACAATTCTGCATTAAAAATACTCTACATAAATGAAACAACATTATAAATAATAAGAGGAAGCATCATGACCATCCATGTGGTCCTTTACAAATTCTTTGATCAAAACTTATATAACAGAACCCACGGTTCTAACTTTCCATTTATACATAACCATAAACCAAATTACATAACTCATCAAACATAACCATAGCCAAGTAAAAATAATATATCTTATACAGTATAACATATCATAGTAAAACAAACATCAAAATCATCATAAATCCATATATTGCAAACAGTAGTTGGAATCGAATCCTGTGGGCATGCAAGCCCAGTTTGTTTTATTCATTAAAATACATTCATTACATTACATTAAAAAACCTGTTTCCAACAGAGGTCACGACATCAATTCCCATGGATTTCAAGACCCAAGGAAAAGCCATAACAACAAACCATATGTAATGTATACACAAAACGACAACCAAATCCTATAACCATTATCACACAGGCCACATTGTACAAAATTGTCTATGGGCTGTGGTTTATAAATACATCCATTAAAATATAAAATATACAAAGTCCAATTACATTAAAAACAACAAACGCCATCTAGGGTCTGTAAACCCTGGCCTCCACAAAACCCACTAATGCACAGTGCACACATAAGTCACGTCCTTCATCAAATTTTAAATCTAATACACAGTCTCTACCATTTTAAACCCTACGCTATACTATTGCAGCACTGTGGGAAGGCGCATGCCATTCACGACATGGCATATACCCATATTGTCTATATTTTTACACCATAAACTAAATAATTCCATAATACTCAGAACCTTAAAGCTGGCAAATACACACATAAATCAATCCTAACCACAGATTAAACGTAGAGAAATCGTGCTATGCACATCACAGTTTAAACCATGGTAAATCAATTATTAAAAACCATATGCATCCTTTTACACATAGCATCCCAAGTAAACTACATAGTAATCATATTAAATCTTATAATCAAGTTAACACAGGCATGCTAATGGGCTAACGTACCATTGCAAGCAATGGTGCAGCTCATGGCTAAAATTCCTCGACAAAAATGATGTGCATAAACCAAAACCAAGTATTCTAGAAGCTAAACATTCCTCTTTACGCTGCTAACAACGCAAGAAAAATTAAAAACCCAAAATTATACACAGATTCAGAGGAGGTGCGACTTCACCCAGGGTTGAAATCTTTTCAACATTGTTCAAAACCCAAGTCCGTAATCGTATGCCTGAAGGCGAAGTATAAAACCCCAAATCGAAACCCACAGCATAAAACCTTGAACACCAAGAAACAAATCGATACGCAGTGTGCCCAAGAGCGTCAAGAGAGAGCAATTAAAACCTTACCCACATGCTTACCGTGGCCAAGAATGCAATGCTTGGAGCCACAGAGTTGAAGACACGCTGCCCCTCTTTCCCCTTCGGACCTGCAAACACACAAGCCACAAGAAATGAGAAGTATGACTGAGCAAACTTTAAACCAAACCAATGTGCAGGCCCATAAACTCAAAGGCAGGCATACCTCATAGTCCGGAGGTCACCTCTATGGCTTTCCCTCTTCACAGAGCCAAAACACATAAACCACGAATGACAACATATACAACCATTGTGAGATGATCCTAAGGGAAGGATGTCTCATTTCACCAAACGCATTGAATGCACCAACTAGAAACCATTAAATCCAGATAGAAACCCACTCTCCATAGTTTATGCTTCGCTACATTACAACGTATAATCCACCTCCCACATTAAAGCTTAAAACCTTCTATGGTATGGTTTATACCATATGATATGTTTCCACCCAAACTATATTCATACGTTAAATATATTACAAATTTTGCATTAGTATAGGATTACAATAACACATAGTCCATAGGATGCACTAGTCCAAAGCCAAAGCACCCACGCCTAAGGTATTTAGAAAGTGTTTAGACCATGGGTTTAGAGCTTAGGATTTTAATCCCTTAGTAACAAGGTATTCATGTTAAAGAATCATGCCATACAAATTATGCCATGATAACCTCTCTGACTATAAAAATCCAAAGGTCTTCTCTTAAACCGATATAATGACCTATTTATAAAAGAACGTAAGAGATGTTAATAAATATAGTAGAAATATACATAGACCGTAAAATGTATTAATGACACTTAGAATAACGAATTTAAAACACAACGAAGAATAATTAGTGCACAAGAAATTTAGCCATAACAGTTAAATTGATGACAATGACACTTACCAAGTTATAAAACCAAGTCGATAAGCAGCATAACAACTAGTAGCAGGTCCTCTAGGATCAAGACGGTCAACACACTTTACACCAGATCCCGTCGCAAAGTAATGAACTGTCTAAGTAAATAAAAGAGGTGCCTTAGTTCGATTTAACTAAGTAAGCTCGTGTAACAAAGTAATACCTTACCTCTTAGGTCATCATGGGAGAACAAGTACCGCCACTCCACTACTTTGTTCCCATCAACAAAGTTAAGTTAGTTTTTATTAAATAAACGAAGTACACATGTACAGGAGTAAAACAATGATCTATACAATTTATGAATTCACCGACAGAAATAACTAAGATGTAGCAATAGTTTAAATAACAGAATTCAAACATAAGAAGTAAACAAACTAATATTCAATGAATGGATAAGATATTAACAAGATAGTATGGGCAGTTTCTGAAGAGATCGAAAGTATAAGTGGTGCACGTAATTCTGCATGAGTATTAATAATCCCCTTTGGGTAGTTTTCACTAACCTACAATTTTATTTTATTTTCAACTTTTGGAGACATTATAAGTGGTATCAAAGCCTAGTTTCAATATTGAGAGACTTATGGGTGCACCAGGGATTCATGCAGAGAAAATAAAGTATGATAAGTAATTTTTGTTACTAACATAAATTTTTGCTACTATTAAATTTTTTTGTGTTACAGGAAATTTTTTACAGCATTGTTTAGTTTATGAATACTGGGGAAGAAAACAGCCGACAGGAAGAAATGAGCACCCACACTCCGAAAGTGAACTTGGTGGTTGATCTTAACTCTGATGTGCTGGAAACTTTTCACAGTCTTCAAGCTGAACTAAAAAGTTTCAGATAAGACAGTCTAAATGAAAGAAAGGAACAACAAGCTATAAATGAATCATTATTGCGTAACATGACAGGAGGGAGCCTGCAAGGTAAACCTAACTAGTCCACCAACAGATCCAAAAGAGAGCCGTACCATGAGCAGGTCAGCAATCCAAGAGAAGTAGAAAAAGAAGGTACACCTGAAGAAACTAAAGGAGATCATCACAGTCCCGGTAGTGATGACTCACTTTCTCCATGAATAAAAAGGTAAAGAAGTGATGATAGTCTTCAGGGGGAGTTTCGAAAAATAAGAGCCCCGAACTGTGAAGGTGAAGTACATACGGGAGAAAAGGATGAAGAATGGTTTCTCGAAATGAGTAAGTATTTCTAGGTTCATAACTATTCAAGTCTGATGTAGGCTAGGCTTGCCATCTACAACCTGAATGGTAAGGAAGCAAGATGGTGGGGAGATTTAAAGCACACCAAGAAAGATGAGCTACGAGAAATACGCTGGGAAAATTTCCGAAATATTTTCCAAGAAAAATACATGTCATAAAGGTTCTTTGACTGCAAGGTAAAAGAGTTCCATGAACTATGCATGGGGTCCATGACTATGGACGCATTTATAAATAGATTTCTAGATATGCTGCATTATGTACCGTATATCAAATAAGAGAAGGTGAATATCCAATAGTTCCTAGGATGTCTTCCTCCCATTTTTCGAGACAGGATTGAATTCAACATTCCAAAGACTCTGGATACTGCACTACATAAGGCCCAAATCTGCTATGAGCATCGGAAGTTATGACAAGAAAACCAAAACCGAAACAGAGAAAAGTCTAGAAAATTTTCTAATAACCACAGGCCTAGGTCAAACCTGCAGCCTTATAGAAACCAAAATAATAGATTTCAAGTGAACAAGAAATTCAACAAAAATGGTATGAAGCCTTATGTACCAGCTCCTAATGGTAATAAGCACGTGGCGAGTGGAGCCAATGCTACCCCTTTAGCAATCAAGTGCTTGTAGTGCAATGGGACGCATTATGCTCGAGACTGTAAGAACGAGAACAATGGAGTCTTGCATAACTTGCAAGAAGAACCTACCATTGAGGATATAGGGGGAACCCTACAAATCTATGTAGCATTAGATGGCCGACTAGAAGACCATCAAGCTACAATGGTTGAGATCGAAGGTAATATATTGAACACCTATGTTTCAATACTTATTGATCACGATGCTTTCCAGAGCTATGTTGCACCTAAGATTGTTGAATTAGGCAAGTTAGGATTAGTAAAGCATGATAAACCTTGGTTGGTATAGTTAGCCACTGGTACGAAACGGAAGGTTTCATAAATTGTTAAAGAATGTGAAGTAAACCTAAATGGTTTCCTTACTAAGGTAAACCTGAACATCCTACCTTTAGGATCGTACAATATTCTTATCGGCATGGACTGGTTTAAACAACACCATGTCATGCTCGATTATCTACACAATTCTCTTTGGTGTACCGATAGCTAAGGGAACCAAGTGAAGGTTCAAGGAACCCCAAAGAAAGTTTCTGTGAGACAGATCTCTACCTTACAAGCGAAGAAGTATGTTAGGAAGGGCTACAAGTTATTTGCGGTGAACATCTGAGACATAGAATCTGATAGAGAACAACGCATAGAAGACTTCCCCGTACTTAAAAAATTCAAGGACGTGTTTCCCGAGGAAATCCAGGGATTAAATCAGAAATGAGACCTAGAGTTTTCCATCGAACTGACCCCAGGATCAGTTCCAGCCTCCCAAGCCCTGTATTGCATGAGTGCACCAGAATTGGTGGAACTCAAACTACAATTGCAGGAGTTAATAGAGAAAGGGTATATCCGACCCAGTGTGTACCCTTAGGGAGCACCAATTTTGTTAATAAAGAATAAGGATGGTATGATACAGATGTGCATTGATTACCGTCAGTTGAATAAAATGACTATAAAGAACTGTTACTTGCTCCCTAGGATCGATGATTTGTTTGACCAGGTGGGAGGAGCAAAAATATTTTCGAACATTGACCTGTGATCCGGGTACCATCAAGTACGGATCCGAGACGAAGATATTCCCAAGACCACTTTTTGTACGAGGTATTGGCACTACAATTTTGTAATAATGTTGTTCGGGTTGAACAATGCACCCGCAAACTTTATGTGTATGATGAACAACATATTCAGTAAATATCTGAATAAGTTTGTACTAGTCTTTATTGATGACATCCTCGTTTATTCCAATAATAAAGAGCAACATGAAGAACACCTTCATGTAGTACTACAAGTGTTAAGAGAACACCAGCTTTACGCTAAGTTTAGTAAATGTGATTTTTACAAACTGCAGATATAGTATCTAGGTCACATCATATCTGAGGCAGGAATAGATATGGACCCGAAAAAGATTCGAGCCATAAAGGACTGGCCTACCTCGACTAGTGTCACTGACATTAGGTCCTTTTTGGGTTTAGCCGGGTATTATCAAAAGTTCATTGAGAAATTCTCAATAATCGCTTGCCACATGATGACTTTACAGAAGAAAGCAAACAAGTTCTTATGGACTGACAAGTGTGAAGAAAGTTTTCAAAAGCTTAAGCAGCTTTTGTTGACCGCATGAGTGTTGAGGATTGTGGATCCCGATGGGGATTTCGTTGTATGCACGAATGCAAGCAAGGAAGGACTTAGAGGAGTCCTCTTGCAAAAAAATCATGCAATCTATTATGAATCACAAAAATTAAAAGAGCATGAGCAAAATTATCGCACACACGATCTTCAGCTAGCGGCCATTATCCATGCTCTGAAGACGTGGAGGCACTACCTCATGGGAAGGAAGTTCCTTCTAAAGACCGACAATATGAGTCTAAAATATTTATTCGATCAACCCAATTTGAATGTAACGCAAGCTAGATGGTTGGATTTCTTGAGTGAGTATCACTTTGAACTAAAGTATATTAAGGGAAAAGAGAACAAAGTTGCCGATTCTTTGAGTTGACGAACTCATATGATATATGAGTTGACCCTGATTCAAACTAATGCAGATGTGCATGAGAAGATTAGAATAGCCAACAAGGTTGACCTTTTCTATGTGGAAATCCTCAGGAAGGTTCAAGAGGACCAGTTGTTTCAACAACAGAAGGACTACAAGGTGGATGACTCCGGACTACTATGGTCCAAGGATAGATTGTATGTTCCATATGGAGGGGACATTCGGTACAACATCCTCATAGAATTTCATAGGGAACCCTACTCTGGGCACTCGAGATATCAAAAGATTATATATGTCGTCAAGAGACACTTTTCTAGCCTAATTTAAAGGCCAACATTGCAATGTTTTTGCGAAATGTCAGGAATGCCAGCTAGTTAAAGCTGAGCACTAGCATCTTTCAGGATTGTTGCAGTCATTACCCATTCCGGAATGGAAGTGGGAGGTTATCAATATGGATTTTATTACTGGCTTACCAAAAATCAAGAAGAAAAATGATTCCATCTTTGTACTCATTGACAAGATGTCAAAGGTAGCACACTTCATCCCCATGAAATTGACCTACAAGGCCGTGAACATTGTCGATATTTTCCTAAAAGAGATATTTAGATTGCATGGGATACCCAAATCAATTATCTCAGATCGAGATGTTAAGTTTATAGGAAACTTTTGGAAATATTTATTCTCTGGATTAGAGACGCAGCTAAACTTTAGCACTACTTATCACCCACAGATGAATGGGCAGACTGAAAGAGTAAACCAAATTGTTAAAGACATGCTTCGAATGTATGTCATGAACAACCCCACCAAGTGGGAGTACTATCTACAGCTTGCAGAGTTTGCATATAACAATGGGTATTAGGCTCTTGCCAAGATGATTCCTTTCGAGGTACTCTATGGACAGAAGTGTAGGACCCGAGTTACTTGGGATAGTCTTGTGGATCAGCTCATGTTAGGGCCCGACTTGTTATTGGACTTGGAATAGTTAGTTACTAAGGTCTAGGGAAACCTTAAAGAGGCACAAGACCATCAGAAAATTTATGCGGATAAGAAGAGAAAAGATAAACACTATCAAGTAGGTGAGTATGTCTACTTGAAAGTGAAAGCAAAATGGAGCTCATTGAGCTTGGGTTGAACCTTAGGGGGAATTTTCCCTTGATCCTTTACATATATTGGACAAGAGAGAAGTGCAGCTTCAGAAGCGCATTGTAGTCCAATTGAAAGTATAGTGGAAGCAATTTGAGGTAGATGAGGCTACCTCGGAGAATGAGGCCACCATGAGAAAGGCTTACCCCACCTTGTTTCATGATATCATTAAGAGTCCCTAGAACACCAGGGATGATATTACACTAAGAAGGAAGGGATGTAATATCCCAAATTTTGGACCTACCATTTATAGGCATGATCCTATTGATCAGGATGATTATATTGATGATTTATTTTATATTGGGTCAAAGACCTCACTACATATGAACATGATGATTTGTTTTGTATATTGGGCATAAACCAATTATTGATGATATATATGTATGTATATGCTGGTTGTGTTGGGCGTAGACCCTGAAGCCCATGATTGATGAAATGTTTTGTGTTAGGGCATGGACCCTAAAGCACATGATAGATGAGATGTTTTATGTTGAGCGAGAGGCTCTGGAGCACATGAGTATTTACATTTTTGTTGAGCATAANAAAAATATAATTGGAAATGTTGGGCATAAGCTCTGGAGCATTCCATGTTGATATTGAGCATAAGCTCTGGAGCATCGAATCCTTGGCCATTGTATCCCTAGGTATATCATACAAGTACATCCTATCATTTAGTGTTGAGCGAGAGGTATAGAATTGCACTATGTTTGTAACTCCCTATTATAAGCGTTGAGTATAGGCTCTGGTAAGCGCTACGGGTTACTAAAAATAATTTAATAACTTCCAAGTGAAAACGACTCGAGAAATATATTGATCTCATCTTACTTATTTATAAGTGATTAAATGAAATTTTGAATTTCTGTATTCTCATCAAGTACTATAGAGCTACCATGTTATACGAGGGAAATCCAACATGAAAGGATGTTTATAATTGCCTAGCCTAGTAGACCTGAGCCATCTATCTACTTGAACTTCATACAGAAGTGTCATTAAGTCTAGGGATAATGACATATGATGCCCAAAGACATTTGTTAACAAGTATTTTAATACTATGTATTTTATACATAGTATGTATAAAGAATTAATTATGATTAATTAGATAATTGAATAAAGAAAGAAGAGAAGCTCCACCAATTATTATTTATTATTAAAGGATTAGTAAATAGTGAAATATCTACGAAATACTAACTAGGAACTAGTTAAAAGTTCCTAGGTTAAGAATTGAAAATTATCCCAGTAAATTAAAAGCGTTAAATCAAGAAATCAAGGATTTCTTGATTTAACTGCCTCTTTGACTGCAAATTTTCTCTATAAAGACTCAAGCCAAGAAAATTCTTGGGGTTCTAATTTTTCTAAGAGAATTATTAGTCTGCCTGTTTTTGCTCTCAAGTGTTTTTCTTAGAGAACTTTCTCCTGTAAAGAAAAGAGGACTGATTTAGAACTGAATACCAGTTAGGAAACCCTACCTTAGGAGCTCTAAGCTACTTGCATGTTGGAGTCCAGCTTGAGGGGATCCATATTAGAACCAGGAATGGTTCCGAGTCATGGTTTGGAGGAACATGGTAGTTCCCAAGTGATTTGGTCATTATAATCAGAGGTCAGAACTGCCTTAAATTGATAATCCTGGTTATTTAAAAAGTGTGCAGGTTCAGCCATTAAACGAGCTTCGGGAAGATAAATTACAAGTGTGATTTATTAAGTATGTCAAAGTTCATTTCTAGGGTAAATGTTGGGTGCTTTATGTAAAATATTTTATATATATTATTAACCATGGAATTGGTTCGTTCTATCCATATCTCCTAGGGTTACATTTCTTAAAATCTAACCCTAGACTGTCTATGCTATCTTCTGGATTATACAATGAATATGTTAGATGAATGATTCCAATGAATTTACTAACTCTATATAATTGATGTCTACCTAGATGCTTCTAGGATTTGTATTCTCTTCAATATATCCTAGGGTAGTAAATATTTCATAGCCTGCATATAGCTAGGTTGCCTCCTCTAAAGTTTGTTTCTGTATTCATTTATTATTCAAAAATTAAATACTGTAAACTAGGTAAATCCATACCTTCTATTTATTGTTCATATATTATTTATATCTCTACTGACATATTACATTTGTCAGTAGAGACCTGTTTGATATTGTTATCTCCCAAATAAAATAAATTTATTTTTGATAGTATGAAGAATTTAAATGATGCAATGAAGGATATGAAGATCACTAACAGTTTTGAAGACCTCTATTTTTTGATGCAAATTTCACAAAGTTGTGGTTTTGGTGGCTTGGGTGAGGATCAGAACATCTCATTAGCCACCGAAAGATGGAAGATAAATAGCAGGTGGAGGACCCCTTCGGGAGATAGGAGTATTGATGAAACTGTTTACACCATCGAAACGTTTTTCAAACATCAATCGGAAGTTGTGAAGACTTAAGATCGGCAAGCTAGTTCTCAAGGCACCGCAACGGTGGAGGAAATACATACTAAGAGTTCCGATGGAGAGAGGTTTTGAGTTCTAATCTCATACAAAATCAGTTCGGGACTCAAAAAATTTAACAAATCGATGAGCTAGTTCTCAAAGGAGCTACAACGGTGGAGAATATAGTGAATAAGTGTTCTGATTTAGACTTCCAATGACCTCTAACAGCGATGAAATTAGATTGAAAGAATTAAGAATTAAGTAGCGGCGACGTAAAGCTAAAAGTTTCTGCAGTGTCGACGTCAGAACTTTAAGGGACTAACGATCGGCGAGCTAGCTCCCTAGGGAGCCGCAATAGTATGAAGCAAACTGACTGCGGCTTCCTATCGGTGACAAGAAACATTCCAATAGCATGACAATAGATGAACACATCGATGATCGGAGGGTCTAAAGACTAATCACTGGCTAATTAGTCCTCTAAGGAGCCGTAAGGGTGGAAGAAATAATTGAATCCCGGTTCCGCCGTAACAACAAATCATTGGTGATCAGAGGAACTAAATACTAATTGTCAAAGAGTTTAGAACCAAGCAGCTCCACGGTGGTCGAAAGAACTATAGACTAATCATCGACACAATAGTCCATTAAGGAGCTGCAACTACAGCAAACATTCAGGCTTGGAGTGTCGATGGGCTATAGGAAACAGATTCCGATCGTCGATGTAGAAACTATCACGAGCTAAAGGTGGGGAGTGGAAGCATAGAGACTTAGAGTGCCGATGAGCTAAAAGAAAAAGCCCCAGCCGGTGACAATGGCGGTAAGTTGATAAACTACGGAAACATTGGGAATCAAAGCGCCGAAACTGCATCAATATTTAGATTTGGGTCACCAATGTGATAGAAGAAAGCTTCCAATCAGCGATCGCGATGGTAAACTGCGGGAAAATAGAGACTTGTAGCGCCGAAATTGCGGTGACGAGATGGAGAAAATCCTGCGGATTAAATGAGGAAAATCACTTTAGTAAACACAGAAACACTGGTTGTTGGCAGGAACTTCATAGTAAACCTTCAGTGGTGATTATCAACGACCACTTCAGTCATTTAAAATTCACTCAGTGAACTAGATATTTGTTGTAGTTAAACAAACAGTTAGCAAGGGTTTGAAACCCTAATATGGAAAAAATTTAAAATTCACTTAGTGAACTAGATCTTTGCGGTAGATAAACAAACAGTTAGCAAGGGTTTGAAGCCCTAATATGGAAAAATTATTACTTTCAATTATTTTTGTGTAAACATATCGATTTTTTAAGATCTGTAGATTTTGTAAAAGGCTATAAAGCCCATGATTATTTCAGTAATAAAAGGTCAACTTCGGGGATTTATGAGCCAATAATACTTTCAAGCTTCTCATTTTACTTATTCATGGTATAATCTCTTTTGTTGTGATCTGTTCAGCCATCATCTCTTTCTTTGTTGTGTTTATACCTGAATGTGCATTCAGGTTAATTTCAGATTTATTGAAAAGTTGAAAGTTGTCATCCTATTGGTCTATTAGTGATATTTGATTTATAAATACCATCCTCAACAGGATTTAGCCATTTATATGCATGTGTTATGTGTGTAAGTCTACCAGCCTAGTGAGTTCTCCATCCCTGCACCTTATAGTCGAATTTTTGAGCAAATTGCAACTAAAATCCTTGTAAACGAGTGAGTCTGATGCATTCCTTGAGAGTGGAAAGGTTACATAGGTCGACTAACATGACCCATATCTAAAAACCCTAAAAAACATTGTAAGTTACTAGGCATCCTCGAGCTACAACCTAGAGGAGTTTCTTGGAGTGATAACACATATTATAGTAGAGTTAATCATAGGAGTAAGTTTAAAGAAATAAATATACTATATAGATACCCTACGATATTACTTACAACAAGAACTATTTTATAAGATAATTATATATACATATAAATAATACTATCAGGTATAAATATATATGAAAACTATTTATACATTTATTTCTAAAATTAAATAACTCATCTAAGACCTTTCAAGGTCTGTATCCATATTACAATTCTGCATTAAAAATACTCTACATAAATGAAACAACATTATAAATAATCAGAGGAAGCATTGTGACCGTCCATGTGGTCCTTTACAAATTCTTTGATCAAAACTCATATAATAGAACCCACTGTTCTAACTTTCCATTTATACATAACTGTAAACCAAATTACATAACTCATCAAACATAACCATAGCCAAGTAAAAATAATATATCTTATACAGTATAACATATCATAGTAAAACAAACATCAAAATCATCATAAATCCATATATTGCAAACAATAGCAGGAATCGAATCCTGCGGGAATGCAAGCCCAGTTTGTTTTATTCATTAAAATAAATTCATTACATTACATTAAAAACCTTGTTTCCAATAGAGGTCGTGACATTGATTCCCATGGATTTCAAGACCCAAGGCAAAGCCATACCAACAAACCATATGTAATGTATACACAAAACAACAACCAAATCCTATGACCATTCTCACACAAGAAACACTATACAAAATCGTATGCGCCCTGTGTTTTATAAATACATCCGTCAAAATATAAAATATACAGAGTCCAATTACATTAAAAACAACAAATTCCATCGAGGGTTTGTAAACCCTGGCCTCCATGAAACCCACTAATGCATAGTGCACACATAAGTCACGCCCTCGGCCAAATTTTAAAACTAATACACAGTCTCTACCATTTTAAACCCTACGCTATACTATTGCAGCACTGTGGGAAGGCACATGACATTCACGGCATGGCCTATACCCATGTTGTCTATATTTTTACACCATAAACTAAATAACACTGTAATACTTAGATTCTTAAATCAGGAAAATACCATCATAAATCAATCCTAACAACATATTAAATATAGCGAAATTGTGCTATGCACATCACAGTTTAAACCATGGTGAATCAAGTATTAAAAATCGTATGCATCCTTTTACACATAACTGGCCAAGTAAACTACATAGTAATCATATTAAAGCTTATAATCAAGTTAACATAGGCATACCAATGGTGCAACCCATGGCTAAAATTCCCCAACGAAAATGATGTGCATAAACCAAAACCAAGTATGCTAGAAGCCAAACATTCCTCTTTACGCTACTGACAACCTAAGAAAAATTAAAAACGCAAAATTATACACAGAACCAGAGGAGGTGCAACTTCACCCATGGCTGAAGTCTTTTCAACATTGTTCAAAACCCAAGTATGTAATCGTATGCCCGAAGGAAAATCCTTAAGCCCCACATCGAAACCTACAGCATAAAACCCCGAAAACCAAGAAACAAATCTATATGCAGTCTACCCAAGAGGGCCGAGAGATAGCAAGTAAAACCTTGCTCACAGGCTTACCATGGCCAAGAATGCAACGCTTGGAGCCACAGAGTTGAATATATGCTGCCCCTCTTTCCCCTTCGGCACCTTCAAACACACAAGCCACAAGAAATGAGAAGTATGATTGAGCAAACTTTAAACCAAACCAATGTCCAGGTGTATAAACTCAAATGCAGGCATAGCTCACAGTATGGAGGTTGCCTGCATGGCTTTCCCTCTTTGTAGAGCCAAAACGCATAAACCACAAATGACAACACACATAACCATCGTGAGCCGATCCTAAGGGAAGGTTGTCATGTTTCACCTAACGCATTGAATGCACTAGCTGGAAACCATTAAAGCCAGATAAAAACCCACTCTCCATAGTTTATGCTTCGCTACATTACAACGTATAATCCACCTCCCACATTAAAGATTAAACCCTGCTATGGTATGGTTTATACCATATGATATGTCACCACCCAAAATCTATTCATACATTAAACAGATTACAAAGTTTGCATTAGGATAAGATTACAATAACACATAGTCCATAGGATGCGCTAGTCCAAAGTCAAAGCACCCATGCCTAAGGTATTTAGAAAGTGTTTAGACCATAGGTTTAGAGCTTAGGATTTTAATCCCTTAGTAACAAGGTATTCACGTTAAAGAATCATGGCATACAAAGTATGCCATGATAACCTCTCTGAGAATAAAAATCCAAAGGTCTTCTCTTAAACCGATATAATGACTAGTCAATAAAAGAACGTAAGAGATGTTAATAAATATAGAAGAAATATACATAGACCGTAAAATGTATTAATTACACTTAGAATAACGAATTTAAAACAAAACGAAGAATAATTAGTGCACTGGAAATTTAGCCGTAATAGTTAGATTGATGATAATGACACTTACCAAGTTATAAAACCAAGTCGATAAGCAGCATAACAACTAGCAGCAGGCCCTCTAGGATCAAGATAGTCAACACACTTTACATCAAATATCTTCGCAAAGTATTGAACTGCGTAAGTAAATAAAAGAGGTGCCTTAGTTCGATTGAACTAAGTAAGCCTATGTAACCAAGTAATACCTTACCTCTCAGGTCATCATGGGAGAACAAGTCCCGCCACTCGACCACTTTTTCCCATCAACAAAGTTAAGTTAGTTTTTATTAAATAAACAAAGTACACATGTACAAGAGTAAAACAATGATATATACTATTCATGAATTCACCAACAGTAATAACTAAAATGTAGCAATAGTTTAAACAACAGAATTAAGACATAAGAAGTAAACAAACTAACATTCACTGAATAGATAAGAGATTAACAAGACAGTATGGGCAGTTTCTGAAGAGATCGAAAGTATAAGTGGCGCATGTAATTCCGCATGAATATTAATGATCCCCTTTAGGTAGTTTTCACTAGACTACAATTTGTTTTTTTTCAATTTTTGGGGACATTACAACATAATGAAAATGATTATGTAACTATAATATTTTGATGAATTAAACAACTATTATCTAATTAGAAGCTATTAAAATTTTTAAATGTTAAGGTGTGTATATATATATATTACTTTTTATTTTTTCTATTCTCAAAATTATGTTTATGAAAATACCTTATTTTGTTGAATAATAATCTTTTTATTCTACCATTTGAAATGGACACACCAGATAACCAAGTAGAAGAAAATGTGTTCCTTAGCTCAAACACCATTCTTTGCTCAAACTACAATATATTAATTATATCCTACCAAATTCTTATCTTTTTTAACTTCATGAAACTCATGAATATTTCTTTTCCAATTTGCACTTGAATTTATAGTTCTTTGAAATTTTCTAATTAGGTTTTTATATTAATGTATTAGAGTGAATATTTGAATTCTCATGATTCCAAAGTTCACATAATTTTTATCATGTTCACTTATAAAGGATTTTTTTTAATTGTGAAAAATAAGGTAAATATATTCTAGGTATTGGTGTTATAGGGTCTGGAGGGTTTATAAGTATTGGCATACAAACGAGGGAATTTTATAAAAATAAGCTATATCTTATAATGATAGGATTTATTTATTTATTTTTCAATGAAAATATGTATTCAAAGGGGCAGGCAAAAGGATTTTGGTAGGAATTTATCAATATCTAATGATATCAGGAGTATTATTTAATATTCCACTAGCTCACTTGATATGACATAGTTTCACTTGTAGTAAAGACCTTTCAAATATATATAAAAAAATATAAATTTTCTCATGCAATAAGTTGAGGCTCCAAAGGAGTAGCCAATAAAATGAACTTAGATATTCTTTCAATTCCCATAAACTAGTGGTGAAAGAGAACAAAAGGAAGAGGGATATTCTTTTAATACCATAAGCTAGTAGTGAAAGGGAATAAAAGAAGAGAGTTGGAAATGAAGAAATTACTCTCGGTGTGACCCATATCCAATTCATTAATTCAATATGGCATGACGAAAGGGTTTAGGGGTTTAGTGGTGAGTTGATTTTCACGGAAGAGGCGAGTTAATTTTCATGGAAGGTGGGTGAAGGTTGGATCCCCTCTTTTGCTTAATAGTCCAAATTGAAGACTAGAAATTAGATTAGTAAAAGCATCCACCTAGGTATTAAGCTAGCACAAAAGCTTAATGATGCTAATGTCATACTTTTAGGGGTGAAATTTAGCAAATTGTCTTTTTTTGGGGTTTTTTTTTTAAATTTAGCCAATTCATTATCTTTTTATTTATTTTTTTCAAAATATAATTTTTATAATTGGTCATTTTTAATTTTAAAAATAACCTATATTTACATAAAATATACGTACACTATTCCACTATTTGGAATGACTCTAATTCCTCAAAAGAAAAGTTGAAGGCCCTTTATTAAAGTGACAAGTGAAAAATGTAAGCCTAAATCACATCAATATGTTTTTAATGCACCTCATTTTTCTCTTTTAAATTATTTATTTTTCTAAATTTTGTTATAGCTTTTAAATTACCTTACATTATCTAACTTTATGATTTTTCTAAAAAATGGTCAAATGGGCTTAGGTCTAGTGTGAGAGTTAGGAAATAATTTTCAGCAAGTATATTGTCTTGAATATTTTTAAAACACAAATATAAAAATTAAGAGGGAAAGAATAAAATGTAACATTAATTTTAATAGCAGATTGTATTTCGCTTAAATTTTAAATTAATTTATATGCATTAAAATCTATATATATTTAGAAATCAGAGAGGAGGAAGTCCAGAGCACAAAGAATTGCACAAACACTCAAAGATGTGGTAAAACACATCTATCTATTGCATATGAAATTACTTACATATATAGTTGAGATAGATCTCAACAAACCAAAACTAGATCCAAGAAATACTAGATGAGATCCTACAATAAATGAAATCACAAACCACTCATCCTAAGTTGAGCAAATAACCATCAACCCAAGATAACCATTTCTACATTATCTCTAACATACTCCCTTAATGGATCTAAATGGATCACAATACATACTATGCTTGTAAATTTAGGCTTACAAATCAACAAACACTTACAATTTAACATTTTTTTTTCTTAGGGCTCCAAACCTTGTACTCTTCAATATTCCCTATTTTTGGCTTCACCTTGACCTTTGGATTTCTTTTCATCATTGTAGTTGTAACACGATCACCTTTGTAGCTTCCGTTATTAAGCTTTAATGGATTTTACTCACATTGTTCATTCACGTCATGAGCAATAGATTCAAAATGCAGATAATATGCATTGTCTATGCTCTTTGTTTTTCCTAATCTACTGCTAGGCAGTTTCTTCATCTCATTAGAGGCTTCATCTTCAACCATTTTTATTTAATAGAGAATTCCATTTCAAAACTAACTTCAGTATCGTCAAATTCTTCAACATCTGCTAACATGGTGCATTCTTCATCAAAATTACAATCATCATATTCAACATCATTTGGCTTTTCAAGCCAATCTGCAATATACTTTTCAAGCCAATATGAAATATACTTCAAATATGCATCAAAATCAACATCCTTTTGTCCAATCATGCTAACATTACAGGCCAATATACAATATACTTTTCAATCCAATCTACATTATACTTCAACTCCGCATCAAAATCAACATCCTTTTCTTGGTAGGTAATGTTAACATGCTTGGACAAAAGGATTTTGATTTTGATGCAGAGTTGAAGTATATTGCAGATTGGCTTGAAAAGCCAAAGGATGCTAAAGATGATGATTGTGATTTTGATGAAGAATGCACTATGTTTGTAGATGTTGAAGAATTTGATGATACCGAAGTTAGTTTTGAAATGGAATTCTTTATTGAAGAAAAAATTGTGGGAGAAGAATCTAATCAATAAGGTAGATACATTAGAGGAAATTTCAACTCAAAATGGGCCTCCTAAATTTTTTTTATAAAATAATAGTTAAAATAATAAAACAATATTTAATAATTTTGGTGGAAGAAAAGAAAAAAAGTACTTTTTTGTTTGTATTTTCGACATATCTTCCCATGTTTTTACTCAAATTTCGATCGAGAGAGATCGTTGGATGAGGAATTAAGTTCTGCATCCAACGAGTACCCACGCGACATACTTTTGATGGACCCTGCTACCCAAAAAACAAGAAATATCTGAAATAATGTGGTGATGATGGGTATGCCGAGTACCCATGCAACATACTTTTTGACACACCCCGCTACCACAAAAACAAGAAATACCTGAAAAAATGTGATGATGGCATCATCATCAGATTGTTTTAGCTATTTCTTTTTTTGGGGGTAGTAGGGTCCATCAAAAGTATGCCGCGTGGATACTCGTTGGATGCGAAATACAATTTTTCATCCAACGAGCTCTCTTGATTGAAATTTGAGTGAAAACACGAGGAGATATATCGAAAATACAAACAAAAAAGTAGTTTTTTTATGATACCTATCCTCAAATTTATATCAAAAAAAGTGTTTAAGACCTATATGGTATTTCAAATTTAAATCAATTTCATTGGCTAACACATGATGACATGGAATTTGAATTAGAGTTAAAAGGCCCGATTTGAGTTGAAATTTCCTCTAATGGTATGGGTCTGATGATACCAAATGGTGGTCAACTATATAGGCATCATAAGTGGACTAGATGGCATGCTTCAGGAGGACTCAGAGAAGGTACATGAGCAATTGCTTTACCTTTGGATATATTGTCGACAGTATATGATATCATATTCACCAAGGAAGCTTGCGATATAGGGGGGTAAGTATTAGAGGGAAATACTCCAATAAGGGTAGAGTCTTTGAGAATCCCAACCCCTATATTATGATACTGAGGAGTTTTCTTCCCCAATAAAGGAACATAATTTTTCATGGTGGAAATATTATCTAGGGAACAAACAGTGAACTAGTCAATAGTTACAATCTTTCCTTGGTGAGGAAATTGGAGTAAGTGAAACACTGATGAGGCAACTGCAGCCGTGGCATAGAACCAATTTATTCCCAACAAAATTTTGTAATCTAAAGGCACCTCAACCAGCTCTACCTGAATAGATACGATTTCCCCCCTTAATTCGATAGATAATGTTGGTAACAAACTGTAATTTTGAAAACCTTTTCTATCAAAATATTTTAATGTGGTAGGTGAATAGTTAACTTCAAGAGAACCAATGGATTTCCAACAAGACATACAGATCACCGAGGTAGAGGATAATTCACCTAATACAATATGATGGGCATTCCTACCAATTACTTGTGTTGCAATTTGAAAGGCAAGTTGGGGTGTGATAACCTCAGTCTAAAGTATTCCAAAGTAAAGGTTATAGTATTTTAATTCTCCGGATATAAATCCCCAAGAGCTAACATCAAGTTCTTACGATGACTAGGACAAGTGTAGAATACTTCCAAAGTGCAAATAGCGTATGGTGCATGACCCAGATATTCAAAAATATTATAATACTGGGAAGCTTGAGTGTTAGGATTAAACACTGATTTAAATATTATTTTCTTTGGAGGACATAAAATTATGTCAAGAATCAGTTTTTTAAAGTGAGAGAACTAGTAGAAGGAGAAGGAACAAGAAGGAGTCTTATCGGAAGAGGCACCTTCATCCTTTTTATCTGGAGACTTTTCATAAGTATGTTCTCTTGTGGTTAACCTAATTGTCTCAGTGGACATCATATTAACTTCTTTAATAAAAGAAGAGGTACCATGTAAAGACTCATGGTCTACTAATTGTTGTTGTGATGGGAAAGGTTCAGTCAGCGCTACCTATGTGGGATTATTCTTTAACAATTTATTAACTTCTTCACGTTTGGGTCAATCCTTAATGAAGTGATCATCAACACACAAGAGGCAATGATGACTTATCTTTCCATTTTGGTTTGGATTCATTCTCTAAAGTCAATGTTTTTGGATTCTTCAGCTAATTTCTGAGTTTCTTGGACTTACCTTTACCCTTCTTCTTGTTCCGAAGTGTCATGTGAGGATTGAACCACATTCACCTCGACAAAAAAAATAGGACTTGAAGTCATTTTAGGAGAAGAAGAACTTTGTTTCTTAGTGTATTTTTCTACAAATTGGGGTTGAATAGAACCTACAACACCATCCACATCAGGTTCAAAAGGTGGTTTGGAACGATCAGAGCTAGGACGAAGAGCATGAGGGATTAATTCATACAAATTTATGGACTAGGAGTAGACCAAGTCCCAGTATTGTGCATGATTAACAAATTTCTCTTCAATAATGTTATAACAACAATCCATCCTTAGTACCTTAGTTTATACCTTAGTCAAATTATTTTGCTTCTATGCATTGATTGATATGGTTTAGACTTAGGGAAGTTGGTCTAGGAGGTGAACTGGTTATTTTGGCCCATTCACACACAAACACCAGTGCTCTAACTTGGTTAACCTGGAACATGTGCACCCTCATTAATTCCTTGGATTTCTACTTCCTTGTTTTGGGGAATCTGGGTTTGACTAGGGGCACTAGTGTTGTCTTTAATCCATTTTGGCCCTCCTTGTGCATGTATTGTTCACTATGAGCCACTCCCACACCTCTATTCACTCACCCACGCATTTATTGGACTCATTTATGCCCCAACATGCCTCACCAATGTTCACACCATGGTTCATGACTGTTTGGGGTGATTCGAGAGATGATTGATCCAACTAGGGGGGATAGAGGTCAAATATTTCCATGACACATGTAAACTCCCAAATGGATTCCTAATCCTCACAATCTCTTTCTCATGTAATATATTTATGATCTAAACACATTCATATGTTATATAGTTCAATAATATCCACTATTGTGTTCACAGGTGTATGTAATTTTTACTCTTTTAGGATTTTTGTGCTCGTTTATGCAAACTAGATTGAATTAGTGAGATTTTATTGGCTTCTATATCCACATGTGAATCAATTATCACATGGTATCAGATATGATTGAAGGTTCAAATCAAATTCAGTTTGTTTGATTTTTTATTAGAGTGATTCTCCAAAAAAAATTGTGAGTTTTCATTGCAGCTAAATTCAACAATTTTCACCACTAGCGCAAGAAGAGATGGAGAAAACTCATGTCTTTCTAACACCATTCTATTACTTAAAATGGAAATTGGATATGGTCATCTAGCTAAGGTCCAAGGGTCTCTACAAGGTCACCATGGGGATAGAATTTGAACCAAATTCTACAGTAGATAAATCAAAGTATTTCAATAGACTTGATGAAGAATTTAGAATGTTATTTATCCAAATTTTGAGAGAACACCTATTTCATGTTGACAATATATCCACCCCAAATGAATTTTGGCTCAGGATTGAAACTCTCTTTGGTAATACTAATGAGTTAATGGGTCACCAGCTCGAAAATAAGCTCATCACCTTGGGCCCAACACATTATGAGACCATCCAAGAGTTCTTCACCAAATTCAAGTCTTTGGTGCTTCAGCTCAAGTAGTGTGGAATAGAGAAGAAGGAAGAGAAAACCATACTATCAATCCTTTCGAAGCTAGGGCTTGAGTAATCTATGTTTGTCAGCACATTTAACTCAAGAAATCTCATAGCTCGAAATTGGAAAATGCCAATATTAGCAAGCTTCATGGAGTCTTTGACCCAAGAGCAAGATAAGCTACTGCAGATGGGAACCATAAAAAAAATAAATCACCAAGCTCTTTTTGTACTGCCTTCGAATGCATCCAAAGGCAAGAACAAATTCAGGGATTCAAAATAGCCAAAGAAGAAGAAACAAGATAGACCCAAGATTCCTGATGGAGGTTTGAATCCTTGCAAGGACAAGGACAAGAAAGGAAAGGAGAAGACTAAATGAACCTATTCCCACAACGGATGGAATATAGAAAGTGCATCCATGAATAAAAACATTGATATGATGGTGCAAATGTTGGAGAAGAACAATATCCTAGACCTTGAGGGCACAAGGAAGAAGGATGACAGTTCAGGATTTGACAACAAAGAGAGGTTCCATTCATTGGTTGCTGGTTCTTTAGAATATTTCACCTTCATCATTGATTCAAGAGAATCAAGGCACATGGCCTCTATCAAAAGTTCTTTAGATCCATGTATTCAGATAGTTTCCCAGTTCTTCAAATGGGTGACAATTCTAAGATCGAGACCAAGGGAGTTGGAAGGATCGATCTTGAAGATGGAAATTTCAATAATGTCCTATATGTACCAGAATTTCCAGCGAACCTAGTGTCCATATACCAAATTACACATACTGGAGAATCCAAGAGAGTAACATTTACTCCATATGAGGTTGAGATAGCAGAAATATCCTCCAATAAGGTTGTGGCATCAGGGTATGCAGATCACCAAGCTAGGATGTACAAATTATCCAAATTTTTGTTAAGATTTCATATGATAGATTAGATTCAATAGTATTCAATTAAAAATCACCATAGCACCATATCAAGAATCATTGATAGAAACACAATCACAAGATAGACACAACATTTATCCTGGGAAGTGCTCAAAGGGAAGAAAACCCACCAAAAAATTCCTTTGTATAAGATGTATTAAAGACAACCCAAAAGCAGTTGTTCTCCTCATTTTGTTATATATCTCTTTCTCTCCTATGCACCACACAAGTGACTGACTCTATGTTCAAATAAGAACCACAACTCCTATATTTATACACAATGTGTCAATTGACTTTTGCACTAGACAAGTCAGCCCCACTAAACTGTCTGGGCCGACTTCACCTAGGAATACTCAAAACAATATATTATATTATTTATTAGGGTACTAAAGACTCAACAGAAGTGGTGGATTTACCTCATGACTCTATGATGATCAAATACATTAGTAACACCCCATCGGAGGAATTATAACATCTCCCTTGGGTTGGATCAGTAAAATACGTTTATAATATCCTTTGAAGTTACAATAGTTCAACACTCCCCCTTAAGGAGAAGGTTATTCTACTGAAAACATAATCACAAACTATAAGAGAACAGAGAGACAAATATAATAGTACATCGAGGTAATACATTTATATGTCATAGGAAGTTTTTCACAATCAGTAACTGGAATAGTTACTCTTTATCTTCTGCATCACATGATCACTTGATCCTTTCTTTGCATCAACGCTTTGATCTTTCTATCCTTCATAGAAACACTTTGATCTTCTATATCCTTTGTATTACTTTGATCCTTTGCAGCAACACTTTGATCTTTTCGATCCTTTGTAGTAGCACTTCAATATTCTCAATCCTTTGTAGCAGCACTTTGATCTTCTCGATCCTTTGCAGTAACACTTTGATCTTCTGCAACAGCCTTTCAATCTTCTAGATCCCTTATAGTAGTACTTCGATACTTTCAATCCTTTTGTAGCAGCACTTTGATCCTTTTGATCCTTTTCAGCAGCACTTCGATCCTTCTTGATCCTTTGCAGTTGTACTTCGATATAGTTGATCCTTTGTCACCGCACTTCAATCAACTTGATCCTTTACTACCACGCTACCTGCAATACACATGATCTATTTGTGGGATGATCAATCACAATCACTTTAGGTCATAAGTCCAAGGACGATGCAATCCTCCATCATCATGATCCATGAAATCTATCAGTTAAATAGTCTACAATTAAATGTAGATCTCGACCGCACCAAGTGATGACCCTATCATTCATGAGGACTCATCATAGACCATCCATACCACACAGGTTAGGACCAATCCCAAGTGAGTGTTATACTATGGTATCTACACTTGCGTGTAGGCATATTCTTCCAAGCAAGAGTATTGTCTTTAGAGCATATCTCGACTGCATACACAATGTCATCCCATCGTAGAATATACATACCACATAGGTTAGGACCACTCCCAAGTGAGTTTTATACTACGGCATCCATGAGGACTCATCATAGAGCATCCATACCACACAAGTTAGGAGCACTCCCAAGTGAGTGTTATTCTATGGAATCTACACATGAATGTACGCATAATCTCCATACAAGAGTATAGTATACAAAGCAGATCTTGACTGCATACAAAATGTCAGTCCTATCATCTGTGAGGACTCATCGTAGAGCATCCAGAACACTGAGTTTAGGACCACTCCTGAGTGAGTGTCTAATCTACGGTATTCACAACTGAAAGTGAGTATTCTCCATGCACGAGTAACATCTTGCAGAGTCATCCTTTAGCTAGTAAGGACCACTCTCATGCATAGAGTGTTATACCTGCCATCCTCAATAGAGGATACTATCATCCACAAATAAATGTTAAGTCATCATCACTGTCATCCATCATCGATGTCAGTCTCATCATTAATCTCCCTTTCCTGGGAATTTTCATATTATCAACCTACTCCTCCTTTGTCCAAGGAGGGTTCATGTCTTCAACCGGATCTTCCTTACCAAAGAAGGTCCATTCCTTCATCATTTGTAGTCCCATCACTTTTACTCCTTGCAAGGAAACCTTTTTCGAACTACACCAAGCTTGTCATGAAAGTATTCAAACTTTACTCGAGATAGAGGCTTGGTCAGTACATCACCAACTTGGTCATTGGTACTCACATACTGGAGCTTGATGGATCCCTTTTGTACCATATCCCTTACATAAAAATATCATATTTCTATATGCTTCGATTTGTCATGGAACATCATATTCTTTGTCATCTTTATACAAATTTGGTTGTCACAGAAAATTACTGTGGTGTACAACTCCATGTCAAATATTTCTGAAATCAGCTTCCAAAGCCATATCGCTTCACAACAAGTAGAGAAAGCTGCAATGTATTCTAATTCATCCATACTGAGAGCAACATTGGACTATTTCTTACTAAACCATGAGATCATGGCGGCTCCCAGACAATAACATCCACCTGAGGTGCTCTTTCTTTCTGTGGCACTTCCTTCCCAATATGAATCTATATACCCAACAAATTGTATGATCTGGATTTATGCAGCAATGCAACAGAATACACAAATAACAAAGATGCAATGGAAATAACACTTCATTTCATCAATCAAAGAACTGAAACTTGTTTACATACAAAATGGAAATAAACTAGCTAGAGTGTTGGTAGCTTATCTATGAGAAGAGATGTGGTAGCTACATGCCTCTGAACTCTCTATTACAATGAGGCTCAAAGACCTATATATTATTGAGAAACAATGCAAACCCTGCACATCCAAAAACCTAACCCTAGGAGGTGAAACGCCAAAATGTCGGCCCCATTGGTTAACTTGGTACATCAATTTCTCGGGGTTGTGACTTTGTCATACTACCTCTGTTTGATGCACATGATACATCGTTAGAAATATCTATTCAAGGACTACATCCCTAATCAACAAATATTGAGTCTAGATTAGAATTGTATTTTCCCCCATTTGATGCCGAAAAAACGTCGTTTAGGGACTCAAAATGGCTCTGAAAGTTTAGGACCCAAAAACTGCCAAAAATAGTAAATTGTGCTACAATTAAGGAAACTATAAAACTGAAAGAAACAATGGTGTGGGTCCAAGTGGAATAGGTGGGTGGCCACCGATATCCTCTTGGATCATTATTCCCCCCTTAGGAATTAATGGTCCCCATTGCATTGAGTTCCTCCATGAGATGAGGAAATTTTTGCTGAACTTGGTCCCTGGTGAGCCACTTTCCCTGGTGAAAGAGTTGGACTGCTTTGACAACTCGATATAGTTGGATATTCTATTGGAAGGTGTTCTTGATTTGTGTGTCCATAATCTGATCAATGGTGGCTTTTTCCATGAATTCTGGGTTTAACTCTGTTTGTGTGAGTTGTTCTGCCATGCCTGATGTGTCCAGTAGAGGTGGAAAGTAGGGCCAAAGGTGGTCCACATTGAACACTGGGTGCAGAACAAGGAATGGTGAAATACTGAGCTCAAAGGAATTGTCCTTGATAGCCTTGGTGATGGTTTCTGGCCCATACCAAAGCGGTCGAATCTTGCAATGGTGTCCAACGAGGTGCTCCTTCTGCAAATGTAGCCACACTTTGACACCCACCTAGAAGTTGTGTTGCACCCGATGCTGACCATGTCGCTACTTGTACTTATCATTGGATCTATCCAATATGTCATGAACCTATTGGTGAATGTGTTGAATGCACTCAATGAAGTTGTTTGCCTTGGAAACTTTAGACTAGACATGAGCTGAATTAGCCTGAGTAACTGCAAATAGCATGGCTACGTCAATGGGACATAGTGGCTGGAATTCCAAGCCCACTTGAAAGGGGCTGTGGTAGATTGAGTTGTGGAGGGCTCGGTTATATCTATGTTGTACATAGGGGAGGATTTCATCCCATGTGCATGGATGCTTTGAGTTGTACATGCGCAAAATGTGTACGATCATCCTGTTGATGACCTCTGTCAGGCCATCAGTCTGGGGATGGAAAGATGTGGACTTTGTGAGCTTGGTGTCTAGCATTGACCATAGGCTAGACCAGAATGTACTAATGAACCTATTGTCCCGATATAATATTATAGACTGTGGGATCCCAAAGTGTACCCACACTCATCCAAAGAAGAGTTTAGCAATGGATTCTGCTGTGATATTCTTCTTGCAGGCCACCAATATGGCCATCTTTGAGAATCTGTTAATGACCATGAACACACAGTCATTATCATGCTTAGTAGAAGGAAGGCCTAACATGTAATCCATTGAGATGGATTCCGAAGGTTGAATAGGGGTAGGTAACGTAGTATAGAGGCCTTGCTTCTTGATGGATGGTTTGGCAATGGTGTAGGAAGTGCAAGATCGAATGTACTTCCCGACATCATGTCGAAGGCTTGGTCGATATAAATACTTCTGCAGTACTGCCATTGTTTTCTCGACCCCGAAATTCCCAGTGGCCCAACTGTAGTGCATTTCCCAAATCATCTTGGCACGCTCACTTGAAGGAACATAAACGTGTCCCATGTCACATAATAGTGCATCCTAGAGGTGAAAATTTGGAACTTGGTTTCCCTCCAAGAGAAGCAGCCAATCAAAAGTCTCGTGCCCACAAGAGTTGAGTACGGTGGTTATCACCACGATCGGTGGTCGTCTAAGGCAATCTGCAACATTATTGGTGCTTCCCTTATTGTACTTGATGTTCAAATGAAATTGTTGTAGATATGTGGACCACTTCTGATGGTGATCGTTTTGTAAATTCCCTTGTGTTTGTATGAACTACAGGGGTAGTTGGTCTGTGTGGATGATCGTTTCCTTCAGTAGAGGCAATGTTTCAATTTTGCAAATGCCTTCTGTTGAGTTTCTGACCAGAAGAATTTTTATTTCACTCCTCCCTTGGTGACTTGACTCAAGGGCCAAGTGATATGAGAGAATCCCAACACGAACTTGCGGTAGAAATTAGAAAGACCCAGAAAGCTACAAAGATTTGTTAGAGTAGTTGGGGTTGGTCAATCCTGAATGAATTTAATCTTGGTTGGATCCACATGTACCCCACACTCATCAATAATGTATCCTAGATACTGAACCTGGATCATGCCAAAAGTGAATTTTTCCAAATTGGCACACAACTTGTGCTTCCGTAGTGTTTGGAGGACCTATCGAATATGGTGGAGGTGCTCTTCCCAAGTCTAGATGAATATCAGGATGTCATCCAAGTACACTACTACAAATGATTTGTTGAATGACCACAAGATGTCAGCCATCAGTCTCATTAAGGTTGCGGGAGCATTCATCATCTTGAAAGGTATGACCAGTCATTTGAAAATGCCCTCCTTGGATTTGAAGGTAGTCTTCCACACATTGGTCAGTTCGATCAGTACCTGGTGATACTCAGACTTTAAGTCGATTTTGCTAAAATATTTTGCCCCTTTAAGCTGGTCTAGGAGGTCATCAATCTATTGTATCGGGTACCTATTCTAGACAGTGATCTTGTTCAGCACCTGATAGTCAATACAGAGTCTCCAAGTCCCATCCTTCTTCTGTACCAACACGATTGGGCTCCCACAGGGCGATGAACTTGGCTGGATGTGACCCTTCTGCAGAAACTCCTGAATCTACCTCTTGATTTCATCATTCTCAAGAATAGAGCATTGATAGATTGGTCCATTGGGTAGCGACGCACCTAGGGTCATATTGATGCGGTGCTTGACCTAAGAGTTACAAAGGCACCCATGTGGGTGAGGTGAATGTGTCCCGGTACTCCTCCATGACCTTGTCCATTTGTTTTTGTCATGCGTAGGAGCCCTATCTAGAGGTCATGGCCATGATCTTCTTCTTTCCCTGAGGGTGGATCATCAAGAAAACAAATTTCCTGGTTTTGCAAATGAGCTTACTGCATTGTTTTGCGGTAACCAAAGAGATAGCGGTAGGAGGTGGTACCTCTAGTATCCTATACAACTTATTTCCCGACATAATAATAACAATGCAAGGCCGGGACTCATACAAAGTATGTCGCTTCCATAAGTATGGTTGAACTAATAATACATCACAGACATCAAGAGGATAAATATCACATAATACCTCATTAGTGAAGGGCTTGATGCTGTAGGCAAGGAGACACTGATCGCTGATGCGGAGATCTTGTCCTTGGTGAAGCCACCTAATGGTGTATGGCTACGGGTGTGTTGTGGTTGGAAAGCCCAATCGTTTCATGAAATATGCTGAAATGAGGTTCTTTTGTCTCCCACTGTCGATAATGAACTATAGCGGGGAACCCTTTAACCACATCTGGTAGTGGAAGAGATGCTCCCCCTCCTCTAAATACTTTGGTTCTTCCTTTTGTATCTTCGTGGTGGAAATGATGGTGTTGGGATCTGCATCGATAGTATTCTTCCCTCTATCCTTCCCCTTCTCGAGTTGTGATTCAGTGTTAGAGTATGCATCTGATTCAGAAGCCTTTATCTCGACCACTAGTGACTGCTTGGCCCGACACTCACTTCTGTTGTGAGTGGGGATCTTATGGAACTCGCACCACTTTCCTGCTTCCTTCTTTGACTTTGCAGTGTTTCTCTTTTCTTGCGGCTTTGGAAATTTGTATTGATTTTCCATGCCTTGGCTGTGTCCTTGGTTCTGTTGTTTGGGGGCACCTTTTGCTTGCTTCTGATTCACAGATCCAAAGTCTCACTTTTTCTGTTTCAATTTTTGCTCAATTTTTGCAGCATACTGGTATGTCGTACCAAGCGAGGAGATGTCAAGGAACTCCATTTCCTCCTGAATGTATATGTGTAGACAACTATGTTACGTCAGCACCAAATTTTTCTCTGAATATTTGATACCCAACTTGGTACACAGGGTATGGAACAGATTTGTTAGCTAATGCATATCTTGATCTCTTTGCTACAGCAGCATAGTCCATGGTATGTACTTGTCGTCATAGCTCCCCATGAGATAATATTATCCCTTTAAGGCATCTCCAAAATAATTCCAAGTGTGTACGATTGAGAATAGAGAGGGTTCCTCCTCATCCTTTCTCTCACAGTAGGTTTCCCACCAGTCCTTGACATGGGGGGTGGCTTTGTGTAGGGAAAAAGTAATCTTTTCCCAGTCAAAAAAGTCATGAACCGAGAAATATACTTCTAATGGATTCAACCATCTATCTATAGTATCTTCATATATTTTTCCATCAAATTTGGGAACGTCGAAGTTTACTTGTACCTTAGAAGGGGTTGTGCCTCCAGAGTGGCTGCTAGATGCAGATGCGCCGCTAGTTCAAAGTCGTTGAAGGATCTGGGCGAAGTTATCCATCATCATGTTCCTTTGTTTTTCAAGGGCCTCTTTGATCAATATTTTGATAGGATCTTCTGCTCCCTCGTCTTTCTTTTCATCCCCCGTCGGAGGCCATTGGGATTTGTGAGGTTGATATTGCAAAGGTTCAACCAAATTGAGCCCTAACTACTTATACCCTGCCCTCGTTGGGGACATTCAAAGAAGGATAGAGAATGAGTAGATTCCTCTAATACCATTGATCCATATTTATGTAGGAACGCAACAGAATACAAAAATAACAAAGATGCAGAAAAATAACACTTTGTTTCATTAATCAAAGAACTAAAACTTGTTTACATATAGAATGGAAATAAACTAGCTAGCGTGCTAGTAGCTTATCTCTAAGAAGAGATGTGGCAGCTACATGCCTCTGAACTCTTTGTTACAATGAGGCATGAAGGCCTATATGTTTTTGAGAAACAATGGAAACCCTGGACATCCAAAAACCTAACCATAGGAGGTGAAACACCAGAATGTGGGCTTCGTTGGGTAACTTGGTACATCAATTTACAGAGGTCGTAACTTTGGCATACTACCTCCATTTGACGCACATGATACATCATTAGAAATATCTATTCAAGGAGTACATCCATAAATAACATATATTAATCTCAAAATGAACTCATATATTTTTGACCATTCGATGCCGAAAAAACATCATTTAGGGCCTCAAAAAGGCTTTAGAAGTTTAGGACCCAAAAACTGCCAAACTAAAAGAAACTAGAAAAATGAAAGAAACAATGGTGGGGGTCCAAGTGGAATAGGCAAGTGGCCACCAATACCATCCTAGATCACTGTAGTCATGATATCTCCCATATTACATTCCCCAATCAATCGTACCTTTTAGGTACCTTATCACATGCTTTGCAACTATAGAGTGAGCCTGTCTAGGTTTAACTAGATACTGACTCAAGGTGTTCACAACAAAGCATATATATGGATTTGTGTTCGTCAAATACATTAATGACCCAATAATTTGTCTATGTGAGTCATGTCCACTAGCTTGGATGTCTCATCAGACAACAACTTTAAGTTGGTGTCCATGGGTGTGGCCATGGCTTTACAATCTAACATATCAAATATTTTCAATATTTCTACTGCATATTTTCCCTGATTCAGAAATATTCCTTCTTGGATATACCATACTTCCAACCATAGGAAATAATGCATCAATCCAAGATCTTTCTTCTGGAATTCTGCAGCTAGCTTCTTCTTGCAATCCCTGATCTGTTTCTCATTTCCAGTCAGAAATAGATCATCCACATATAACAATAGTATGACTGGTTCATCATCCATAATATTCATATACATATTACGATCATATTTACTCTTGGTAAATCCCATGCTTGTCAAGAAGCTATCTATTCTACCAAACCAATCTCTAGGATCTTGCTTTAGTCCATACAGAGCTTTTTTCAACTTTCATACATGATTCGCTCTGTATTCAACTTCAAATCCTTGTGGTTGTTCGATGTACACTTCTTCCTCAATCACACCAATAAGGAAGGTTGTCTCTACATCCATTTGATGTAAGTCCCATTTTATCATGGAAGCAAGTGCCATGATAGTTATGATGGAATCTATGTACCTTGCTACTGGAGAAAATGTCTCTTCATAATCGATCCCCTCTTTCTGAGAGAATCCTCTAGACACAAATCTTTCTTTTTATTTTTCAATACTTCAATCTGCAGCGTGTTTTATCTTGTAGAGCCATTTCGAAGAAACCACATTCTTGTTTTCTGGTTTGGGAACAATATCCCAAACATCAGTCTTCATGATCGACCGGTATTCTTCTATCATTAATTCAACCCATTCTTTTTTTATGTGCAAATTCCTCATAGCTGGTGGGCCCTTGATCTACAATATCACACGTCTACACAACTGGAATATTGCTTTGATATTTTCTTGATTCTTATGGATCCTTCTGGTGCTCCATATCTTTCTACTTCTTCTATGATTTCTCTTACCCAAGAAAGTTTTCTCTTTTATGAGATATCCATAGTAGGGCTCTCCTAAGGTTCTAGCATGTCATGATATTCTGATGTTACTATTTCAGGAGTTGGTTCAGCTTCTGTCCTTATGGGAGGTACATCCTATTCATGTACTTGTTCAAGCTGGAAACTTCTAGACTTCTTAAGAGTCACCTCTTCATCAAATGTTACATCCCTACTAATATCAATATGATGAAATCTTGAAATGTATATCCTGAATGCTTTGGAGACTTCATAGTATCCTACAAACATTCCCTTCTTACGAGAAGGATCCAATTTGGTTCTCTTCTCTTTCAGAATATGTACATATACTAGACAACCAATATATCTTGAGATGACATACTTCAGGTTTCTTTCCAGTATACATCTCTTCAAGAGTCTTAAATCCAAGAGAACTGTGACATAATCTATTTTGCACATATACAGTTGTTCTTGCAGCTTCAGCCCATAGGTGCATGGGGAGGTATTGGTCATGAATCATGGTCTTCACTGCTTCCATGATAGTTCTATTCTTTCTTTTCGCAACACCATTTTGTTGGGTATTATAGGGAGTGGTTAGTTCCCTCTTGATTCTTTCCTCCTTATAGAATGCTTCAAATTCCTTTGAATTGTATTCTCCACCATTATCTAATTTCAGTGTCTTGATTCTATTTTATGACTAGTTCTCTATCAAGGCTTTGAATTCCTTGAATTTACTAAACACTTCACTCTTATTCTTCAAGAAGTATATCCAAGTATTTCTTGAATAATCATCAATAAATGTGACATAGTATTCATATCCGCTCAAGAATATGGAGGGCATACATACATTAGAATGGATTAATTCTAACGTCCCTTCGATCTTTGTGTCACTTTTCGGAAAGTGATTCTTGATGTTCTTTCCTTGTGCACATCACTTGCATGTTTTCTCATGTTCGATATTCAGATCTAGTAACCCTGTTACCACCTTGATCACATAGGGAAATGCTTTGTAGTTTATGTGAGCAAGTCTCTTATGCCACAGTTCACTTGATATGGTAGTATCATGGACAACGGTTGTCTCTGGATTTTTTTTGAATTTATACAATCCTCCTCCTTATTCTCCAATGAATACATCATCTTCAAGTGTCTTTCCTTTGGACCACATAAGTACTTGTCCATCTATAAAAGAAAGTCTATATCCTTTCTTATCTAGAGCTGAGATGGAGAGTAGGTTCTTTTTCAAACCTGGTACATATAGTACTTCCTTCATCTTCATGGAGGTCCTAGAGTCAATCTTGTAGCTTGATTCACCAATACTTTTGATGGGATATTGATAGTCATCTCCAACTGATACCTTCTGGGGATATTTATTCTCTTCAATATTTGACAAAGTTGTCTTTCTTCATATCATGTGCTTGGAGGCACCACTACCAATAAGCCATGTATCATCTCCAGGTGTTACAGACCCATAGAGTGCAGAGAATAGCACATATTCTTCTACATCTTCACCTATAGTTCTCTTTCGAGGTGTTTATTCATCCTCATCTTCAGCTAGATGAGCATGATGCATGTTTTTGTTATTGTTCTTTGATGATGGCCATTCTCTAGCAAGATTTCCTATATTATGACAGTTGTAGCATTGATACTTTGAGTAATCCTTCTTATTCTTCTTCTAGAATTTATTTTTTGAAGGCTAATGATTACTCCTCTTGAAGTTTTATTGATTTCTTCCTTTAGTATGGGTGTCTAGAGCTTGATCATCTTCTCTGAGAAGAGCTTCTCTATTGGCTACTCTAGCTTCTTCTTGTATGTAATCTTCCCATACTATGTCAAAATTCATACTTTCTTTTCTTACACATAGAGTTTGGATGAATGATTCCCAAGGTCTTGTGAGGCCATTGAGAGTAGTCATAACTAATTCATCCTCATCAAGGGTATCTTCAATAGCACTTAGCTTCTCTTTGATCTGGGAGACCCTTGTGAAGTAATATTGAATAGATTTTCCTTTTCTCATCTTGGTGCCCTTCAATTGAGCTCTCAAATTCATTTTTTTGTTCATGTGCTTTCCTTCATACATTCTAGAAGGTGCATCATACATTTGCTTAGGTGTCTTCTTATATGACACATGATGGATCAAGTGATCCTTAATGGAATCAACAATGATCCTCGTTTCCTTGATTAGGTCTTGTTCATTCTTCTCCCTAGCTTCAGCTTCTAGAACTTCATTCTTGATGTACTTCTCAACACCATTCTCTTTCAGATGAAGGTCAATCCTATACTTCCAAGCAAGGGCATTCTCTAGGCCTTCCAATATGTCGTCAAGCTTAGTGCTTGGGGCCATCTTATCCAGTAACTCACTCAAAATTGAAATTTATTAAAATAGGAGATTGACCTTACCAGTAGATACACTTGGAGGAGGAAATTTGGTTGATCCAACTGCTTTATGGAGATCCTTAATCTTCAGTCTTTAAATCCTACTTGTGACGTTGCAGCACTGTAGATTTTCTGGTTCTCTTTCATTGTATTTTTTTGGTTCACTGCCAAACTAGGGTTTGTCTTTCCCAAAGATATAGCCACCCAAAAAATTCAATCTAGGGCTCAATAAGTGCGTTTTGGGAGGGCGCATATTTCTATGCAAGCAGATCTTCAAAAATTCAACTTTTATAGAAACCCTAATTTTTTCGAAGAGGGAGGAGGGAGAATATCTCCTTGTGAAAGCTACTTTAATCAGGTTATCTATCACATGCCCCAATTTTGCAAAAACAATGTTATATTATTTGTTATTATTTGAGGACAATATGTTAAATTTTATGCTAAGTTGTAATTCATGACTCAGTAGCTTAAAAGAGTTGTCAAAAGAGTGTTTATTGGTCAAATTTGTGGAGGAGACTGGGTGGAGAGAAAACTGACATGTGGCAGCATCCTCAAACCACTTGCAACTGTTGCAGGTGGAAACTTCCCTACATTTGGGGTCATGATTCCCCAAGAACGTGGAATCATAGCAGGTCACTCAATTAATAACAACTAACCCAAAAGACTTAGGCAATCTTTATAAAAATTCCCATTGAAGAGAGCTGAGGCTACTCATTCTATAGAAGTGATCATTCAGGTGAATGTACTTCAGAGAAATTCAATGGAAGAGAATTGTGGAAAGAGTTTAAGGGGATAACTGCTGAGTGATCTAGTGCAGCTTTTAAGCTGAAATATCTTACTGCTGAGTGCAGGGTGATTTACTAAGTTATTGGACCATTCTACTGTTTGCATGCTCCACTAGTTCTGAGCCAAGAAGACCAGGGATAGGCTCGGGCTTCCTGAGGAAGCGTTGTTTGAGCGCTCTCCAGGAGATTGGTAGGGAGGAATGGCCTCCTAATGCTGCTGTCTTCTATCCTAATCAGGTTCTACATTATTTTGTTTTAATGTGTTAGAATGGAAAATAATTTCTAGTCGGTGTTTTTCCACACCTAGAAGGACCAGGCCGTACTCCAACATAGATAGAAGATTTACAGTAGATGAAAGAAAATGTTAAGAGATTGAATATAATAGTTATGGTTCTGCATTTTGTTGTTAACAGAGTAATTGATTTTTAGTGTGTGGGTTATTATTAAAAAGAACAGTGATCTGGTTATTTATGTCCATTATTTTAACAAGCTTATTTATGTAAACCTATTGGAAAAGAAATAGCAGTATTTTAGCACAAGTAGAACGTTTAAAAGGATAAGAGAATATCTTAGTAGATAAGATTGTGTAGTTACAGACAGTAGAGTAATTTTATTCATGTTAAATATAAGGAAGGTTAAGCAGTGTTATGATATTTTTTTTTCACTTAGTAACTGAATGAAATGCAGCAAAAAAATCACAATAGAGTCACATTGTTTACATACAGTTAAGTAAAGAAATAAGCTACTAATCATATAGTTTATTTTATAAAAATATCAACGAAGTCTAGGACTAATATTTATTATAAACTAAATAGGATTAAATTTAAAAGTACTTAGATTAAAAAGAGTAAACTGAGTTACATAATTTATGCTATATCATTTCAAAAACTCTGAGTAAAGTCTACTCGACAGTTTACTAAATAAAAACAACGAAAATATAATTAATAACTAGTATAAAACTAAATAATATCTATGTAAAAACTATTTATAAATATTAGATAGGCTTATACCTGTAAATATAAACTTCAGGGTCGAAACCCTAACCATGTTATTAATCTATTATAAATAAAACTTCTAAGTTGCAAACCATTTACTTGGATAATAATATATATATAAGCATTGAGTCTATTTGAAACTGTCATAGTCCTTTCTGGAACAAAGGTACTTTTACACAACACACCTATAATATTAATTTAACCAAAATAACAAGTAGTAGAACTTAATCATTAATTAACTGAAGAACTTAAAAGGGGTTTCACTTCAGGAAAAACCCTAGCTTGTATTTTCCAAACAAGTAAGATTAATATTATAAATTACACACTACGAATAAGTTACAGCCCTTATAATAATAGTGTATACTAACAAAGGATATTTAGACAGAATTTTCTTCATTAATAGTTGGATAGGACAAACCCTAATATACACAGAGTTACAATATACAAGTTTACTGTAAAAAACGAGAGAGAGCTCGAAGTAAAACCTTTTTCTTTTTAAAACCCAATGTATTACATTGATAGGCCATAAGGCTACAAAATTAACCAGATTACAATACCCAGCTCAGGGCCGGTGTACCTAGCATCGTGGTATGGGTTTTTAAAAACAAAACTAACATTCATTATATCAAAACCTACATTACTATATAACCTTTATAAGTCAAGAAAAGAGCATAAACAAATCATGTAATTGAAGCCGGAGTCACCCTGCTATATGCAAGGGTTTAATAAAGAAAAACAAATCTTAAAAATTGAAGACCAAACATCCCAAGACTAGGGAAACTGAGGTTGTAACTTCTTCCAACTGAAATCATTTTCCCCTAAGTCTGTACAAGAAGGGAGTGCCACTTTGTAGCCGGGGCTTACCCGTATACTAGATGCCAATCCAAACGTGAAGAGGATTCTTCCAAACGAAAAGGCGAACCATCACCTGCAAGTCAAAACCAAAATCTTGATTTAAAAATGTAGTTTATAACTGTAACTATAATTTTAAAGCTTACAAACAAGTTAAAACTAATTATTACCTCGAAGTGTTGAAAACCGAGGCCACGAAGAAGGCACCAACACAAAAAACAGTACAACCCTCATGTTCACCTGAGAAAGGGGTAGCTGGGTTCAAAATACTAACTACACCGACGATTGGAGCAGGAGCAAGCATTGACAGTGGCCACACAACAATTTGACACTAAAAACTACTAACTTTGTAACACTACCCTCACGCACAACAAAGTTTTGTTTGCAGGAATCAAATCAAATGCGAGCTGTGAACTTCGCAAATCTTAGACTAGGTGACAACACTTCGGAATGCACAGACAGTGGAGCTGAAGGTGAGCACAAGCGATCCCTCATGGATGCAGGAAACCAGACAAAGCACAGACCAAAAACCCTTGATAAAGAATGAGAAGCAGGGTTGCATGGTGAGCTTATAAGCTATGTAATGCATGGTGGTGGATGTTCCACGTGCCCACAAATTTATCCATTCTACAGTGGGTGAAGTTGTATAGTCTCCACTGCAATATTGGGATCAAATTATTGTTAATAATTTGTATAATGATCACAATGATAATGAAATCTATAAAGTCAAAACGTATCATTTCATTGATAAATCATAAAATTCAAACTATGATAAAGAACGAGGTTTTCATGGTATTGGTAAACCTTATATATTAAACCTTGGAACCTTCGTTGGTAACAAACCAAATCATGCATTGTATTGTTAATATTTCACATATGTAAACAATGAAACCTTTCGATGGAGGAATAACAACTATGGAAATATCCATAGTAGGGTGTATGCCCTTGATCTTAAGGTAATAAGTTCCAATAATAATCAATTATTCATACATTGTATAGCAAGACAATGATTTTAGAACAAGTTGTATGTAAAGACTAATAGTAAGAATCTAGTTGTAAATCAATATTGTGGATATAAAAAGTATTTACACTCTAGAATAAATTCTTATTGTTGTATGAAGTCTATAGTACTAAGAGTAAGGTGAACTTCATGGAATTTTTAATCGTTTGGTCTCCAAATGTATACAATGCCCCAAATGAATTCAAACCAAGGTTAGTTTAGACTTGGTAGGAAAGGATAGTAGAAATATCCAAGAAAAAGTATAGTATCATTTGTTATTACAAATCAATAATAGGGTGATGTAATTTCGTCACATTACTTAGATCATGAAGAAGTTTGGAGATAGAAATCACAACTTGTCGATATTTACGCAATTGATCATTTATAAAAACAATGCATTAATAAGCTGATAAACTTCCTCTATTGGAGCTTAATAAAAGGTAAAGCTAAGAGTTTTGTATAAGCTTGTTTCTTGAAAGGCCTTAGGTCTGTTTCCATACTTATAAGCATTATTGTATATTTTATAAATAGCAATAGCAATAAACTTTTATTTCAACAAGAGTATTGATATACTAAATCTTGAGCTCTAATGAGAACTGGAAATAGCTTAGAGTAAAGATAGAAAGAAGTTTTATCTAACATAGCAGTCATTCTGATAAAAGACAAACAATAGGGCAAAGTTATTGACCTTTACGACATGAATTTTAAGTACTATCACATTTGTAAAACAAGTAAAAGAAACGTTACTTTACCTTGTAGTACCTTGAATTCTTCTAAGCAAACTTTTACTCTAGCAGTATATTTATGCTAAAAGAAGTATATCTGGTTTAATGCCTCAATAAACTCTTACTGTTTCAAAATTTACCTGTCAAGCCTGTAAGATCAAAAAATCCAAGTACATTAGCAATCGCTAAGTAAGCCCCAGTTAGAAAGTAACTTCTCACCTACTTGACAAATCAAACCATTAGTACAACTAGAAATAACTGAATGCATATTATTTGCAGCACATATCGAAATTAAAATAGTATTAATCTATATGTGTTTAAGTTATGGTTACTTTTGTTAACTATTCCATTCTTTCTGTTAGCTGCTAGCAGTTATCCAACTGCGACTATAAAGAGTTTATGTTACATCAGAAATTTTAATTTTTGTGAAAATTTGGGTGTTTTGACATGTGGTATCAAAGCACAAGGTTCAAACACTAGGCCTTGATGAAGCCCAACTAGATTTTGATGAAGCCCAATTATTTTGAATTATTTTGATGATGTATTTTCTTTTAAATGTTATTCAATAGAGAAATTGTTTCTAAAGTTTAACAATAGGTATGGAAAGGCTGGACGAATATGCGGAAGAGGAATCTCCATTTACTGAACAAGAAAACTTACCAAGAGACCCTATACAAGAAGATCTAACCACTAACTCCTCAGAACTTTTGCAAACAGTAAAAGACTTAAAATCTGAGATGGAATCTATTAAACGAGAGAATGAAAGGATTCTAAGGGCTCGGGAGGAGATAAATCAGATACTAACAGAAAGATTTCAAACCAAGGGTAGGGGAAAAAGAGTTGATTCAGAAGATACAAGTCATCAACATAAATATAAAAAGATTAAACAGAATAAAAATGAAAGCAGCTCATCTTCAGAGGTGTTTGGTGATCAACGTAAAAATCACTCCACTAGTGACTGTAGTGATGACAACCATTATACTAAAAAGAGAAAATATAAACCCTATGAGGAAATTTTTGGGGAATTTAAAAAGATTAAACCACCAACATTCAATGGAGAGACTGAGAAGGGGGAGGAAGCAGAATCTTGGTTATCTGGAATGAAGAAGTACTTCCATATTTATAACTATTCTAACCAATTAAAGGCTAGAATGGCTATTTACAATTTCTCAAGAAAGGCTGATATTTGGTGGCAGGATTTGAAGAGAGTGAAGGGAATAAAAGAGAAGAATGTAAATTGGAATACCTTCAAAAGGTACTTTAAAAAGAAATTTTTGTCTGAACAGTACTATGAAGAGAGAGGAAAAGAATTCTATGAGCTTAAATTAGGATCAATGACTATGAAAGATCTTAACAACAAGTTTTTAAGTTTGCTTAGGTATGTACCATACCTTGTGGATGAAAAACCAAAGGTACAGTTATTCCTCAGCTATCTACCTTATCATATTAAGGACATGATTGAGTATGACAATCCAAAAACTCTGGAAGAAGCTATGAGGAAAGCCAACTTCTGTTATGAACAAAACCAGAAGAAGGAAAGCATGGCCAACTAGAAGGCCAAGAAGAATAATAACCATTATGACCAAAAGAAGAAAGAATTTGTGCCCAACAGGAATTCTAAAAACAATAAGGCCAGAAATTTTGCTAACAAGAATTTCCAAGGGAATAAGAATAATTCACCAAGCAATTAGAATAATTCCAAGGGTAAAGAGTTTGCTAATAACCATGGTAATTACACAAAGAACTTTGAACGCAAAGAACCTATAAAGTGTTGGGAGTGTAATGGCCCACATTATGCCTCAGTCTGTCCTAATCAAAAAAATACTGTCAGTAATATCCATACTATACAGGAGGAGATGACTATTGGATATTTAGCGAGGAATATGCCCAGAATCAATGCAGCCTTAGAGAATCGACAAGCAAAATATCAAACTTCCATGGTGGAAGTAGAAGGTATGATAAACCAAACCCCTATAGCTATTTTAATTGATTCAGGAGCTAGTTTCAGTTATATTTCACCTAAAATGGTAGAAAAATGTAAGTTGCTTGTTGAAAAATTTGAAAATTCTTGGTTGGTGCAGTTAGCCACTGGTGCTAAAAGGAAGGTAACTTGTTTTGTAAAAGAATGTTCAGTAGTTATGGATCATTTTGAAACAGTTGTAAAGCTTAATGTATTTCCTCTTGGTTCTTATGATTTACTAATCAATATGGATTGGTTAGAACAACATAGGGTGATTTTAAATTGTTATGATAAAATCTTTACATGTATAAATAATGATGGAAAACCAATAAGTGTAAAAGGGATCGCTAGAAAAATAACCATAAGGCATATTTCTGCTCTGCAGCTTAAGAGAGCTATTAGGAAGGGTTGTAAAGCTTATGTAGTAACAATAACTGATGAGGAAAATCTAAATAAGACAGACAAATTAAAATTGGAGGACATACTAGTTTTAAGACAATATGTTGATGTATTTCCGAAAGAAATTTCGGGACTACCTCTAAAAAGGGAACTAGATTTTACCATTGAGCTAGTACCTGGTGTAGTACCCAGCTCAAAGGCCTCTTATCAAATGAACATACTAGAACTGAATGAACTAAAGTCACAATTAAAAGAACTTATTGACAAAAAGTATATTCGACTCAGTGTGTCTCCCTGGGGGGCACCTGTCATCTTTGTTAAGAAAAAGGACGAAACCATGTGACTTTGCATAGATTACCGTCAGTTGAATAAGATGACTATTAAAAATAGATACCCGTTGCCTCGCATAGATGATCTATTTGATCAACTACGTTGAGCCACAGTTTTCTTGAAAATTGATTTAAGGTCTGGATATCATCAAGTTAGGATTAAAGATGAAGACATCTTTAAAAAAACTTTTAGAACTCAATATGGCCATTACGAGTTTGTCGTCATGCCATTCGGGCTTAATAATGCCCCAACTATTTTTATGTGTTTAATGAACAATGTTATGCATAAGTATCTAGTTAAGTTTGTGGTTGTGTTTATCGACGACATCTTAATCTATTCAAAAACTGAAGAAGAACATAAAGAACATTTATAAATTGTTTTGCAAGAGCTATGAGATCACCAACTCTTTGGAAATTTTAGTAAATGTGATTTCTTCAAAGATAAAATTCAGTACTTAGGTCATGTGGTGACTAAGGGATTTCGGTAGATCTCGAAAAGATAAAGGTGATCGAAGATTGGCCGGTTTCTAAGGATGTAACTGATGTTTGATCTTTCATGGGAATTACCGGTTATTACCGGAGGTTCATTGAAGGTTTTTCGAGAGTCACGAATCCAATAAATTTTTTGCAGAAGAAAGGAAAGAAATTTGATTGGAATCAGAAATGTGAGGATAGCTTTAAAAAGTTAATAACTTTATTAATCAACGCACCTATTTTAAGAATAGCTGATCCAAATAAAGAATTTGTAGTGTGTACTGACGCTTGCAATGATGGTTTAGGCAGTGTTATGACTCAAGAAGGGCATGTTATTTCCTCTGAGTCTAGGAAATTAAAAATTCATGAAAAGAATTATGCAACTTATGATCTAGAATTAGCTACTGTTATACATGCTCTAAAGATGTGGCGTCATAACCTAATTGGTAGAAATTTTATTTTAATTATTGATAATAAAGGACTAAAGTGTCTCTTAGACCAACCTAATCTAAATGCGAGACAAGCTAGGTGGTTAGCTTTCCTAAGTGAGTATGACTTCAAAATTCAGCACATTAAAGGTAAAGAAAATAAAGTTGCTGATGCATTAAGTAGGAATGCAAGGATGAACTTCACAGCAGTTATCAGCACTTATATAACAGATCTGGATGAACAGCTTAAATCGGGGATAGAACAAGATGAAATTTACCAAAACTTACAAGATAAAACAAAATAAAATCCAACATAAAGCTTAAGTAAAGGTTACAGTTTGAATGCAAAGTAAATTTATAAAGACAGAATGTATGTACCAAATGTATCTAAAGTTAAATTGTTAATTTTGGATGAAAACCATAAAACACCATACTCAGGTCATCCAGGTTATCAAAAGACTATAACCATGTTAAGAAAATAATATTTTTGTCCAAACATGAAGACTGAACCGACAGAGTATATTGCTAGGTGTTTTGAATGTCAGCAGGTGAAAACTGAACATCAACACCCAGCTGGATTACTTCAGCCATTGCCCTTTCCTAGATGGAAATGGGAGATAATTAGTCTCGATTTTGTTACTAGACTACCTATAAATCAGAATTTAAATGATTTTATCATGGTATTGGTTGATAAATTAAGTAAAGAAGCTCACTTTATACCTGTTAAAACTACATATAAAGCTGCAAACATAGCTGATATTTTTCTAAAGAAATTTTTTTGATTGCATGGAATACCAAAAGTTATAACTTCGGATAGAGATCCTAAATTTACTGGTAACTTTTGGAAATCTCTGTTTAAAGGATTAAACACTACATTAAATTTTAGTACTTCATTCCATCCTCAAACAAATGGATAGACTAAAAGAGTAAACCAAGTACTGGAAGATTTATTAAGAATGTATGTGAAAGACTAGCCAGGTAAATGGGAGGATTATTTGAATCAAGTAGAATTTTCTTATAATAATAATAATCAAACATCATCCATATTTAGTCCTTTCGAAATCTTGTATGGAAGGAAATGTAATACTCCTATCTCTTGGAGTAATCCGGTGGATAGATTAGTATTAGGTCCTGAACTATTAAAGGAAATGGAAGAAACTGTAAAGCAGGTACAAGGTAATCTAAAAATTGCACAGGATCGACAGAAATGTCAAGCAGACCTTAAAAGGACTCCAAAGGAGTTTCAGGTAGGTGAACATGTGTTCATCAACGTGAGGCCCAAAAAGAGCTCTCTGAGATTGGGAAGTTGTGCAAAACTAGCACCTCGTTATTGTGGTCTATTTGAAATACTGTCCAGGATTAGACAAGTAGCTTATCAATTAGCATTACCACCAAATTTAAGAGTACATAATGTTTTTCACAATTCTATATTAAAGAAATATGTTCATGATGTTACTCATGTTGTTAACTGGAATGATGTACAGATGGAACCAGAAGGATATTTTCTGGTGGAACCGAACTGTATCCTTGGGCGGAGGGAGATCACACTTCGGAACTGCACTATTGGTCAAGTGAAGGTGCAATGGAAGAACCTTAGTCCAGAAGAAGCCACCTGGGAATTGGAAAGTAATATGTGAGATGCATATCCAATTCTGTTCCCAGGGAATTCTGAGGACGAAGAATAAATAACATCGAGGACAATGTTATACTTTAAGGGGATGTGTATGTCACATGCCCCAATTTTGCAAAAACAATGCTATATTATTTGTTGTTATTTGAGGACAATATGTTAAATTTTATGCTAAGTTGTAATTGATGACTCATCATAAAGGATATTTAATGTAATTCTGAATATTTTAATTATAAATAAATAAAGGAGGAGACAACAGCTTAGGAGAGCTATTAAAAGAGTGTTTACTTGTCAAATTGGTGGAGGAGACTGGGTGGAGAGCAAACTGACATGTGGCATCATCCTCAAACCACTTCCAGCTATTGCAGGTGGCAACCTCGCTACATTTTGGGTCATGATTCCCCAAGAAAGTGGAATCAGAGCAGGTGGCTCAATTAATAACAACTAACCCAAAATACCTAGGCAATCTTTATAAAAATTCCCATTGAAGAGAGCTGAGGTTGCTCATTCTAGAGAAGTGATCATTCAAGTGCATGTACTTCAGATAAATTCAATGGAAAGGAATTCTGGAAAGAGTTTAAGGGGATAACTGCTAAGTGATCTAGTGCAGCTTTTAAGCTGAAATATCTTACTGCTAAGTGTAGGGTGTTTTACTGAGTTATTGGACCCATCTACTATTTGCATGCTCCACCAGTTCTCAGCCAAGAAGACCAGGAACAAGCTTGGGGGTCCTGAGGAAGCGGTCTTTGAGCGCTCTCCAGGAGATTGGTAGGGAGGAACGGCCTCCTAACAATATTGTCGTCTAACCTAATTAGGTTCTACATTATTTTGTTTTAATGTGTTAGAATGGAAAATAATTTCTAGTCTGTGTTTTTCCACACCTGGAAGGACCAGGCCGTACTCCAATATAGATAGAATATTTACAGTAGATGAAAGAAAATGTTAAGAGATTGAATATAATAGTTATGGTTCTACATTTTGTATTTAACACAGTAATTTATTTTCAGTGTGTAGGTTATTTTTAAAAAGAACAGTAATCTGGTTATTTATGTCCATTATTTTAACAAGCCTATTTATGTAAACCTATTGGAAAAGAAATAGCAGTATTTTAGCATAAGTATAACGTTTAAGAGGATAAGAGAATATCTTAGTAGATAAGATTGTGTATTTACAGACAGTAGAGTAATTTTATTCATGTTAAATATCAGGAAGGTTAAACAGTGTTATGATATGTTTATTTTTTTTCTTTGTTTTCACTTAGTATCTGAATGAAATGCAGCAGAAAAATCACAGTAGAGTCACAATGTTTACATACAGTTAAGTAAAGAAATAAGCTACTAATCATCTAGTTTATTTTATAACAATATCGACGAAATCTAGGACTAAAATTTATTATAAACTAAATAGGATTAAATTTAAAAGTACTTAGATTAAAAAGAGTAAACTAAGTTACAGAATTTATGCTATATCATTTCAAAAACTTTGAGTAAAGTCTACTAGACAGTTTACTAAATAAAAACAATGAAAATATAATTAATAACTAGTATAAAACTAAATAATATCTATGTAAAAACTATTTATAAATATTAGATAGGCTTATACCTGTAAATATAAACTTCACGGTTGAAACCCTAACCAAGTTATTAATCTATTATAAATAAAACTTCTAAGTTGCAAACCATTTACTTGGATAATAATATATATATAAGCATTGAGTCTATTGTAAACTATCACATTCTTTTCTGGAACAAAGGTACTTTTACACAACACACCTATAATATTAATTTAACCAAAATAACAAGTAATAGAACCTAATCATTAATTAACGGAAGAACTTAACAAGGGTTTCACTTCAGGAAAAACCCTAGCTTGTATTTTCCAAACAAGTAAGATTAATATTATAAATTACACACTACGAATAAGTTATAGTCCTTATAATAATAGTGTATACTAACAAAGGATATTTAGACAGAATGTTCTTCATTAACAGTCAGATAGGAAAAACCCTAATATACACAGAGTTACAATATACAAGTTTACTGTAAAAAATGAGACAGAGCTCGAAGTAAAACTTTTTTTTTTAAAACCCAATGTATTAGATTAACAGGCCGTAAGGCTACAAACTTAACCGGATTACAATACCTAGCTCAGGGCCAGTGTGCTCAGCATCGTGGCATGGGTTTTTGAAAACAAAAATAACATTCATTATATCAAAACCTACATTACTGTATAATTTTTATAAGTCCATAAAAGATTGTATACAAATCACGGCATTGAAGCCGGAGTCACCCTGCGATATGCAAGGGTTTAATAACAAAAAAAAAATCTTAAAAATAGAAGACCAAAGATCCCAAGACTAGGGAAACCAAGTTTGTAACTTCTTCCAACTGAAATCATTTTCCCCTAAGTCTGTACAAGCAAGGAGTGCCACTTTGTAAACAGGGCTTACCCGTAGACTAGATGCCAATCCAAACGTGAAGAGGATTCTTCCAAACAAAAAGGCGAACCATCACCTACAAGTGAAAACCAAAAGATTCATTTAAAAACTGAGTTTATAACTGTAATTGTAATTTTAAATCTTACAAACAATTTAAAACAAATTATTACCTAAAAGTGTTGAAAATCGAGGCCACGAAGAAGGTAGACCAACAAAACAAATAGTACAACCCTCATGTTCACCTGAGGAAGGGGTGGCTGGGTTCAAAATACTAACTAAACTGACGAATGGACCAGGAGAAAGCATTGGCAGTGGCCACACAATGATTTGAAACTAAAAACTACTGACTGTGTAACACCACCCTCACGCACAGCAAGGTTTTTTTTGCAGGAATCAAATCAAATGTGAGCTATGAACTTCACAACTCTTACACTGGGTGACAACACTTCGGAATGCATAGACAATGAAGCTGAAGGTGAGCACAAGCGAGCCCTCATGGCTATAGGAAACCAAACAAAGCATAGAACAAAAACCCTTGACAAAGAATGAGAAGTAGGGTTGCATGGTGAGCTTAAAAGCTATGCAATGCATGATGGTGGATGTTCCATGCACCCACAAATTTATCCATTCCACAGTGGGTTGAGTTGTATAGTCTCCACTACAATATCGGGATCAAATTATTGTTAATAATTTGTGTAATTATCACAATGATAATGAAATCTATAAAGTCAAAATGTATCATTTCATTGATAAATCATAAAACTCAAACTATGATAAAGAACGTGGTTTTCATGGTATTGGTAAACCTTATATATTAAACCTTGGAACCTTCATTGGTAACAAACCAAATCATGCATTGTATTGTTAATATTTGACATATGTAAACAATGAAACCTTTCGATGGAGGAATAAAAACTATGGAAAGATTCATAGTAGGGTGTATGCCCTTGATCTTAAGGTAATAAGTTCTAATAATAATCAATTATTCATACATTATATAGCAAAGACAATGATGTTATAACAAGTTGTATGTAAAGACTAATATTAAGAATCTAGTTGTAAATCAATATTGTGGATATAAAAAGTATTTACACTCTAGAATAAATTCTTATTGTTGTATGAAGTCTATAGTACTAAGAGTAAGGTAAACTTCATGGATGTTGTAATCGTTTGGTCTCCAAATGTATACAATGCCCCAAATGAATTCAAACCAAGGTTAGTTTAGAATTTGTAGTAAAGGATAGTAGTGACTGTCCAAGAAAAAGTATAGTATCATTTGTTATTACAAATAAATAATAGGGTGATGTAATTTCGTTACATTACTTATATCATTAAGAAGTTTGGAGATAGAAATCACAGCTTGTCGATATTTACGCAATTGATCTTTTATAAAAATAATGCATTAATAAGCTGATAAACTTCCTCTACTAGAGCTTAATAAAAGGTAAAGCTAAGAGTTCTACATAAGCTTGTTTCTTGAAAGGACTTAGGTCTGTTTCCATACTTATAAGCAGTATTGTACATTTTATAAATAGCAACAGTAATAAACTTTTATTTCAATAAAAGTATTGATTTACTAAATCTTGAGCTCTAATAAGAACTGGAAATAGCTTAGAGTAAAGATAGAAAGAAGTTTTATCTATTGTAGCATTCATTCTAATAAAAGACAAACAGTAGGGAAAAGTTATTGACCTTTACGACATGAAGTTTAAGTACTATCACATTTGTAAAACAAGTAAAAGAAACATTACTTTACCTTGTAGTACCTTGAATTCTTCTAAGAAAACTTTTACTCTAGCAGTATATTTATGCTAAAAGAAGTATATCTAGTTTATCGCCTTAATAAACTCTTACTGGTTCAAAATTTACCTGTCAATCCTATAAGATCCGAAAATTTGGGTACGTTAGCAATCACTAAGTAAGCCCTAGTTAGAAAGTAACTTCTCACCTACTTGACAAATCAAACCATTAGTACAACTAGAAATAACTAAATGCAGATTACTTACAGCACATATCGAAATTAAAATAGTATTAATGTATATCTGTTTAAGTTATGGTCACTTTTGTTAACTGTTTCATTCTTTCTGTTAGCTGCTAGCAATTATCCAACTACGACTATAAACAGTTTACGCTACATCAAAAATTTTAATTTCTGTGAAAATTTTGGGGTTTTGACATTATCTCTGATACCATGTTAAGATTTCATATTCTAGACTAGATACAATAGTATTCAATTACAAATTAAAGTAGCAACATATCAATAATCACTGATAGAAACACAATCACAAGATAGCACAACATTTATCCTAGGAAACCCTCAAGGGGAAGAAAACCCAGGAAAAACTTCCTTTGTATAAGATGTATTAAAGACATCCCCAAAAAACATTTCTCCTCCTTATGTTTTGTCTCTCTTTCTCTCCTATGCGCTACACAAGTGAGTGATTCTGTGTTCAAATAAGAACAACAACTCTTCTATTTATACACAATGTGTCAATTGAATTTTGCACTATAAAAGTCGGCCCCACTAAATTGTTTAGGCCAACTTCACCTAGGAATACTCAAAACAATATATTATATTACTTATTAGGGTACTAAAGACCTGACACAAGTGGAGGTTTTACTTCATGACTCTATGATGACCAAATACAATAGTAACACCCCATCGGAGGAATAATAACATTTCCCTTGGGTTACATCAGTAAAATACATTTATAATTATCCTTTGAAGTTACAATATTTCAACAATTTCTTCCTAATTCCAGTGGGAAAGCACTTCTATCTCATGCCAATGAAACCAACAAGCTATGGCATGAGATATTTGGCCATATGAAATACAAATACCTCTAGGAATTGAACAAGGATGGCATGGTGGAAGGGATTCCTCATATCAATGTTAGATTTTTATCATTCAAGCTAGTATTATGATCTTAGGATCTTTAATTGAGAGAATAACATGCATGGAAATAAACACAAGACATAAGAGACACAAAGAATTTTCCTCAGGGAAACCATAAAGGAGAAAATCCCACAACTTCCTCTGAGATAGAATCAACACCAAAATTAAAACCCCAAAATAGTAAGACGATCTCCTGATAGAAATAGTCTCCCTCTCTGATCCTAGCTTCTTCTCTCTCACTCATGCATCCCCGTGAGTGAGTGTGTGTGTAATAAATAGAGAGTCTCACTCTCTATTTATATTCTTTCATTCACATAACCTTTAACTATGTTATGTAGGCTCAAGTAACCACAATTGGGGTACTAATGACCCGACTTACATTAACTCACCTAGGGCTGAATTCTCCAGGAGAGTCTAATAACCCTAGTGCCCCACAACTATGGGGACTTTAACCCTTGATCAATAGGAGGGTTACCCATAATGACTTTACATGACATGTTTACATTATTGAATCTCTCGATAGGAACATTGGGGCATGACATGAATCAAATACATTACAGACACTTCCCAAAATAAACTTTGGGGTACAATACATAAGATATATGAGTGAATACATTCTGAAGTTACAAATACATCAACACTCCCTCTTAACTGGGAAGGTATTCTCTCGACACAATTTATCAGCATAAGAATTCTTCTCTGTATCACTTGGATCATCATCAAGTTCTCATCATCTTCATCTGGATCTGGATCATCACTTGATCTGGATCAGCATCGCTGGATCTGGATCATCACTCGATCTAGATCATCATCACTGGATCTGGATCATCACTTGATCTCGATCATCACTATTGGATCATCATCACTACTAGACCATCATCACTCGATCTGGATCATCATTGTTGGATCATCATCACTGGATCTGGATCATCACTCGATCTAGATCATCACTGGGTTATCATCACTGGTGCTATCTCTTGATTCTTCTCATCACAGGAAGTTCTACAGAGCCAACCCTTTCTCATGCTGGTTGTAGGCCTAGCCTCCAAGTAGGTCTTCATCTTCTTCATCACTTATATCTGACCTAGTTAGAAAGGCCCGTCCAACACTTATATCTGACCATGGAAGTGCCTGACTTGCTTCCATGTCAGAATGGCACACCCAACACTCACATCTAACCATGAGAGGAACACATCCACCATCATGTCAGAATTGACCAACCCTTACATCTGACCATGGGAGGGCCTAGCCTGCCCCCATGTCAGAATGGACCATCCATTACATCTGACAATGGGAGGGCCCAGCCTGCCCCCATGTCAGAATGGATCTTCCCTTACATTTGACCATGGGAGGGCCCAGCCTGCCCCCATGTCATAATGGCTCTTCCCTTACATCTGATCATGTGGGAACACATCCCATAATCACATTAGATTGGCTCTGCCCTTACATCTGATCATTTGGGAACACATCCCACAGTCACATAAGAATGGCTCTTAGCACCAAGATGAGTATTCATGGTAGCTGACCAGGTGCCTCCATTCTCCTGGAGAATGGAATTCAACACTTATATCTGATCATGTGAGAACACACCTCACAGTCACCTCAAAATGGCTCAGCACTCATATATGACATGGAAGGAACCAATACTCTCACCATGACAAAATGGCTCAGCCCTTACATCTAACCATAGAAGGAACTCATCCTCTCACCATGTAAAAATGACTCACATACTCATCACTTCCCCTTGGAGGGAACCTCAATTTGGAGAACACCAAGCTTCTCCTTGAAGTACTCAAACTTCACTATGGCCAATGGCTTAGTCAATAGATTAGCTATATGTTCGTCCGTCGCAACATACTAGAGATTCATTGCTCCTCTCTACACCATATCCTTGATATAGTGATATTTGATCTCAATATGCTTTCACTTGTTATGGAACACCGGGTTCTTAGACAACTTCACACAACTTTGGTTGTTGCAATATATACAAGTAGCATCCAAATGGAGATCAAATAAATCAGATAGTAGCTTCCTCAATCGTACTACCTCACAACTAGATGAAAAAGATGTTACATACTCTACTTCAGCTGTACTCAGTGCCACGCAAGACTGTTTCCTGCTAAATCAAGAGATCACACCTGATCCCATACTAAAGCAGCACCCGAAAGTGCTCTTTCTATCGATGGAACTGTCTACCCAATCTGAATCAACGTAACCTTCCAGGTTAATCTTCTGATCATCCTTATGCTTAAGCCCATAATCAACTATACCCTTTAGTTACCTTAGAATATGCTTTGCAACAATCAAGTGAACATGTCTCGGATCTGTCAGGAACTGGCTCAAGGTGTTCATAGCAAAGCAAAAATATGGTCTCGTATTTGTTAGGTACATCAAGGACCCAATCATATGAGTCATTAGTAATCTGTCCATCATGTTGTACCATGTCGAACCTCTGGATCTTCTGCAGTCACTCCCTCTAAAGCAAAGCATCATTCTCCCTCTCTCTTTCGTACTCTATGCATTAAAACATTCTGTAGTGGAGTGACAAGTAGCTTTCGCTGCTACTAATATTCTATGTATCCATCTAGGGTCACTAGATACCAAGATCCTCTATCTTGAGCCTTTTCAAAAGTTCTTGTTGCACCCATCTGTGAGCTTGTCATCCTCTATAGGCTTTCATCTTCAACCTTGTAGCAAAGGTTAATATCTTCATCAAGATCATCATGTATGTGTTATCCCATGGATGTCTTCTGAGCTCATACAAGGCCTTCACATGAGTCTTCCTATCATGTGTCTTAACTCCCATGATGTTTCCATCTACTGCATGATGGAACTACAAACTTCCCTTCATGTATCGATACTTCATCCTAGACATCATTCTTCTTGAACTGGTCTTCCCTTTCTTCTTGGTTACTTCTTCATAGCTAGAAGGTTCTGCATCAATGATGTCACTGCATTCATCATATTATTTTTCATCTTGAACTGTTGTCACTTGTTCTTCGGAACAAGTCTCATCCTTCTTTGCTTATAGGTGATTATGTATGCAATCTTTCCTACAAGTCATATGCATTTTTATGGTTAGAAACATTTCATAAGGAATATTCATAATGGAAAATTCTTATGCATAAATATATGATCATGCAACTATTTTAGCCAATACAACATTCATCCATATCTCACGGAAACTTTCTAGATGCCTTCCATCTCTACCAAGACAACATTGAGATTGTGCACTAATCCAATGTGTCAACAAAGAGGTTTCATCCCAGATAAGAAGCAATGGAGAGTTGTATAGAACCATGAGCTACTTACCCATCACATGCATATTAGTAGTATACTTTCATTAATGAAAACATTCTATCATGCATAATACATTAACTGAATATAAACAAATGCTAATAAAACAATATCATGAAATGACAATTGAATACTTATCTTTATTTGTTTCATGGGTAGACTCCTTCTTGAGCCTTTAGCTTCATCATCTTCTTCATTCATAATAGCATCATTTCTTATCCAAATGCTAAGATGGATAAGAGGTTCTTCAAGAGTTGAGTTCTTCATATTCCTCATCGTGAAATCTTTATCTTGAGGTATCTTCTTTGAATCGTGAAATCTTTATCTTCAGTTTCTCCCATCTTCTTATTATGAGTCGAGCTTCTTCTTGTGTGTGCTCTTCCCAGTGTCTTTTGAAAGTAATCACTTCCTTCTGGAACACATTCCTCGCATGAATGAATCCCATGATCCCCGAAGGCCATTCAAGGTGGTTATCACAACTTCTGCATTCTCCATTGCTTCAAGTTGTTCTTTGATTTGAGAGACCGTTGCAGAGTATGATTGTATGGTTTCTGCATTCTAGATCTTCACATTCTTCAACTGGTTTCTTAAGCTCATCTTCTGATTTATGTTCTTCCCTTCAAATATCTTGTTCAAGGAATCAAACATCTCTTTCATTGTCTTTAGGGAAGACACTTGTGGTATAAGGTGATCCATGATTGAATCAGCAATGATCTTCTTGGCCTTGACCAAGTTCTTCTGGTGTAAGGATTTTAGTCTCCTCTCCCTCTGGAACTGGAACCTCTCTACTTATGTAGGTGTCTAATTCATTTTCTTCAGAGAGATCATATAATTCCATGCTTGGAATTTGTCAACTTCAACAGGTTTATCATTAATTTTGTGTGATATATCACTTTGAAATGAGAACCCCAAATGAAAATATCAAAAGATTAGATCTTACCGATTTGAGGTGTTCATCTTAGTTCTGGAGCTCCCTGATATAGGGTTTGTCAGAGAAACCCTAATTTTAAAAACTTGGAATATTTTAGATCTGATTGGATATAAAGATATACCTCTTCAAGGTGATATTTCCAATGTAATCCTTTCCGAAATCAATGGAGGGAAGCTTCCGAAACAGGAAGCCCTAGTTTTCCAATTTCTTCTATAGAAATTCCTGATACTATTTCTATGGTATCTCTGAAATTACTATTCCTATGTGTCTAAAATTTCTCACTGAGGTAGCCTCACCTATCCTTGTTCTAAAACCATAGGTTTCATCAGAATTGGTTTCACCAATTGGGACTTATGAGAAATTTCCCAAGGTAACCTGTTTCAAGACTGTTTAGCATAGCAAAGTTGTACGGACTTCCATGTGTCACGGTTTCATATTCTGGGTCTGAAACTTGTACCATAGAAAGTATTGTCTATGCCATTTTTGGAAAATATTCAGAAATTTCATTTGGACCTTTGTATCTTGAGATATAGAAATTATCCCCAAGTGTCTTGTTTGGGGATCAATCCTGCGAGAGGCTAGAAACCTAACTTGGAGGAACCATATCTCCTAGAATATAGCGAATATGAAGCTAAAACTTGGAGAAGGTGTACATCAGGATTTTATCTTTGACATGCGAAATTTTTGGTCCTTGATACTTCATGCGATCCTAGGATATAGCAAATGTACCAAAACTCAGCAGGTTTAGTATTTAGGGTTTTCCAGCCCAGGGTTAAACTAGGGTTTGACTTTCCCAGAGTTTCACCCAACCAAAAATATCGGGCCAGGTCTCTAAACTTCGATTTTGATGAGAATATAAATACTATTCTAGGCTCACTCAAAAATTCCTCTTCTGTAAGAATCCCTAATTTCCCACACCAAAAACTAAAAATGTCCAAAATCAAATTCTGCTTCAACAAAAAGATGCACCCTTCAATGGAGAGTCAACCTACCATACTTTTGCTGATGGATTGTGGAAAGAGACCCAAAAATTAAGAAGCCCTAGCTTCTGCAGCTGCACAATGTATTCTTCTTAGGTTAGCTTTGATACCATGTTAGATTTTTATCATTCAAGCTAGCGTTATGATCTTAGGATCTTTAACTGAGTGAATAACATGCACGACAATAAACACAAGAGACAAGAGACACAAAAAAATTTCCTCGGGGAAACCATAAAGAAGAAAACCCCGCAACTTCCCATGAGATAGAATCAGAACCAAAAGTAAAACCCCAAAATAGTAAGATGATCTCCCAATAGCAATAGTCTCTCTCTCTGATCCCAGCTTCTTCTCTCTCACTCATGCGCCCCAGTGAGTGAGTGTGTCTGTAATAAATAGAGAGTCTCACTCTCTATTTATATTCTTTCGTTCACATAACCTAACTCTGTTATGTAGGCTCGAGTAATCCTAACTCAGTTATGTAGGATTGAGTAACTACAACTGGGGAACTAATGACCCGACTTACATTAACTCACCTAGGGAAAATTTCTCTAGGAGAGTCTAATAACCCTAGTGCCCCACAACTGTGGGGACTTTAACCCTTGATCAATATGAGGGTTACCCACAATTAATTTATATGACATGTTTACATTATTGAATCTCCCGATAGGAACATTGGGGCATGACATGACTGAAATACATTATAGACACTTCGTGGAATAAACATTTGGGTACAATACATAGGATATACAAGTGAATACATTTTGAAGTTACAAATACATCAACAATCAAGACCTCCAATGGTGCATGCATTGGTTATGTGGTGGGAAAGCATCCAAATCACAGCTATGAGAAGGGGAAGGCAAGGAGAGCTACCAAGTGCTTGGGTTGGTTCATTCTTATCTCATTGGTCCTCTTCCCACTCCCTCCCATGGACGATCAAGGTATGTTCTCACTTTTATAGATGATTTCTCAAGGTTTTGTTGGGTTTACTTCCTTAAGCTGAAATCTGAATTCTTTGAGACTCTAGAGATTTGGAAGGCCCTGGTTGAGAATCAAAGTGGGAACAAGATAAAAATCCTTAGAACTGATAATGGTAAAGGGTATGTGTATAAAAATTTGCAGCACTTGTGTGAATAATGTGGAATCCAAATGCAACATTCGATCCCCTACACACCACAACAAAATGGTGTGGCAAAGAGAAAAATAAGGCACTCAAGGAGATGGCTACCTGCATGATTGAGGCTAAGGATCTGATTCCTAAGCTATGGAATGAAGCTATTAATTGTGTTTCATGCATTCAAAAAAGGCATCTACACAAATTAGTGAAAGGGATAACACCTTATGAGGCTTGGTTTGGTCAGAAGACAAATATTTCACATTTCAGGATTTTTGGCTCAAGGGCATGGGATCAAATTCCTTTAGAAAAGAGGAAGGCATTGCAGCCACAAATAAAAGAGTGCATCATTGTGGGATATGGTGAAGACAAAAAGGTATACAATCTCTTTGATACATCCATTAACAATACTTTCATAGAAATAAGTGTGCAATTCGAAGAGAAAATTATTCCATATTTTGAACTAGCACCAGGGGAATGCTTTTCTCCTCACCACCAAGATGATGTAAGTGATGATTCCCTTTCTGTTATTTATGATATTTATGATTTTGATATGGATTAACATGATTTTTCTAAACATGACACACCCTCAAGGCCCAAGTGGGTAGAGAAAACCATAGAATATGTTGGGGATTTAGCATGGAATCCTCTAGATCCTAGGAAGATTAGATCACAATTCCATGGTGCTTATTTTGAAAATGAATTGAGTCTTATTGAAAATTTCTATATGATGGTTGGATCTGATCCACAATCATATCAGGAAGCATGATATTACTCAATATGGAAATCATCCATGCAAGAAGAGTTCAACTCTCGACATGAGAATGAGACTTGGGAATTGGTTCCTTTGCCTCCCAAGAGGAAACTTGTGCAATGCAAGTGGGTCTATAGGACCAAACTTGCTGCTGATGGGTATGATATAAATGTTGGGGTGCGCACCCTAATGGTCCTTAAGGTGGGTAACTCCACGGATTTATGGGAGTTTGTAAGCGGAGTTACGACTCAAAATAGTCTTAGGGGTGTCGAGGTTGAGTAAAAACCTCCTTTTGTAATAAACCCATGGTTTAATTCCATGGTTTAGGGTTCGGGGTGCCCATGGTTTAATCCCATGGTTTTCTAATAAGTGCACTATAAATAAGCACTCTTGTAAAGAAGTCAGTTTAGGCTTTTGATGTAAGATGAATTAATGCAAAGCTAAGGCTATTTTTTAAGAGAAGGTTAAGTCCCAGCTGTGTGCATGGACGACCTCTACAGCTATGTGCGTAGAGGGTTTTGGGTGATAAAGGAAATCTGCAGCTGAGTGCATAGAGGCCTATAGCTGTGTGTGCAGCTTTGAGGACTTGAAGGGATCTGTAGCTGAGTGTGCAGATCAGAACTGTGGTTTTTGTAAAGAGTTGAATAAAACACAGTTTTGTGGACGTAACCTCTAAACTGGGGGTGAACCACGTTATATCGTGTGTTGTGGGTTTTGTTGTGTTGTTGTTATGTTCTTTATGCATTGATAAATATATATCTAATAAGTAAGATCACTGCTAAATATTAACTTCACCGGAATTCCTAGTAAAGGGTTAAGCAAGACACTGTTTGTATATCTAACCACGAAGCTAAATAAGTGACTAGTAAAGTTCTGCATTGTATGATTATAAGTGTTAGAAACTAAAGGTACAGTAATATCTCTCTTCTACTTGCAGAAATATGATTCTATGGCACCCCATAGTTGTTTCAGGTGAGACTGCAACCTGTTCACAGGTTGTTGCCTAAAGGGCCAACACTGTCGGTCTTTTGTTGGTGCGAAGTTAATGGTATAAGCCCGGGTCTGCCCTATAGCCCAACAAATTGGTTCCGTTGCCGGTTGAACTCAATATCTACTCAAGAGGGGTTTGCGTCGTACCTCGAGGGCTATGTTCTAGAGACCCTCTGTGAAGGAAATCAGTGATTGGCTTGATGAGACTTATCTGAAATTCGCTGAGCAAGAGAACAAAGATCCACGTCGTAGTGCAAACGACTTTTTACAAAGGTATGTTTTTTGTGATGTTTATGAAATTTTCTTTGGTAGTATCCACATAGAGTTGCACTAGTGTTTATCTAGGTTAACAGAGAGAAGGAAAAACTTCCAAGAACGTCAGTTTCCTGATTGGACCCCCACAAGACTTAATATACTGAAAAGGGTGAACAACGAGATATCTCGCGCTATTGAATTCTGAAAAACGTGAACCCTTGAAGCATTTGTGACGGAGTTCACCATCGACACGAGTACTTCCTTTAGTGAATCCAAGTGACAGTTTTTCAAAGGACCAAGGGGTAAGTTTTTGAATTCATTTAGTTTGAGAATTAAAATGCTATTAGCTGAAAAAGGTATATTGCTCATTAAATCAGACTGTTAGATTTAGTATTACTAACCTATGTTTGCAAGTGAAAATACCTTTGACAAGCAAAGTGGTTTGCTGCGAAGTGGAAAAAGGTACAAGAGAGATTTTGGATCCTTCTCCCATGGTCAGCATACTGAGTATTCCCCTGTAAATCCCATAGATTCAGATCCCGAAGAAACCCCTTCTGTTGGAAACCCTCCGGTAACCCCGCAGCGCAGACCTGTTATCCCTGAGAACCCGTCGCAGTCTGAAAGTAACCCTAGCTCGAGTATTCCTGTCGCAGGTTAGTCTACCTCAATAAGTTCCCCCCCACCTACTTCCCACCCCCCTCCAACCCCCTCTAGATCCACTATGGCCCACATGCATGATGATATTAAGCTCCATGTTCTCAAAGGAACTGGATCAGAGGATCCAGAACAGTTTTGGTTTTTATGTGAAGCAGTGTGGACTGCTAAGACCATTACGGATCATGATACAAAAAGAGCGTAGCTGGTTACTTCTTTCAGAGACCACGCTCTGACTTGGTTCATGAAGTTTTCCATCACTCAGGACCATGCCTTGGCTGATATAAAAGCAGCAATGGTAAAGGAATTTAAGAAGCCGAAATCAGAGTCGCAGTGTATCACTGAATTGAAAGAGATTCAGCAGAGGCACAGCAAATCAGTGTGGGACTTTGATCAAAGATTCAAAGTTCTGCTAGACCAAGTTAGTTTCCCCATTGGACCTATGCAGCACAAGGAATGATTCATTGCAGCATTGTTACCGCATATTCGAACTCCACTCATGCAACAGAAGGTTGCTAACCAGCAAGAGGCTCTAGAAATCATGATGAAGCTTGAAATCGTTCCTGTCGAAGACAATTCTAGTATTGCTCAAATCCAAGCGCAGTTGGCAGCGATGGCTCTGGAGCTTCGCGATATGAAGAAAGGAAAAATCGGTCATGAAGAGGTTTGGTGCACACAATGTCAGACAAAAGGTCACGACAAGGAACAGTGTCCTGTGGTAAGAAATTACCTAAATACTGGTGCACCAAACCCGTTCAATCCTACTGTTCTATATTGTGAGATCTGTCGGACAACTGGCCAGCATCAACCTGAGAATTGCTATCTGCTACAGAGGTATGTGCAAGTCCCCAAGAACCCCTATTGTAACTTATGTAAGTCCGTAGGACATAATGAAGATGAGTGTCGTAGTTATGACCTCATGAGAGAGTGCACCTATGACACCTATCGGGTACAAAATGAGGGACAGAGCAATGATGGCTATGGTTACCATGGTGGTGCATCAGGTAGAGGTGCTTTTGGAGGTCGTCGTCGAGGTGGTATGGCCAGAAGAGGAAGAGGCCAAGTTGTGTGTTACAACTGTAACCAGGTCGGGCATCTAGCGAGAGACTGTCGGAACCCAACTACGACATGTCGGTATTGCCGAGCAGTAGATCATGTGATCGAGCAGTGCCTGTAGTTGATAGTGAAGATTCAGGAAAGAAACAGTGCCCCTACTTAGAATATTCAGATGATTTTCGTCAAGCAAAGACCTGCCCCAGCCATTAATGTTGTTACCTGGAGTGGCACTATGACGAAAGTACAGAATAAGGAGCAACAGCCTGACGAGGCTTGGGTTCGTAAGGCCCCAGCGAAAGTCCTAGCCTTTGATATTGAAAGAGAAAAAGAGACATTCATGGAAGCCAAGAAATATTTTGCTGCTCTTAGCACATCAGTAGCACTTGCGCAACACCATCAGCAGTAGTCGCAGATGCAAGAATCTTCGACAGACAAAGTAAGTACACTGTCCTCCTTTTTACAGAGTTGTCTGAAGCTCTTAAGAAACCAGAATGCTTTAAGTGAGTTTCTGTTATAGAGGATTTCACCACACTAGGTGAATCACACATTGTATGGCCTTCCCTTGTCCCGCTGCAGACTCATTAACCCCTATGGACCACTTTTTGTCTTTTGATGTATCATTGACCATCCCTAAAAACATTAGAAAAATGATATACGCGGCCTTTTCCCCGATAACTGTGTACATACGTGGATATTCCCTATATAGTCGCGTACATCATTTTTCTAATGTTTTTAGGGATGGTCAATGATACATCAAAACACAAAAAGTGGTCCATAGGGGTTAATGAGTCTGCAGTGGGACAGGGGAAGGCCATACAATGTGTGATTCACCTAGTGTGGTGAAATCCGCTATAATAGTTGTAGAAAGTTATTGTGTCCTGTCAGCCTCAACAAAGTTATGGTCAGGAAAAAGCTGTTAATAGAGTAAGGAGAACTGGTAGGGAAATAAAATTGAAAGCTCAGATAGGAGAGTATGATATGATTGATGTTATCTTGGACCTAGGATCAGAGGTAAATGTGTTAACTAAACAAACCTGGGAACAAATGGGAAAACCTACCCTTGATTGGTCCCCTATACAGTTGAGATTAGCCAATCAGCAGAAGATTGTGCCCCTAGGACGATTCCCTAAGGTCCCAGTAGATATTGATGGCATCTATACTGTAGCAGACTTCGAAGTTATTGAGATCATTGACGACAGCAACCCCTATCCAGCATTTCTAGGTATTGAGTGGGCATTAGACAATGATGCAGTCATTAACCTAAAGAAGAGATAGATGACTTTCGAAGGGAAAGGACTGAGAGTCATAGTCCCATTGGATCCTTCTCAAGGAGAGAGATACACAGAGCCAGTAAGAGATGAAGACCAGGATGTTTTGGACCACATCTACAATATCACAGTGAAGGAAGAAGACTATGTTGATCCTACTGCCGAAGGTATCATGGACTGGCAGTGTGACAGCTCCTAGATGACGGATTCAGATGATGGGTTAGAAAACTGGAAGAACAGACTTTATGAGCTGCATGGACATAGATGTGCCAGAATTACCAAGTCTCTCAGATGGCTTGGCTCACAGACAAGAACCTTACCTGTTTTTGATGGTTCGACAGACCCAGAATAGTTTATTGTGCAATTCTCAGAGTAGGTACCAGACTCACAGAAAATGGAGACTCTGGATTCAGCATTCAGAGCCATAGTAGCTAGATGGTGGAATGGTTACAAAAAATACATTCATAGTTGGGAAGCATGCCAGAAGTCCCTTTACCTAAGATTCAGGGACCAACCTCACGAGGTGTGAAACAGGTTTAATGGTAAGACTAGTCTTCAGGGACATTTGGAGCAATGCTACGAGGCATGGAAGCATGTACCTCATGAAGAATGGGTACATAGGTTTTTGCACACCTTGGAACCTATATCAAAGAACAGGTATGCAGAGGTCAAGCTGCGCCACAGTACTGTAAGTTGGGATTGCCTTGTTGATAGTTTTGTGCTAACATTTTCTATTAATGAGGTTTCTCCTACTTTGGACGTAGCTTTTAGGTTGATCCACACTAAAGTATTTGATGATCAAGAAATAGCAGAATACCAACCTGATTGGAAGGCACAAGAAGCCAATGCAGTAGAATGTTATAACCTCGCAATTGATGAGGATGACTATCCGCACAACATTAACATTCCTGAATCAGAAGGACACTGCAAAGTACATGGACCAGCAGTTGAGGCACTTGAAGTGACTCAACCCCTGAAGACGCGGACCGTAAACATTGGGTTAGAAGAAAACCCTAAGTATGCTACCATTGGAGATTATTGGGATGACGAAATGGTAAGCAAGGTGACCCAACTTCTCCATGAATATCAAGATCTATTTTCGACGAAGTTCTCAAAGATGAAAGGTATCCTTGGTGATATAGGAGTGATAAAGATCCCTTTGAAACCTGATGTGAAGCCTGTGAAACAACGCCCTTATAGGATGAACCCTAAGTATAAGGAAAAAGTCTGAATGGAGCTGGATAAGATGCTTGCTGCAGGAATCATTGAGCCTGTTGAAGAGTCCGAGTGGGTCAGTCCTATGGTGGTGCAAGAAAAGAAGACTAAGGGAGAAATCAAAATCTGTGTCGATCTGAGGAAGCTGAATGATGCCTATTTGCATGATCCTTTCCCCACTCCCTTTACAGATGAAGTTTTAGATAATGTTGGAGGTCAAGAGGTGTACTCTTTTACTGATGGATTTTCAGGTTACCATCAGATTCAAATTGCTCCAGAAGATCGACATAAGACAACCTTCGCTACAGAAATGGGATCCTTCCAGTATACAGTTATGCCCTTTGGATTGAAGAATGCACCTGCCATGTTTTCTAGAATAGTCATCTCTACTTTCAAGGAATTCATACATAAATTCTTAGAAGTTTACTTTGATGATTGGACTATCTTTGGGTTATTAAAAGACCACATAGCTAGTTTAAGACTTATGTTGGAAAAATGTAGACATCATCAAATTTCCTTGAACTTGAAAAAGTGTATCTTCTGTGCCCCTTTTGGAAATTTGCTAGGTCACATTGTCTGTAAGCAAGGATTGATGATGGATCCTGCGAAGATAGCCATTATTGTGAACGTGCCACCTCCGAAGTTTGTTAAAAAACTGTGCACTATGCTTGGTCATATTGGTTATTAGAGGAAATTCATTAAAGGATATGCTCAGATAATAGCCCCTATGGAAAAGCAGTTGAAGAAAGATATTAGGTTTGAATGGAAACCTGAGTGTCAAGCAAGCTTGGATATTTTGAAGGAAAATATGGTAACTGCCCTTAACTTAGTATTCCCTGATTGGAATAAGGAGTTTCATGTGCATGTCGACGCATCCTCCATTTCTCTGGGAATAGTATTGTCTTAGTTAGGTGAGGGTAATATCGATCACCCTATTTCTTTTGCAAGTAGAAAACTGTCCATAGCAGAAAAAAATTATACTACTACAAAACAAGAAGGTTTAGCTATGGTTTATGCATTACAGAAGTTTTGACATTATCTGTTAGGATCTCATTTTAAGATGTTCACTGATCACTCTACTTTGAAGTATTTGGTTAACAAGCCTGTGCTAGGTGGAAGGATATCCAGATGGTTGATTCTATTTTAGGAATATGACTTTGAGATCATAGTCAAACCTGGAAGACTGAACCTAGGTCCTGACCACTTGTTGAGGCTTGAGTCAGGAGAAGAGCCCATTAGCTTGGACAAAGGTCTTCCTGATGCCCAGTTGTTTTCCATCCAGATGGTTGATGATTATTTCCAGGATATTGTTTAGTATTTGTCTACCGGCTTTGCACCCGCTAAAATGACAACGCAGTAGAAGAAATAGCTGGTGGTTAGAGCAGTCGACTGTACCTTAATAGCAGGACAGCTATATAATATGGGACCAAATGAAATACTATGCAGATGAGTCCTAGAGCATGAAAAGCCATTAATTTTAGCTGAGGCACACTCTGGCGCAGCAGGAGGTCATTACGCAGGAAAAGCTACAGCACAGAATATTCTGACAGCCGGATTGTGGTGGCCCACAATTCATAAGGATGCAAGAGAATATTGCCATAGATGTGACATTTGTCAGAGGACAGGCAAACCATCCAGGAGGGATGAGATGCCTCTAGTTCCGCATGTAACTTTACAACCCTTTGATAAATGGGCTATTGATTTTGTTGGACCTATCAATCCCCCTGCAAAGAAATCTAGAGCAAGATACATTATTACAGCAACTGACTACTTTACTCGTTGGGCCGAAGCTCAACCAGTCAAGACCTATAGTGCCGCTACAGCTGCGA
>LPNX010243010.1:5177-22692 GCA_001517045.1 Pseudotsuga menziesii | reverse complement strand
TTTGGGTGTCCTAGAATTCTTATGAGTGATCAAGGATCACATTTCTTAAATAAGACTATTGAAGTATTGACTAAAGAATTTCAAGTATATCATCAGAAGAGTATTGCCTATCATCCTCAAGCAAATGGAACTATTGAAGCCTTTAACAATATCCTTGAACACGCTCTAACGAAGGTTTGCAATGCTAACAGAAATGATTGGGACCTTAGAATTCCAGCAGTACTATGGGCTTATAGAACCACCTGGAAGAAGTTGACAGACCATACACCTTTTAGGTTGGTTTATGGACAAGAAGCAGTCATGCCCATGGAGTACATTGTCCCTAGCCTCAGAATATCTATTTTTACAGTGATGGATGACCCATATATGATGAAAGAAAGGCTAGCCAAGATACTAGAACTTGAAGAGGACAGATTCATTGCAAGGTTCCAGTAGCAAGTACAGAAAGCTAGAGAAAAAGCATGACATGATAGGAACATCAAGAAGAAGCAGTTCCAGCAGGGTGATCTTGTGCTCTTATATGACAGCAAATTCATGAAATTCCCGGGTAAGTTCAAGACACATTGGAAAGGACCATACATAGTGAAGAAAGTTACTGATGGTGGCGCAGTCCAGTTAGCTAAATTGAATGGAGAAATTTTACCTTCCATGGTGAATGGAAGTAGGTTAAAGAAGTACAGGGACAAACCGAGACCCCTTGATCAGGAGTAACAGCATGAAGGACAATCTAAGTACCAAGAATAGTTGGAATTGGGTACTAGACTATAATGAAGCTACTCTCAAAGCTATGAAGTGTTGAAGACTGTCAAAGTCTAAAGGTTGAAGTTTGGTTGCCGTATAGGTCAGGATGGGTCGAAGGTGAATATTGTGTCGAAGGTACTTATCAAGGAGAAGTTGAATTTAGTGGTTATGTCGAAGATCAAAGGTGTGTCGCAGCCTAAAAGGTGATAGATGGGACAAACTACACTTGGCGGCACCGGCACGAAAACTGCCCTAACTGCCTGCAATGATGAGATTCTGGGAAAATATGGCGCCCTGTGGAAAGGATTTCCACCACTCCATTAGATTTGGCATCATTAATGCACCATGATGACATATTTTGTTGCGGGATTCTATAAGATGCTACACCGGCCTGCGACTCCTGCATTGTGCATCTCTTTGAGTTTCTTCAGCTAGAACTATGTCGAATTATCATGAAGTCCAGGAGTTATTATGATTGGTCAGGGAGAGAGCTCTGCTGAACATTCTGAGCAATCCACCCATGCAGCCATGTTTGGCCAAGGCATAAAGAAAGGCAGAAGTTCACTCTAAGAGGAAGGAAGAAAGGCAGAAGTGAGCTCTAAGCCGCACGAATAAAAGCACCGGTCTTCACAAGAAGGCCTCTGAAACATCCCAAGATGTATCCTCCTGGTTTGGCAGAACCAAGGTGGCTATTTGTCTTATGCACCTTGACACACAATTCTGGGGACCCTAAGTTATGGATGGTCAAATGTTCGGCAAGCAGATCGAAGGATGGGGTCGCTGATAGATCCAGAAGGCCTTAACTAGCATCAATATTATGAGGGGAAGGAACAAGCAGCTGACAACAGCATGTATGGCTCCAGCAAGCAGCACACTATGTTTCACCAACAAGATTCTACCACCAGAAAAGCAGCTGAGTGTCCTGGGACAGGACACTGGTGAGTGTTAGGGGCCTATTGGGGTGCGCACCCTAACGGTCCTTAAGGTGGGTAACTCCACGGAGTTATGGGAGTTTGTAAGTGGAGTTATGACTCAAAATAGTCTAAGGGGTGTCGGGGTTGAGTAAAAACCTCCTTTTGTAATAAACCCATGGTTTAAGTCCAGGGTTTAGGGTTCAGGGTGCCCATGGTTTAAGCCCATGGTTTTGTAATAAATGCATTATAAATAAGAACTCTTGTAAAGAAGTCAGTTTAGGCTTTTGATGTAAGATGAATTAATGTGAAGCTAAGGCTATTTTGTAAGAGAAAGTTAAGTCCTAGCTGTGTGCATGGACGACCTCTGCAGCTGTGTGCGCAGAGGGTTTTGTGTGATAAAGGAAATCTGCAGCTGAGTGCACAGAGGCTTGTAGCTGTGTGCATGGCTTTGAGGACTTGAAGGGATCTGCAGCTGAGTGCACAGATCAGAACTGTGGTTTTTGTAAAGAGTTGAATAAAACACAGTCCTGTGGACTTAATCCCTAAACTGGGGGTGAACCACGTTATATCATGTGTTGTGGGTTTTGTTGTGTTGTTGTTATGTTATTTATGCATTGATAAATATATATCTGATAAGTAAGATCACTGCTAAATATTAACTTCGTTGGAATTCCCAGTAAAGGGTTAAGCAAGAAACTGTTTGTTTATCTAATCGCGAAGCTAAATAAGTGACTAGTAAAGTTCTGCATTGTATGATTATAAGTGGTAGAAACTAAAGGTACAGTAATATCCCTCTTCTGCTTGCAGAAATCTGATTCTACGGCACCCCATAGCTGTTTCGAGTGAGACTACAACCTATTCACAGGTTGTTGTCGAAAGGGCCAACACTGTGGGTCTTTTGTTGGTGCGAAGTTAATGGTATAAGCCCGGGTCTGCCCTATAGCCCAACAATAAAATATAATTTCACATTAGTTTCCAAATTCTTCTCTCAAGTCCAAGGAGTGGGCTGTCCAGATAGTTTTCCACCAGTTGCAAAGATGGACTCTATCAGGCTAGTTTTAGCTATTGTTGCAAGTAAGTGCTAGGAGGTTCGCCACATGGATGTCAAAAGTCCATTTCTTCATGGTGAGCTATAGGAAGAGATATATATGTAGAAACATGAAGGTTTCTAAGAGGATCCTCCCCTTTTATTCAGGTTAAATAAGTCACTCTATGTCCTCAAGAAATCCCCAAGGGATTGGTATGCCAAGATGGACAATTTTATGCTATCACTTGTCTTTGTTAAATGCAAGTATGATCCTAATGTTTATTTGTAGAATATTGGTAATGTATTGCAGGTAATGGTATTGTATGTTGATAATATTTTAATTACAGGCAGCTACACCAAAGAAATTGGATCAATTAAAGCATATTTGCACAGTGAATTTTCAATGACCAATCTAGGATTGCTAAAACAATTTCTTGGTTTGGAAATTGAGAAATATGAAAGAGGAATCATGATCAGCCAACAAAAGTATTGTTAAGACTTGTTATTAAATTTTAATATGGCTGAATGTAAGTAATTCAAGTGCCCATTCATTTTTGGTATCAAACTAGGAGAAGTTGGTGACTCTCCATTGGTGGATTGCTTATTGTATAGACAGTTAATCGAGAGTTTGTTTTATCTTACTCATTCTAGACATGATTTATCATATGTTGTTAGTTTTGTAGATATATATATGCATCAGACAAATGAAATCCATTGGAAGGAATCCAAGAGGATTCTTCAGTATGTACAAGGCACCAGGAACTTCGGGGTACACTATGCTGCCAGTTCTCCACTAGAACTAGTAGGATTTTCTGATTCGAATTGGGATGGAGATACCAATAAAAAAAAGTCCACTTCAGGATTTATATTTGTTTTTTCTACTGGTCCCATATTCTGTTCAAGTAAGAAACAACACGTTATATGCCTTTCTTCAGCTAAGGCCAAGTACAGAGGAGCATTGAATGCAACTACACAATTGGTGTGGTTGCAAGCCATTCTTCGGGAACTTGATGTTGCACTTGATTCATCTACTGTCATTTGGTGTGGAAATCAAAATTAAATAAATATTTCCATAGATCCAATATAGAGAAAGAGGACCAAGCACATAGAGATTCATATGCACTACATTCAAGGCTTAGTGCATGATCGGGTGATTGCCTTGCAGTATTTCCCTTCTCTTGAGCAAACTGATGATACTTTTACCTTGTTTCACTGAGAACACCTTCACTTAATTGAGATCACTTCTTGGAGTGAGTGATGTATTGTGATGGCTTCCATTCACCTTCATATTTTTGGCCCCATGTCCATTTTGAGGAGAGGTTTTGTTCCCATGTGGTTTTCCTCTTTTCCTTGTTTTCATGGACAAATAAAACATTATGTTGTATGAGGTGACTTGAGACTTTTTTCTCAAGGAATCCATGATATCTTTTGTTAAGTTGTACTAATTCAAGGTTAATGGGGGTTGTTAGAACAATAATCCATCCTTAGTACCTTATTTTATACCTTAGTCAAATTCTTTTGCTTCTATGCATTAATTGCTATGGTTTAGACTTAGGGAAGTCAGTCTAGGAGGTGAGATGGTTATTTTGGCCCATTAACACACACACCAGCACTCTAACTTGGTTAACCTGGAACATGTGTACCCTCATTAATTCCTTGGACTGCTACTTCCTTGTTTTGGAGAATCTGGGTTTGAATAGGGGCACTAGTGTTGTCTTCAGTCCATTTTGGCCCTCCTAGTGCATTTATTGTTCACCTTGAGCCACTCCCACACCTCTATTTTCTCATATGAACTTATATTGGACACATTTATGCCCCAGCATGCCTCACCAATGTTCACACTATGGTTCATGATTGTTTGGGGTTATTCGAGAGTTGATTGGTCCACCTACGGGGAATGGAGGTCAAATATTTCCATGACACATGTACACTCCAAAAGGGATTCCTAAGCCTCACAATTTATAATTTAATATATTTCTGATATAAACACATTCAAATGTTAGACAATTCAATAATATCCACTATTGTGTTCACATGTGTATGCAATTTTTACTCTTTCATGATTTTTGTGCTTGTTTCTGCAAACTAGAGAGAATTAATGAAAGTTAATTGGCTTCTATATCTAGTTGTGAATAAATTATCACAAATAAAAACACCTCGCATGTACATGTTTCTAGTAATGGGGGGTAATAGTGACTTAGTGGACCAATCAGCTAACAACTGATATGGAATCGGAGCGTTTATTAATCTTCGTCGTGTCCTCCACTCATGAATATGATCGGGTATGTGGGTAGAAGTGGAATGGTGGAGAGAAGTAAAAATTTTAGTACAAGTTTCATAATGAATAGGTAGTTGAAAGTGTGTAAGAAATGGCATCGCCAAATATTTAAAGTATGCAAATGAATGTTGCAGTAGTTCGATGTACCAATTAGTGACAATACCGGTTAAAGTTCTGTAGAAGAGGCTTATACAAATATAATCGTTCATCAAGTAGTTAGATGAACACCATATATGGAATGTCATGACATGATTCTTAGGATCTTCACCTTGTTTTTCGTCAAATTTTGGAATGTATGATGACAAATTACTAGAATAGCTTGCGAAAAAAGGTCGTGTAAGATGGGATCAGTTATCAATTTTGACAAGTCTGGAAAATCCAAAATTGCCAAAAAAAGATGTTTCTTGTTTGCATGAGTGTACTTGTAATACAAATATGGCATGGGAATCCAAGTAGGGTTATAGGATGCCTAATCTTTCCCATGGAATATTTTTCCCTTCTATAGGTTGAGCAGGGCTAGGTCTGGATTGGGATCCATAAATAGGTTGTTTCCATTGATTTGTAACATCACCTGGGTAAGGTATATAGAAAGGGTTTTTGTGTTTTTCCCCAGTGTATTACTTGTTACCAACATTAATTTGTTGATGTTGAAACCAAGCAGATGCAAGTTACTGTGAAATAGAAACATAACCACTAGTTACACTAGATCCTACAACTGAATACATGACTCTTGAAATATTATGAAAAGTGGGCACATCTAGATTTCCAGTTGCAAGGGAGGTAAAAGTAAAAGATTGAATTCCAACTACATTAGGAAAATTTATGGAAGGCATGTGAGAACTTCTTGATGACACATTCAAAGCTGGATTCGGGGAAGACTGTGATATTGTTGCAAGAATGGTGTGTGTAATAGAGTGTGCACTGTTTCTAGTAACTGTATGAGTGGGAGGAATATTATTAACAATTTGCGTAGAATGCATGTTTAAGGATCGATCGAGGAAGTGACTCGGTAGAAGATAAGGAAAATTCCTTCTAGTGGCAGGGGTTAAATCCATTGAAGAGACACTAGTGACACTGGTAGAACCAAACTCAAAAATACCTTGTGCTAAGGTGGTTTCCCAAAATGAAGCAGTTGGACCAACCATAGCAGAAAATGGATCATCTGGGTTAGGTTTCATTAAATGATGACCTTGTCAAAGTATGTATTATGAAATATGCATTTATGGAAGAGGCTTGTTCCATTATCGGTGGCAACAAATAATCAGTGATAGGAATGATTAGGGGGGAGAAATATCTCCTGGTTCTTTTGTCACAATAATTCCTTCCAATTCCGAAAGAGACCTGCTTCCTACATCTGAAGTAATATCCATCTCTTTCTCCATGAGAGATTGTGTTGTAGGGTTTAAAGGATGTTCTAGTTATAATCCCTATATCTAATGAGATCGTCTAGAGCAATGTTTAACCAAATTTATAGATCAAACTGTTTCTAGAAAACCTATTCTAAATCAAACAAAATAATCAGTACTCAAACAAAGGAAGCAAGTAAAAAATTTGAGAGGAGTTGATTAAAGGTCTTGATCCTCATGGGGTTTGTCAAACCGTCACAACTCATGATATACCACAGGGTCCAACAATAGACCATGAAAAGGAAAATTGGGACCATACCCTTTCCTGAATACCTGAATACTTGGATGGTATGTGCATAGTAGCTCCCCAAGTGTTGTTCTCGGTGTATTGCGATGACAAGAAGACAAAAATACTTTTCTCAGATCATCATAGGATCCCTACTATTGTATCCTGATATACACAAGGTACGTAGGATCTCAAATCCATAGTTGTGTTGTCTGATACACAATCGTATGAAATGGACCTTACGATATACCATCAAGTACATGAAGTACATTTTTATATACCGTAAGGGTACGTGAAAGGTCATTTGATATACCAATATGTACATGGAAGCCCGCACAGTCCCTGGGATGAAATGTAGGAAAGTAATGGTAGCTCCTACACTTAAAGAGGTTGGAACACATTTCTAACCTATCACATCATGCTAAAAATTTACCCTAGACTAGCTTCTTAATTTATTTGAGCGATTATGTGAATGTGTGAGGTGAAGATATGACTAGTAAACCATGCAAGTATGAAGATGTAGATCGTTCACTTTATCATTTGAGGAATCCCTTACCTAAGAGAGAGAGAGAGGTTTAATTTGTTCTGAAACACTAGATGAATCCCAATCAAAATGAATTCAAACCATTACTTGTTTTGTTCCTAATGCAAAAAAAACAAAGTTTTCCACTTTAGTTGAAAAGACACGATATCTCTAATGAAGAACTAGAAAAGATTGTTAAGACTTTTTACGAAAAGATTGAAATTTTTCAAGTAAAACAAAGATTAACCAACTGAAAAAATTATTTTTTTCTTTTAAAAGTCATGGAAAGAAGGAAAAAAAAAAATGAACGCTTGAAATTGTATGAAACTAATCAAGGGTCCTTCCCTATAAATATTTTTATGAATTTTTTCAAAATTTTATAAAAATAAAAGCACACAAAAGTCCTTTTTATAACTAACAAAGAAAACTGAAAAGATATTTTCTTTCTCCTATAAAAGATGACAGAGTTCAGAGATCTATTAAAATAAAATTATTTTCAAGACACCAAGATTTCAACCAAAACAACCATGAATCTCTGGGAACTAAAAATAATCAAAATTTTTGAAAGAAAAAACAAATAAAAAAATGAGACCACCTCCCGAATCTGAATGACTATTGGAACTATAAGATCCTAATCTTGAAAACTAACACATGCATCTAAAAATTGAATTGCAAACTGGAGCTCAAAAAACTTACTTGGCACCGCAGGTTGCTGGTTCAGTACACCAGGGTGTTAGCAATCAAACATCAGATTTCGTAGGTAGGGACAGAGCAGTGGTACCACTCCTTGTTTACTATCAAGATGTCCTGGCAGCACACTTTGCTGGAAAACAACATGTGGTGACAAGGGTCACTACCGCACTTAAAACACAACCCAGGCGTGGTGGTGCAGTTTGAAATTTCAAGAAAAGAAAAATAGAAAATATGAAAGAAGAAGTTAGTTAAGAAATTAAATATAAATCCCAAACATCTACTGGAATACCCAGTGAGCCACAACATGAATATTTAAAGGCGAGAAGTGAAAAACTTATCAAATCAAAAGGAAACTGAAAATTTCAACTTACAAAAGACTAAGAATTATTTCCTAGTAGAGTCGCCAGATTTGTTTTACAGAAATTATTCAATCTATGTGGACACAGACTATTTCCCTAGTCTAAATAATACAGGTCTAGAACAAATAAGAACAACTATACAATTTTTCCCCAGTATATCAAATAACTTGGATATTACGCTTTAATACCTTACTCGAAGGTCATCCTTGTCTCTTGAACGTTCTTTCTGATCCAACTTGTGTAGAAGAGGAAACCTGCAATAGACTCTCAAGAACAAGTAAAAAAAGTGAAGGCAGCACGATCTTAAGATAATCCTATTTTAATGATCAAGGAGAAAAACAATAAACAATTTAACATGATGCATACATTATCCATGGGAAAGAGAGAACATATTTATTTTAAATTGAATAGGAAAGAATTACAACCAAGCCTTGATGTTGAGAACACCTTCCAATAGGCACTTTTCCTATAAGCCTCACCTAGATTCAATGCATCAAGAGTTCAACACTATTTGGCCATAATTTGGGTGCTCTAACTCCTTTCTTCCTCCTTCAACCATGATGTGTGAGGGTATATTTAAATTCCAAAGATGATAGAATAGGTTGAATATTTTAGGGAGAAGGTTAAGGAATCATCCCAAAGATGGATGAACTCAAGTTACACCTATCCAACTCAGTTGGGATGAGGTTCCACAAGGGTTTCTTCTAGAAATTTCTCGAAATATTCTCTTTTTTTTCATTTTGTGAAGGGCACTACACTTTACAAGAGGGAAAGATGCAATGGTCAAGGGAAGCACTTGTATTAAAGTAAACAGGGGAAACACCACAATTTTCTAATGTGCAAGGTATGTTGGGGGATGTATGGTGCTTTATGTCAATGGGAAAGGTGCGGTGGTGCTTCAATATATGGAAAAATACAAAGAAAAATATTCTTCCAATTAGTTTTGTAAATTCACACTCTAAGGGATTGAGGAAATCAGAAGTACCGATCTCATGAACATGATGGTGATGAGATTTAGGTGTAACATGGAGTTGGATGCATTCTTTTATAGAATTGAGTGACTTATTGAGCAAGTCATCAACATATTGAGCAAGTTACCCACTTCCAAACCCTAACCCTAATCCTTGGATGCACACTCCTTAAGGAAAATAGCAAGTTAATCCTTTAGATGATGTTTTCCTGCTTGCATTACTCAATACAAAGTGGAAATTGCACCCTTCTTGATAAAAGGTTGCCTTCTTTATCACTGATGATGTTTCATTTCTTATATCCTTTCACCAAAGTGGAAACTATGCCGTACTTGACAAAAAGTTTCCTTATTTGTGACTAAATTCTTTTAATGTATTTACCTTATTTTAAAATTGCCTTGCTTTTCCCTTCTTTTGAAAGTTTCCATATTTTTTATGACATATTTTATTTTCTTGCTTTTGCATTGTTTCCATTTTTCATTCTAGACAAGTTGGCTTGCCTATTGCACCCTCATATCTTGACAAATAATTTCCACATGTTATTTTTTTCATAATAATTAATTAATTACATACCAATAACTAGAATTAGGAAATTAATCTAATACATGCCTCTATAATATTAGTTCATTAAAATTTCCTAGGAAGACTTCATTTAATTCATTTTAAACCCACTAGGAAATTGACATGGTCAATACTTAATGTCCTTCATGGATGGGACATTAAAATCCTCCCCTCTAAAATCTGTTTTTCCTCAAGTGGAAGTAATCTAGGGTGCTACAAAATGTGTTAACCCTCTTAAGTGGCATCTTCACTAAGCAACCGTTTCAACTGCACCAGTCTGATTATAGTCATTTCCCTAATGACTAACCCTTCTTCCACAAAAATTTTACCCAATTAAGATAATCGAGTAGAATATCTAGATCCCATTGTCTCCTCTACAAGGATCCAAATGTTGCTGCCACTTTTGGAAAGTTGTCATTCTAAGAAATGACAGGTCCCAATGTTTCAACTACATCCTCTTAAACATCAATAACAACAATAAAAAATCATCCTCAAATAAAATGAAAGTGAGGATGTGAAAATCATGCCACCACGCTGAAAATTAAAAACTACCAATGCAAAATTTAATATCTGTGAGACTTCCCCACCTAGCATAAAATTTCTTATGTGCCTAATGCACACTAGTACTGAAGCTCATAGTTTTGTTGTTGCAATGACATAGGTGTGAGTCCCATGTCCCAAGACAATTATAGGAATCCTCCAACAACCATAGATTCCCATGTTGTTAACATAATATGTAGGATGTGTATGTTGAAACTACCTTGGTGTAAGAAAAAGGTACACCCTCCAAGGTGCATAACTCCAACAAGTACCTACCCATTCATGCCATGGATGAAAAAATCCCCCTACTGTCAGGTCTATATGGGACTCTTATTGTTTTCCCATGTGCACAATCCCAATGGCTCAACTCTCTACCACTATGTTGGTTGTGGATCCCGATCTTCCATATTCAAAGATGTTATTGTTTAGTTGTGTTTGTACCCCAGTTTTACTATACACTCGTTCCAGTTTGGGGGTGCAAGGGCAAAGCCCCTGATAGAAATTGTTGGGATATTTGTTGTCCAATAGTTTGTGGACCCATGGAATTGGGTGACCTGTAGTATTTTCCCATAGTAATTTTGCTATAAAAGGAAAGCATTGTAATACAACTATGTATTGTATTGTAGCATTGTAAAAAAATCTCTGTGATTGTGTGAGAGAGACTATGAGAAAGTGAATAGGAAGTGTAGTGGGGTTTTTGCATGTTGTATCCCTTCATTTTGTTGGATGGTATAGTAATAAAGGTCTAGAAATTTCTATGTGGATGTAGCCCATTTTGGGTGAACCATGTTATATATGTTTCTCTATTGTAATCTATTTAATATTTGCATCTCGTTTAATTGTTTAATTTTTATTTCTCTACGATCCTATTTTTATAACAATTGGTATCAGAGCCAAAAGGTTTATTTGGCTGGTAAACTCGCAGGAAAGAAGGGTTCCTTGTTTGAGTGGAAGAAATGGAGGAAGAATGAAAGTTTAGGGTCAAGAAATTTAACGACCAAAACTACATGTTATGGAAGATGCAAATGGAGGACTATCTGTAAAAGGATCTATACCTACCATTGGGAACAAAAAAAAAATTAGGTGACTATGAAGGATGAAGAATGGGAGGTTCTTGATAGAAACACACTAGGAAAAGTATGGTTGTGCCTAACTTCATTGGTGTCTTTGAATATATCAAAAGAGAAGACAATGGAGGGTGTGATGATTGCATTCGATAAGCTCTATGAAAAACCCATAGCTTCCACCAAGGTATTTTTAATGAATTATTTATTTAATATGAAGATGCGAAATGATGGATCTGTTGCTGACCATTGAAATAAATTTAATATGATTACTAGTTAGCTAAGTTATGTAAAAGTGAATTTTGATGATGAGGTTAGGGCTCTTCTAATCATGTGTTCATTGCTACAAAGTTGGAATGTATTGGAAATGGATGTGTGTAACTCTATCCCTATTCCAAACACTCTTTAATTTGATGATTTTGTTGGTGTTATTCTTAGTGAGGAAATGAGAAGAAAAAACACAGGTGAAACATTAGGTAATGCATTTACCATGGAGAGTAGGGAAAGACAAAGAGAGAGAGGAAGCAGCCTAGGTAATTGCAACAAGTCTAGAAATAGAAGATCCAAGTCCAAATTTGGAAAGATAGAGTGCTGGAATTGTGGTAAGAAAGGAAATTTGAAGAAAGACTTCAAAGATCCAAAGAAGAAAGGACACGGGCAACAATAGACTACTTAGGAAGCAAATGTAGCAGTCGATGTGTTACAAGATGCTTTGATTATTGCATTAGATAATACTAGTGATTAATGGGTAGTATATTCATGGACTTCATGTCATGCTACACCCCATAGGAAACTCTTTCATGATTATGTTCCCAGTGATTTTGGACATGTTTAATTTGGGGATGATGAACCATGCAAATTTGTTGGAATGGGTAAGGCACGAATTAAGTTAAATAATGGAAATGAATGGATGCTAAAATATGTAAGGCATATCCCTTCTATGAAAAGAAATATGATCTCAACAGGGTAGTTGGGAGATAGCGACTGTTTTTCTATGTTTGGAAAAACGTGTTGGAATATCACTAAAGGAGCACTAGTAATAGAAAAGGGAGATATGATAGGTATGTTATATTTATGTCCTTGTAATGCTGGTTATTCTATCTTTGTAGCTTCCATAGAAACAGGTGCAGTGTTGTGGCCTCATATGCTTGGCCACATGAGTGAGAAGGGGATGCAGATTCTCAACTCATGGAAATTGCTTCCAGATCTGAAGCAGATAAGTTTGGATTTCCATGAGAACTGTGTTTATGGAAAACATGAGAGTTAGATTTCTCAGTGTTGGGAAACAGAAGAAGAGTGAAAAGTTATAGGTTGTGCATACAAATGTATGGGGATCAACTCAAATACAATATCTTGGTGGATCTCATTATTATGTTACTTTTATTGATGATGCAACTATAAAAAATTGGGTTTGTTGCATTAGACAGAAATCTGATTTGTTTTCTAATTTTAAGAAGTGGAAAGATTTGATTGAGAATGAGACAAGAAAAAATTGAAATGTCTCAGATATGATAATGGAGGTGAATACTACAACAATGAGTTTGATAGTTACTATTCATACAATGGGATTCAAAGAGAGAAGACAATCCTTACAACACCACAAGAAAATGGTGTGTCGGAAAGGATGAACAAAATGGTCATGGAGCATGCAAGGTGTATGAGATTAAATACAAGTTTACCCTTATAGTTTTGGGTTGATGCCGTCGATATTGTAAAGAAAATATAAATATATAAGTATATTATATTTTTAAGTAATAACCTTGTGAATATGAAACCCTCTCTAGATATACATTGGGAAAAACAAATGAAATAAAGATTATTCCAAAATGGTTGCTTCATTAGAAATTTATAGAAATAATACTATGATTGATGGCATAATATACATGTCATATGTTATAAAAATGAAAAATTAATTAAAAAATGAGAATTCCAATGAGTGTTTGTGTAATCATTGATGTATTATATATATATATATATATGAAAATTAAAACTTGTCCTCTCACTTTATGAGTAAAGATCAATTGGAATATATATATATATATATATATATATATACATATATATATATATATATTAGGCTCATCTTATAATTGTAAGGTAGGAATCCTTCGTTAACACTTGTTCATTGATGTGAAGTCTTTAAAATGGACATGAGGGATTCACCTTGCTGAGTAATATCTTATCACGTTCATTCATAAAGGGTTTTTTTTTAAATTGTGAAAAATAAATACAATATATTATAGGTATTGGCGGGAAGGAATAGGGTATGGGGGGTTTATAGGTATTGCGGGGTATAAAAGAGGGTTTCTAGTAAAAATAGGGAATATACCCTAAAAATAGGGTTATTTTAATTGAAAATATGTATTGGAAGGGGGATCACCAAAAGGGGTTTTGCAGGTAATTATCAATACCTAGCGAAATTAGGGGTATTCTTTAATATCCCATGAACTAAGGAACTATGACATGGATTCACTATGTGAAGACCCCGTGAACATGGAACTGTAATACCATTTTAAAAGAATAATAATGATTCCATGGGCGTCATTCGATGTTGTTGCTTAAGGCCTTCGAATGAAGAGAGCAGGTAAGAAACAAACATGTCATGTTAAACAACCCTTAATCCAGTAATGTAATACCTAACAGATAATATGGTTTCTCACATGACAAATGAGAGGGGAATCTTTGGATAATTGAATAGAAAACCAATTTCATCGAATTTCCATTGATTTTTTTCCTAAGAACTTACACGAGTAGAACGATCTCTAGGAGAGTATCCTTCCATAGTAAGGGGGTAGAAATACTATGGAAGCAAAGTAGCGGGGTTCCATGTCTTGTTTTTAATGTTTATGAAGAGAAGGGGCCTTCCTTTTTAGAAACACATTGCGTTAAGATGAAGATGGTATCGACAATGGACAAGGAGGGAGGCCTCTGCGAAAAGACAACCAGCCTCTGATTTCATTTACGCTTGGGAATGTAAGCTTGATGAGTACATTGATCCTGTTGAAGGAAGAGACCAGTAACTTGACGGTACTAGGAATCTATCTTTCCCATGGACAATGAAGAGAGTAACCACCCAATCAAGTCATGGAGCTATCTGGTCTCCACCAATGAAGGATAGCGATATCTCTTTACAGGTTTGGCCTGCTTTATTCTGTAGTTGCTTTTCTGTTTAAGGATTGATGCACATCTGATCTTGAGAATGGCGGCTGCGGTAATTAACTTGAGTTATTGTGCAAAAAACATGTTTCTTTTATCTTTTAACTTTTGAGGAAAGTCTTGCGACTAAATATACATGCGATGAAATTACTGTGACGGACTTTTCACCATACTCAATTTTACCTCAACAAAGTCACTTTGCTTTGACCGTATTTTACTTGTGACCAACTACTGTGCGACTAAGTTTCACTTACACAAAACAAATTTATATTTCCTAGTCTAAATACATGATATGAAAAACACTTTTCACCAATGATTAGATGGAAATACAAACTTAGAAATTTACGAGGAGGTTTCATCTTTTACAGAGCTTCCACTCTCAACACTTTCACAAAACATAGAAGCTTGAGCTTAAACCCTTAATAGAGTTTTTCTTCTTCTTCTCAGCACTTCTCTTCTCTATATATCTCTGTCTATCTCTCTATCTGTTCTGCTTGTGTATTCATATCCAGATCTACAATCTTCTTCTTCTTATAAAAAGTTCTTGGGACTTACATTAAAAACTGTAGTAACTCTCTACCTAGAAACTTAGCTTCACCAATTTAATTTGAATAACTTATATACGATAGAGATGAACTCTTCATCCTGTGAGACTGTGTGATAGAAATTGACCTGCTACAGACTCTAACAAAGTCGGTTGATGTGCTATTCGAATAAGCCAGTAATTAATATTTCCAACAGATGCATGTTGATAATGGAGGAGTGTACTTCATTCTGAAGACCACCTCCATTTTATTCTCTTTATATATTTAACTCTTCTATACCCAGAGAACAAAAAAAATTTAAGACATAGACGAGAGAAGTTTCTTTCTTAAAAACTGTACCATTTAATTACTCATCTATTTGGAAATACCCCAAAAGTTTGGGATTATAATTACACTTAAACCTTGAAGAGTAAACGGGATCAATTTTGATTTTTAAGAGAATGATCTTGATAGTTTCTATAACCTCATCCCCAACACAAGCCACAGAAAGTTTGTTGAGACCACTATGTTTTCCTCCTCGGAATTTTTATAGAAGTTCTTAGCTTCTGTGTTGATTGCAAAGTTCTTCATGGTCTCTACGGGTGATCTCTGCAAAGAAAAACACCTCATGGAATTATCAATTATTCATTATTATCCATAGATAGGTTGATTTCTCTTGGGGAATGCTAACTCTTTTTTAAGTAGTTTTTAGAGAGCTTCCCTAGTTTTTTTTAAGTGGGATCTCTTTTATTTTGTTATGAGGTTGTGGGTTCTATTTTGGTTGGGTTTATGAGGATCAGGATTGTCCTCATCAGAAGTGGCTAAGTAATTCTTGTGATGTTGAATTAAATACCTTATTTTTTTTAATAATAAAGAGAAAAAACCACATGGGCGTCGTCAATGGAACAATAGGATATCACGTTCGTTCATATTGGGGGCTTAAAAATGGTCAAAAAATCAAAAAATATATTGACCACATACTTGGGGTTAAAAGGGTTTTTTAATTTTAATAAACAATATACAATATGTTGGGGATTTGTTTATCCCAACTATGGTAGAAATGGGTGCGAAAAACAAGGGAAAACCTAAATTTTGGGTGTAGGTGTGTCTGCGTTGTGGTCTATATTTTAGAGGGTGAACTGATTCTAGGCCTCCCCAATGACATTGCCATCTGTTTCCTGGAAAATCTCAGCACAGGGACCCATGCCATAACCTCAGTTGTTTCCAGCACATGGAGATCCGCCCTGGATCACTCTCGTTCCTTCACGTCCGAGGATCAAGTCGTGATGGGCGTCTCCGACCATAACTACCTCTTCCTCTCCTTCCTCCATAGACATGAAAACTACATTATTCTCCAATGCTACCTATTGGACCTCATGCAGATGAAAGGGAATCCCATCATATAGATGAAAGGGGAGCCCATCATGCAGATGAAAGGGAATCCCATAGAATATCCCCTCCTCCACGGGGTCTTCACTTAGTGAAACTATGCCATAGCACGTTCGTTCATGGCATATGAAACAATACCCCTATTTTCAAAAAATATTGGAAAATACCTCCAAAAATCGTTTTTTTTAACCCCCTCCCAATATGCCTTGCCGATTTTAAAATACCCCTATTTTCCCTATATATTGCATGTATCCATTTTTTCATTTACATTTTTTATACCCCTTTATATTTCTACCTAAGGGAAAAAAAACTAAACACAAGAAAGGGCGACACTTGATAGGCGCCATTAGGCAAATCACTTTATTAGAAATTAAAATGTATCACATGATGTCAAACCAAATAAGAGAGGGTTTATTTGTACCAATCTCAAACAGTAGTGTGTAACTGCTTCAGTAACTACTTCAAGATGTGGACATTGGATATATATCCAACTCCAGAGGCTAAGAGGCCTTTTCAGTTGTAGTAGACTTTTAAATGATTTCATCGACAATCACGCATATTTTAGTGCTTCTTTGTTTCAAAGCTTCGACAACTTTTCTCAAAATAGCTTTAAAAATCTAGTTTGTATACATAATACTCTCATAGATTTCTTAGTACTTTGACTAGCATTAGTTGAACATTTATATTACATAGAGAGACAATCTTAAGTGGAGAGCCTAGCTCTAGTTCTTTCACAGTTGAACCAAAGTTTCCTCACTTTGCAAGTAATTTTAAGACAACTTTCAATATTCTAAGGGCTCATAAACTCCACAAGTAGAGAACAACTGCAATTTTTTAGGAAAGAATAACACACCCAAAAAGCTTCATTCAAAATGCTCTCAAAACTACCACAGCTCTACCCTCGTAAAAACTTCACTGCGTGCATTCAAGTTCTCTCTCACAAAGGCCAAAAATCCTCACAACCTAACAAGCATCTCAATCCTACATAATCGTTCTTCAAAACTTAGTTCTTATGCAAACAGAATATCATTCAAGCAGACTCCATATACAGATCTCACCTCACTCGTTTTCAACAAAGTTCCATTCTCATGTTCACTAATTTATATGTTCTCGTGACTCTCATACTTTCATGGTTTAGCTCCCATG
>LPNX010242946.1:67718-149105 GCA_001517045.1 Pseudotsuga menziesii | reverse complement strand
TCATGATGCTTTGTCCTCAAAGCATATTTTATAAAACTAGTTTATAATTTAAATATTGTTAGTAAAACCATGGGCTATTTCACTTTGTTTTTTAACTTTTCCCTTTTATTTCTTTGTTGATAATTTTTTTTTTATTCTTCATTTTTCCCTCTTGTTCTTGCTTCATATTTGGAGTGGAATTAATACTTCTTCAATGAAATTCAAATAGCCAAAGGCCAATTTTTGGTCAAAAACCAATTTTTACTAGAGAAACTCTGAATATGGATGGCTAAAAGCCACTGTGAGGTCAAAGACCTAAATTCAAGAAACCTAAACATTTTGGAAAAAAGCCAGAGATCAACAGAAGCCCTAGGAAAAATTGGCTGTGATACCAATGTAATATCCATATCCGGATATTCTCAATGATTACTCAGTTGAATAATCAACCAATGGAAAATAATTCCATATTGGAAATATTAAATAAATATTAAAGATGAATGACGATAAAATATTACAAAGTGAGTGCCATATATATATTAATTGTAAAGGCACTTTTGATACCATCCATGAAAGGATGCGTCATTTTAGAATAGTTTACTAATAACCATTTATTAATTATTAATTATTAATATCAATATATATTAATATTAATAATTAATATATATATATATAGTTTGTTGTTATTATTTAAGTTTGTTACAATGACTGGATAACCTCACTGTTGAGTAACATGAAACAACAACTTACTGATTACAAGATGGGGTGGGTGAGGAAGTTCAGCTACAGAAGCATCTTGAGTGCTTTCTTTTTTGAGCGTGTGTTGGGGCTAAGCCTTAGATTTAAGATTCCCCACACGGAGTTTGAGATCCAGCTAAGCTATGTTGGGAAAACGTGATGCGAAGACTAGGAGGGGGGCGGGTGGCCAACCCCTACCTAGCAGATTTCTTTCTCTGGTGGTGTAGACAGATCATCGCCATAGATGACTATCCCTATGCAAGGATCGACTTCCGTGGAGATATGGGTATGTCCATACCACCAGACTCTACATATGGAGATATAGGTAACGAATCTCGACTCCAACTTGTTTTTTGAATTATTAATTTTTTTGTGTTTTTTAATATATGGAATTAAAAAGACATGTTTTTGGTTTGGTGACATATAGTGGTCCTCTGTCATGTACATGTAAATGTAGGACCATGACAGCCAGATGGTTTCCCTCGTCATTGATGGAGGGGAAGAGGAGATGAGATCATGGGTGTGGATGTGGAGCATACGCTCCAAAGCATTCACATGAACTTCATTCGTTTGACACATAGGGTTCCCATGGCGCAAGTCAAGGACTTGCTTAAGGCCATGCAACGCCAGGTGGTTAAAGTACCACGGGCATGGGTTCATTTATTTCGTCAGCTAGCTAGATCCATAGTGTTCTACCATGATCAGTACCCTCCTCCCCCACATGCTTAGAAGCTTGTGGTGTATATTTTTTGTATGACCGTGTAGTATATTTTGGTGGCTCGAAAGCCCCATTTTTGTATATGACACTTATGTATTATGAAACCACATTTTTGGACATATATTTTAATGAAAAATACCTATGATGATCAATTATTATCTTTATTTATATGTGTAAATGTTTGTGAATGCTTATGGTCTGTGAAACAAATGCCAATCTAATACATAGTTAGCATATGAATCAGCAACTTGATTAAAATTTATTATAATATGGATGTATGTTATGTTCTCAAATTGTCATTCAAGAAACCTAACACGCAAGAATATTCGTAACAAAGTTGGATCCCTAACATGATACAAGCCATTAAGCTGTGAAACCACTAACTGTGAATCAAGATGTACCTCAAGAGAGTGAATACCATGTGAAATGGCATCATGCAATAACTCGATAACGACACTATACTCTGCAACATTGTTCGATGAAGGTCGTAAACAAACCCCTCCTGAAGACAACACTTGACCCGTAGGGGTATAAATCACCCAAGTAGTCGAAGCTGAGTTTTGAGTGTGGCGGCTAGCACCATTAGCGAATCTTATGTAAACTGAAGACTTTATCGACATCTGCCAAAAAAAATGGAAGCTATTCAACAAACTTGATCACCACAAGTAGACCAAAACTACACTATGCAAAATGTACAATAATATACAACAAGTCAGCCTCGGATGAAAATCATGCACAGTACTTCTTAAGATAGAACCCATTTCTAGGCTCTGCCAAGGTCGTCCCTTCATAATCGACGAACTTGTAGGCACCTTTCTCTAATACACGCTTGACAACGTAAGGCCCATGCCACATGGTATTGAACTTTCCTACCCCCAACGGTTCCTTATCTTGGTCCCACAAAAGAACCAAGTCACCCTCACTAAACCTCCTCAGATGGACAGACTTATCGTACTGAACCTTAACACGACGCTTATTAATCTCAAGAGCCACTAACGCATCTCAATGCTGCTCATCAAGTTACTCCAAGTGGACCAAACACTCTTCCAATGTGGAAGTGTTTGGTAAAAGCTCTGTGACTAGTTTCAAAGAAGGGATTTCGCACTCAACCGGTGAAACTGACTCCACCCCATGTACAAGCTGATGATGAGAAAAATCGGTGGTAGTCTTAACTGCAGTTCTATAGGCCCATAAAGCAAGATATAACATGGTGTGCCAATTAGTATTGCTTTGTGGGATGGTTCATTGGAGAATGGATTTAAGTGACTTGTTCACTACTTCAACCTGTCCATTCAATTGAGGATAGTAATAAGAGGAATGCTCTTGCTTATACCCTAACTTCGAAGACAACTCTTCCATCATTTTGTTCTGAAAGTTCCTACCATGGTCAATGATAAGCTCTCTCAAAATGCCAAACCGGGTGATAACGAAATGTGCGGTTGTCTCACTATTGGATTTAGCTATGGGCATAGCCTCTACCCATTTCGTGAAATAGTCAACATACACAATAATATGATGTTTCCCCCAGCTGAAGTTGGGTTGCAATCCATAAAATCAACCCCCCGCTTAGTGAAGGGACCAGAAGGGACTGACGTTGATGATTGGATGCAAAGGGGCAGGGTGAGAGTACATATTCCATGCAAACACCTGGCAAGGGTGGCACCTCTTAACCGCATTAACTCAATGTTAAAAGATAGATATCCAAAAATACCCTGCTCTCAAGATTTTTTGGGCTATAGAAATCCTAGATAAATGACCACCACAAGCCCCTCCATGGCAATCATTCAACACAACCTCAGCCTCCTCATGAGTTAAGAAACGACGTAAAATGGAATCAACCCCACGGCGGTACAAAGTGTTATCCACAATGAGGTAATTCTTTGATACATGACGTAGTCGTCGACGCTCATCCCATGAGAGGTGAAAAGGAACCTTTAAAGTTTGCTAGTAGACAATGATGTCCCCATACCATGGGTCAACGGTCGAGATGATAAATATGTGCTCATCAAAGAATGAGTCCTCATGAACTTCTTCTTCATCCAAACTTGGAAAATTAGAGATAAGATCAGCAAAAATCAATGACTTCTTCGACTTTGCCGAAACAAACTCGAGGTCAAACTCTTGCAATATCACAATCCATTTATTGTATTCCCCCCCTATCATCCTTCGAGTGAGGATGAACTGAAATGGATTAATGTGAGCTAGCACAAAAGTTTGGCGAAGAAGGGTGTAATGTCTCAAACGTTGAACCACATGAACGATAGCTAAGGCCAACTTCTCAACATGGGAATAACGAAGTTCCACGTCAATAAGGTTTTAGCTAAGATAGTAGATGACATGCTCTTGAAGCTCCTAATCCTCTTGAACCAATACCATGCCAATTGTCTCTTGAGACGTGGCCACATATATCACAAAGTCACAGGGGCCGATGCCAAGGCTTTCTTCAAAGCATCGAAAGAATCCCAGGCTTGCTCATCCCTGACAAATGGAGTGTCTTTATTTAACAAACGCATGAAGCCTCTGGTCAAATTGGAAAAATTAACTATGAATCTTCACAATAAGTTCTCCATACCTTGCAAACACTAAAGATGTATAATGTTACGTGGGGGAGAAAACTGAAGTATTGCCTCAACCTTCAAAGGATTGAACGTTATACCCTCTTTAGAGACAATGAACCATAACAACCGACCAACCTTCACACAAAAGATGCACTTATGGGGATTTAATCGAATTTGATAACGACAACATCTTTCGAAAACCAAATGCAAATGATAAGGATGACGCACCCTTAAACGAGAGTGAGCAGCTAAGTGATCCAAATATACTTCAATAATCTGTTTAAGGTCGTGAAAGGCAAAGGTCATGTCCCATTGAAACGTAGCTCCGACGTTTTTAAGGCCAAAGGGAATTTTTCGGTACGCAAATGTGCCCCAAGGACAAATAAAGGCCAAATGTGCCCCAAGGACAAATAAAGGCAGTCTTGTGTTGGTCCTTGGGTTTAATTTGGATCTGATTATAGCTAGAGAAGCCATCCATAAAGGAGTAAACTTCTCTCCCCGCACACTCATCCAATATTTGATCAATAAATGTTGTAGGGAAATTATCCTAAAATCGGTGCATACTCAGATTGTTCCATGTTTCTTATCTACCAGAATAGGGTTTGACACCTACTCCGTCAAGGGAATGGAATAGATAAAGCCAACTTTGAGTAACTTCTCTATCTCTTCCTTAATCACAGGTGCTTTCCTAGTATTCATTGCTCTCAAACGTTGTCGAACAAATGTATTGAGAGGTGCAAAGGAATGCCGAGAGGATAAAAATATTGAAAGTGAAAATTAAGGTTAAGATAATAAGAATTTGTTTAATTTTAATATTAACATAAATGTATTGCGTGCAAAGAATATTATATTGCAAAGAGAAAAATGAATTTACTAATAAGAATAAAGATTACTGAAAATGTTAGCATATAGCTAATGTAGATTTTCATAAGATAGGTATTACAGTTGATGTTTGGAATAATTTGAATTTAGCAATAAGAGTTATATCATTGTCTTGTGAAAGGGAAACAATCCTTGACCCATAAAATAATGTAACTAAGTCAAATAGGGAAACAATCTATACATTCATATTTTAGTTTAGAACCTATGTTCTGATCTTCCTAGGTCTGGTATAAACACAACCAGCTATCCTCGGCCTAATTCCTCCTTGATTTGGCCACGCCTTAGCCATATTTATAATATTTGGATACTTCCTCTTATCCGTATTTACATTGGTTGGCTATATATCTTTCCTCGAAGGCTTGCAGAATATATAATCAACGGGATTCATGAACTAATTTTGGTTCAGATCCTCAATACACTCAACAATCTAACAAACTCTTAAGCCTAACCTAGTGATTCTCTATCCATTTAGAAGCACATAAAACATATGTTTATTTACAATATTTTATTCAAAGAATTATTAACTTGGAAAAATGAAGAACCATTTTAGGTATGATCCAAACATTAGATTTGGAGTTGGATGGAGAGCAGGATGCTCCTGCATCATGATGGCAGAGGAAACACCACGTACAAGATATTGAAGGTTCAAGGTTAAGATAACATATGTTGTATTACCCTAATTCAAATAAAACTAAACAATACAATTACAATCTTTTATTCAAGGTATTATATGTGCAGAGTTGTTATCTCAAGCAACACCAAATGAAAAATTAGTACTGGGCATAAATGGTTGTTCAATAGTTGCAGAAAATAACATACGAATTTAATAAAAAAAATTATTCAATACATGTGTAACATGTTAAAATTGTAATGAGACATGAATACATAAATTAGCATGTTTGATAAAATCATGCTTCTTGAGGATAAATTCATGCTTCTTGAGGAAGAAGTTGTCCTATATTCGGATAAAATCATTGTTTTTCTTTTAAAATATATCTAAACTACGATAGTCATTTGTTGCATGAAATCAAGTTAAATGTATGGTATTGAGGATCAACACAAACGGGGGTGATGGTTGACAGTTGTGACGAGGTTTTCATTTTTTACCTTTAGTAGAGACATATATTTATAACATTAAGATCCCAAAATAAGCAGGTCTTCACCCAGGCATAGAGGAGCATTTCATGAGCCTTGGAGACCATTAGGTACAAGCTTGTGTTGTACCCAGCAAATCAGGCAGAGATGTTCCATATCTTGTACTAATAAATGTCAAGTACAATGTGGTCAAATTGGTGAGAAAATATGTGGACAAAGTAAGCAACATACAACATTTCTAGGCATATCTTGGCCTCAAACCAACCATAATCAATTATTTAATGAGAAATATGAGCAACCTATGTAGTTGGATGAGGTGGTGGAAGTACCATATTTCCCCTTCCATCAACGTTTCTTAACGGATTTATGTATGCATGTGATTTCTCTCCACATGCCATCAACCTAGTTAATAATCACAAATATCACATGCATTTGTGTGTGATGTGACTGTAAATGACCTTACAACTGGAATTCCTCCAGCTTTAGTTGAAATTGTGACCTTGTGTCACCTGAGAAAATGTCCCGGGCATTGCAACAATAAGGCATGTTTGAAAGCCAAAATTACATGTACTTCTGCAAGACGATGCTACTGGGTGACCTTGCACAGGAAAATTTTACTAGCAAGGAACAAAAGATCGGTGATAATCTCTATGTTAGAGGTGATTGGAATCAAGCATTTTACTTTTATGAAGAAGCCTAAACAACAACTTTATAAAGAATGGATTTTTATCATCTCTATTTTATAGGGGATTGGACTCAAGAATTTTACTTTTTTAAACAAGCTTTAACAACATTTTTATTAAGAATGGCTTTACTTTTGAGAAAATTGAAGTCACTATAAAAGAGTGGAGAATTTTTCTAAAGTATTTGTGATGTATAGGTGTTGGATTCAAGGAGAATTTTGATTCAATTTTGGCATTACCACTTTTAATTTCATCGTTAATAATAGAGAATAATGTAGGAGATCCAAAGACGTTTTAGTTTGCGATGATCACACACAAACAGGTCTTTGTAAATCCTTAGAAGAGTCTAATGATGGAGTTGAAGTTGATCTTTCTGAAAGCATTGACATGATACTTGGAGATGTTCCTGATCCTAATGAATATCCCAAATATTTTATCACTTTTTTATTCATTACTTTAAACAAATGGAAAACCTTGTGCAAGTTGTATAGTATTATGTTATCTTTTCTCCCCAACTACTACAATGGTTTTCACATACAACCTGTGATCATCATATCAAATATGTGATCATTTTGGTACAATAATTTTGTATGAAAAACAAACTTCTAGAATATGGATTCTTGAAAGGAAATCAAGCAACACAAGTCCTCGTGAAATATTTTTAGGGTTCAATTCATTCAATGTAATTGGATATTTTTCATTAAATTTTTTTAATGTTTCAAATATACATCTATCTACGTTTATTTTTGGTGTAAATTTTATAAGATTTATTGAAACCAAAAAAATCTATTTAAAAATAAACATCATGTTACTATTTAATATGAACATATTGTCCTTCTATTGCTCAAATTGAAAACTAGTTCCATCAATCTGGGTGCTTGCATAGAGGGTTGGGATTCTTCTACATATTCCTTCGAAGCAACAATTTCTATGAGAATCAAATTATATTACGCTAAATTCACCTTCACCGTGAGAGTCACCTTGTGATTCTTCACATCAGGTTCTGTAGAGTATATACCTTTGGAACATAAGTAATCCAAATAGTAAGCCAAGGAAAAAAAATCAATTATGCACTAAAATCAACTAACAAGGGTTGTATGGTTGTTAAGGGTAGAAGGATATAACAAAAGTGTGATTTCCTAGGTTCCATGCCTCAAGAATTTCAATGTTGAATTTGACAAAACATTTTTACTAAGCATTGTCAGCGTCTTCTTCATGCCAAATTAATGATAATTTACATTTATTTCATTTATCCTCTTTGATAGTGGTTTTCACTCATGGGAGAACTGACTAAAATCATACATGCTTGTGGTATTTCACCCTTCCTGCACATATATTCTGCTTTCCAGCACAACTCATTAATTCTACAACATCTAAGCATTCATTTACAGTTGAAGGTAACATAATTTCTAACTCGATTGGACATGTTCAAGCTATTGAAGGCAAGGGCACATAAATGGTCGAGAAAGTGTGAATCTCTTGAAGAGGTATGCATTATGTATAAGTATAAGCTCTATGTCTCATAAGGGTAGGGACATAAGCCTTGCATGGTTCACGAGAAGACCCTACTCCAAACTACAATTTATTAAAAAATGTCCAAGAAGAAACCATCTATAGAGTCTAGGCACTATAAATTGAATAATCAATCAAAATGTGGATGAGAAGTTGATTGTAACAACAAAAGGAAACAATCAAATGAAATCCAATCAACTAATGTCTACTATTATATATTACATAAATAGTTCATTTAGGCTCATAGAGATTTCGTTATGGGCATGTGTATTATGTTTTAACTTATTGCTTACCATAAACAAGAGTAGCTTGTCAGAGTAGTTATTATAAGCAATTCATGAATTTAAACTGTCCTAATAAACAACTAAAACAATTGTCCTAATGTGATTGTGGAACTTCATACATTTTCTTAAGGAATGCTTACATCTATGTCAAATTAGGTTGCTCCAAATATTGTTTTTCTTCTGATGATGTTTAGTGTTTTACAATCTTATATTTAGGTTATGATTTTGTTTACTTTTCTCATATAGTAGCTTAGCTCTTTTATTTTATATTGACCTTTTAGCTTAGAGGAGTTGTTTTACCTTTTATACTATCTTGTATTTACTTGTGCTATGGTGAATATCATTTGTCTATAGTATAGACTGTGAACTAGCAAGCTTGGGAACATCAAAATAAATACCTTAAAGATAAGAAAGGAGATAATTGAAACAAAAACATTAGAACCAAAACACGGATGGAAGAAATTGTATTAACTATATGTGCAAAAAAGCTGTTGAATGATCATGTCTCAAACTATAGTCTTTCCAAAAGTTGTGCCACCTACAATCACTATAGAGTTCATGTGCAAGTAAATTTAATAACAAAGAATTACCATGAGCATAAGTATGTGTAATGCATATAGCTAACTCTTTTACAATATTCATTCAAACATTTGTTCTAGTGTCAGATCGAAAAAATTCACTTAATCCATCTAGCACACAAAATTGTCTAGACTCTAAAGTTTTAAACCTAAGGCTTGTTAATAAGCTTTGGCATATTTTATGTAAGGAATATGTTTTTGAAAGTTCATTTCTTGTAACTAATAAGTATACAAATACCCAATAAATGTAGTTGTTCTCATTGTAGAGAAGCACCAAATTTTGTAATTAAGCCTCATGTGACATTACTAACATTTATTAATCATTGTTATTGTATTGTCACAATCATAAAATCCTATTGTCTACTTGTTCTAAATATGGAAAATAATGATGCCAATGACATAACAGCTAGTTAAAAATAAGTTGGTAATTGATTTCGTTATGGTAAGTAACTCTTATAGCTAGTTGTACATGTTGAAAAATGTTCATGTCAAATAATGACAAAGATTCCAGTTAGAATAAGTGAGAACAATCATTGGAAGATGAGATTAAATTTGGTAACTGTTTCGCAGAGGTGTACATAGTGTGCATCTCTGGTCAATTGTACAAAGTATGTGACCCTAAAAAATACAAGAGAAGGGAATGGGAATGAATCGGTTGTTACAGAGAAAACTTCATATGGATTGGGGTGGACCACAATAGACAGTATGACACCAGAAATCAATCCACTTCATATATGCTAAAGATATAAACAAGAGTAACATTAAGGAATGAGAAGCGTACCTTATTTCGGATGTTCATAGAAGATCCCCGTTGAGATTTCAATCACACTTTTACCTACATTCCATCCTCAACAACAAAGAAATAAACAAACATGATAGATATTACGTGTTAGAATCTAATCTAGCATATTCAAATCCAATATATAATCAAAGCAACTACATCCATGGATACAAATATTCATAGTTACACATATAATGGATGGTGAATGGATGAGAAATGGATATTTCTATTAAATGTAAACAGAGATACAAATGACAACCTCTGTCGGCACCTCGTCGACATTGAGAAACTGAGTCCTCCACCTAAGCCTCCACCACTTCAATCCTCCATATCAAGGAAATCTCACAAAGAAAAAGGTAAGCTTGGGAAAGAGCAACAATGGCTGCTCCAAGGATAAAGGGATGCAGAATTAAGTATATAAGAATGGGGCACAATTCCACTATAATCTCTTTGCTCTCACAGATTACCCTCCTTCAATGATTCCAAGTAGCTCAATATATAGCCCCTCAATGAGAAGTGAATGGTCGAATCGGAGTGTTTCCAGGCATATGGAAGGCCAAGAGTCAAGTTATTCGTTACTTGACGAAGGAAAACTCCAAATATTTCTCGATGTACGTGGGTCATAGTGGACCAAGATTCATGTACACGTGGGTTATAAGCTGGTGATCCACGTATACCCATAAACATGACTTTTTAAGGGGATTTTCTGGAGCATCAAAGTAATACTGAGCAAAGGGGGTACAAGGAGTCTTCATAGGGATAGGGATAGGCCATAAAAACATGATATATCAAGAGTGGTGATTCATGCTATAACAGATCCCCCTAATGTGTGAGGTAAGAGGGGAGCATGATTGCCGAAATACATTACAATAGTCCCATAAGTGGAGTAATGAAAACCCAGGTAGAAAAATCGGCCACTCATTAGTACAATATAATGATAGATCTATGCATGTGACTACAAATATGAAGTGTATCAATCCTCAGATACATAAGAGTACTATGGACATGGATATGCATAATAAACATATGTCATATGTGGTCATTGCCACGTACAATATACAGTGAAACAAGATCTCCATACTAAATGAAGACTTCTGATGGTACACAGGAGTCTGGTCATGAGAACTGATATCTCATAGATACTGGCACGATAAAGTAGGTAGCATATATGGAATGCCACCAATATCAGAGGTATTCAACACAAATCGTCGCTAGTACATGTCCCATCACGTGAATAAAGGTGTCGAGGTCGAACATGATGGACCATCGTCTGATTACTGGTCATTAATGTATATCGTTAACAGACGTGAGATATCCCACCAATAATGATAATGGGAATCAAGGTACAGAGTGAAATCAAACAATTTTGAATAGATATGTTGAGGTCGAACACTTGAGAGAGTCCATTGATCAAGGGAAATTAACGTATTCCCAAATCTGTCGATGGCAAGAGAAACTGCCACTGATGACTGCAAGTCTCGAGGAACTCAATGGAATCTAGATCCCTATTCCAAAATAAATGATCTGAATTCGATGGAATGGAATCCGCTGGAAAGAGGGCATTAAGGCATCTCCCATCAACCAACATGAGGTACACAGCAACGCTGGATAAATTGGAAGAACTCGGCTGAACCATATGTGCACGAACCAGTAACTGTATCGAGAATTGTCAACATGCAAAGACAAGATAACTAAGGAATGGCCAACTCATGCTAAAAAAATCCTTCAAAAAATAGCATAAGGTGAATGAACACTCATAGGAAACATAAACTCAACATGGAAACTAGGACAACTCTGTGACACAGGAGGCATCAATAGAGGCTCCATAGGGACTGGAAGCATGACCAGTCGGTGGAGAAAACTCAGATTAATGAGAACATATCCTAAATTCATACTAATAACCCAACCAATGGATGGAATATCCAGTGCTCTGTTCGAAGGCGACATGACATGACAGCTGCCAAATAGAAAGTAATATCATTTCTCATCTAGATTTTTTATGTTATTTTTATTTTTTTGTTCTTTATCATATTGGAAATATTGAAAAAGAATAAAATTGCTTATATTCCAAAACTAGGAGGAAATGAGTGTCGCAAGCAAGCAAACTAGTTCCAAGCAATGGAACATACCTATGCTCAATGCAAGGAAGCATATGCAATATAAGGTCACTTGAGGGGATGTCTCCTCCAGGTATGGGATAATCAAGATGCAAAAGATATATGGAAAGCTCTGCTTGGCAAAGATTGAGACAAGATCAGGCTAGATGGCTTATAAAACTGAATCAGGGAGCCAGTGTAAATCTCAATACGGCAAGTGGACACGTGAAATGCAATTACAACTTGATATAAATGAGAGTCCCTGTGGGAGATGCCCAACATAAAGTTCAAGAAAGAATATGAGGTTCTTGCTCAAAGACATGGCAGAACTACAAGGGACTCCTAGACCTAAGGGAGGACACTTTACATGGGTACCAAATGGAAAAGCGTGGTATATATAGGGTACCCATGAGTAGGAAAGCTCTACCACTTACACAATACCACTTCTAGTAGCCATGTGAAGGTTCTGTAACATCACGAAGTGGGTTCGTACCTATGGTTAAAGTGACATGGTCATAGGATAATTCATGATGAACGCGAAAAGGTGATCCTATACTATATGTCAGTTAAATGTTATCATGTCACGGGAATGAACGGGTCAAAGCCTCAGCAAAAGTGCACCCAAAATGAGTCCCTACACAACAACATTAGGCCAAACAACTGGAAAAGAGTTAGTAAAGGTCCAAACTATAGGCCAAGTGGGTAAAAATTTAAAAAGAAATTTGATAAATAGTAAAAAATAACATTTTTACCATACCATTTTGTTTTTTACCCAAACTAGTGCATTTGGATCCATTTGGACTACGAACTTTTGTTGCAGCTGCAACAATTTCCCAAAATTCTAAAAAAAAATCGGGACCCTCCTTTTTATCTTGTTTTGCTTAGCTTGTTTGAGTTTGCTTGATTTTGCTGATGTTTGTTCAAGGAATATATTTATGCAAATGTTTTTAAGGTTGTTTTACAGGTTACATTGAAGTTCTTACCCCACCGTCAGAATTTTTCGAAACTATGAATCGGAAATACAGTCAACTACGCACCCGCCATTGCGGAGATGCAGTTGAAAGACAATCTGATCCAAGGTACTTACCTCCGATGCGCTTTATTTTATTTTTCTTACCATCTGCCTTATTCGAAAACCATTGGAAATTTTTGTCTCTACATTTTCCGTCGTCGCGGATGATGTATTGCGAGCCCCCCCAATGGTTGTGTTGACCTCTTCCTATCCCCGCAAGTTTGATTCGCGAGTCCTTAGTCTTTTAACTTCCACCATTGTGGCTCTAGAAGGGAATTTTCTTCCGATTGAGTTTGATTTATGTTTGTTGCTTTGCTGATCTTGTTCGCTTAAGTCTTGTTTGTTCTACCTCCGATTTTGACTGGTCTCTGAAACTCGTTGTCCTTACGGTTTCCGCTGTTGCGGCGGTTCAACCAACTATTGGTCCGATGTCTTAGTCTGGTGAACTCCGATGCGGAGTGTTTTATTTATTTCTCTTACCGATGCTTTGTTTGACACTACGGATCTCTTAGTCGTTTCATCATCTGCCGTTGCAGAGAAGCAACCAACATGATCGTCGATCCCCTAGTCTTTTTGCTGCCCGATCGTCATGTTTTCCCGCCGATTGTTTGTTTTGTCGGGATGTATATATTGGGGGAATGGGGTTTATTATTTTTTATTTTTTTCTACGAATTGCCCGCATTATCATTGTCATTCGGAGCAGGACACTGTACTCACTGTTGGTACCCCATTCCTAGGTGGCATCGCCGTGGAAGTTTGCAGATTTTTCTCGCCAATCGAATAAGGCCTTGACAGGTAGGCCTTTTTTCCTCATTTCTACCTCTTCCTTTTGAATTGTTGAACTGGGGTTGTCACCCTTGGTTAGTTCCCACCTTTGCGGTTAATGAATACCTAGGTTTATGTTTGTAGCACTTATATTGTTCATGTAGACAGTATGGCTGCCCGGTGTGGTTATTTTTGTTTGCTGCATGATTAGATTCATTGTCGTTATGAGCTTGCGAACTGCACCCGGCTGTTTGGGAAATCGGTGCAGACGAGCGTTACGCTATCTGCACCAGTTTCCCCCAGTCTGTGTATGGTCGTCTGGGGAGGGAAGTTCCCTGTTAGTTTGCAAAGGAAGGCGTTTTATCGTTTAGTTCAAAGTATCGAGGTTTTTGTTTTCCAGCCTTTGGGTCGCTTGCCTGTAGGGGATTATGGTAGCGTTTTGAGGTTACACCCCATTTAGGATGAGATTGGGCAGTGGATGATTTATCTCATAGCGCCGAGGTTGTAGTTGAGACTGTTTTCCTTGAAGGGGGAGGATTTTCCTCATTTTAGCGAGGCCATGATGTTATGAGTTGATTACGCAATTTTTTAGTCCTGGGCAGGTCTTAGTTCTTTTGCGGATTCGTTGTTGTGCAGGAACACTTGGTATTTAAATATTGTTTGTTTATTTTTCATAGCTACAATCATGATTAGCCTAAACAAGGTAAATGCTCATGTAGTTTGTCTCCATTCTTTGAATATTATTTAGGAATGGCTCAACAGAACCTAAAGGATTTTGTGTATGACAGGGAAATCTTTCCGAATTCGAGATGTCTAAAAGATAGAAGAACAAGGCTCCTATAGTGGAGGAGGAACCTGATGTTGAAATTGTCACCAAGGTTGAATACACTTACGAAGACACCAGATGCATAGTGGGTGTGGAACCTGAATATAAATGGGGGGAAATCTACAGACTGATAACACATCAGGAGGTACCTGATACAGGTTTCAAGGAAGAAACTATATGTGCAAATATAGAGAGATCTGCTTTGATGAGGGTTGCTACCAGACTTGAGCTTTTCCTGTGCTCAGAGGTGATTGGATGGATTCTTCCCAGGGCAAATGTAACTACCATGATTTTGGCCAATGTTGAAAAACAGGGTTATGCTGCTTATAGCCCTAGTTACGTATCATTGGCCTACCACTTACCAAAAGCACATGTGTACTTGACTGAAGACTGGCTAAAGAAAATTAATCTGGAGCTAGTTGAGACACTAAAAAGAATGTTGGTACCTGGCAAGAGTTTTAGAACTAGGCCATCAGGGGAATATGATACTTCCACCTTAAGGACCCCCTATAGATTCATTGCCTTAATGCTGAACAGGATTTTCGGGAGAGCCCACAGTAAAAGTTTTAATTTGGGGTGGGTGCCTATCATCTTCTATGTTGCAACCCAAGGTACCGTTTTCAACTGGGCAAACATTGTATCAAGCAGCCTCTCGGCCTGCATTTCTTCAGCATTAGGAGGGGTGTCCCAAAAGAGATCAGAGTTCTATATGAGCTCTATACTGATTGATTGCATACTGTGCAACCAACCCTTCCCAAATCTGAGGTGTATTTGGGACCGAGAGAGAACACCAGTCTACTCAGCCTACAAGCCACTGTGGGCACATAATTACCACAGTCACTATAGAGATTTGTGTGAACACTTCATTATGCCATTATATACATTGATTCTCTTAAAAGAATGCAACTGCATGTCAGAGGAAGCATTGCAGGTTATTGACGAGTATGTGGATTACTACTTAACAGAGGATGGAATGTATATCAGAATGTATGGATGCTCCAGAGCACCTTCACTACTGCCAAAATATGCCACTGATTATGTGGTACACAAGGAGGCAGTTAGGCAGGTCTTCTTAGATGGCATAGGTAGTTTTTTATTTTAACATAAGAAGGCAACTTATCCTCCCTTACCATTTAGGTTGGGAAGCTATAAGTTCACAAGAGTTAAGAAAGCCGATGAATTTGTAGAAGAATTGGGGAAATTCCATTTTGGGGAAATAAATTTCCACATGAATGATTCCCGAAATAAAGTGGTAGAGCACTGCAGGGAAGTAAATGTACATTTTGAGTATACAAGCCACTAGGATAAATACGAATCAATTTTCTGAAATGCAGAAAACATAACTGCATTAAAAAGGAGATTTAAAGAGAAAATCACTACTAAAGGCGGGAAAGGACAAGATGAGAAAAAAAAAGTAGAGGAAGAGGAGGCTAGGAAAAGAGATGAAGATGTTAGGAGACTAGCAGAGGAGGTCGAAAACTGGCTTAAAAGTGAGGAGGAAGAAAAGAGAAAAGTTGAACAAGAAGCAGCTAGAAATGCAGAAGAAGCTGCCAGGATTGAAGAAGAAGAAAGAAAAAGGAAAATGGATGAGGAACTTAGGAAGCAGGAAGCAGAAAGATTAAAACTAATAGAGCAACAAGCTTCCGATCCTGTAGACATTCAGGTTCAGGATGTGGGTAATCCTGATTTTCAAGATCCTGAGGCAGCTTCTAGCAGCACATTAGGACAGGTTGTTGTTCCTACCCTCAGACTGATCCCTTTTGAATAGAAGAAAGGGGAAGAGGTGCTGGACTTCAACAATATTTTTTACGACGGGGAAACAAAAAGAATAGTGAAGAGGACCGAGAGGAAGGTCGACACTGGGGGGAAGTCGGGGAAAATGATAAATGATACAATAGTGGTGTATGGGACAGACAAGGACCCAAGATTCACTATCAGAGCCAGAGTAGCATTGATCCATGCTTCTAAGGACAATGTGGATCGGATAATGACTGATCTTGAACAGTAAAAAAAATATGCTGCCCAACTAAAAGATACCTTAAGAAAGAAGAGAGAGGAAAGTAGTAAATTGAAAAGGAAATTTGAAGACATGCAACATGAAATAAAGTCTTCAAAAGCAGAGCTCCAGTTCCTCCAAGTAGAGAAGAGATCTCTGGAGGTTGCCCAGGAAAGTCTAGAAAAACTACAGCAGGAATGTCAGGGGTTAAGGACTGAGAAGGATGGGTTGAAAACGATATGTGAAAGCCTTCATGCAGAAAAGGATCAGTTGCTAAGTAAGATAGGGGAGCTGGAGTTACAGAAAGCTGCCTTGGAGGATTCAGGGAGGAAATCTCAGGTGCAGACTGCAGAGCTTAAAGAACAAGTTACTTCATTAGTAGCATCTCTAGAAGAATCCAGGGAACATCAAGCTAACCTTCAGCCTTTGAAGGAGCATGTTTTAGCACAGAGGAGCAAGATGCACCAGCTACAAATATCAATAGAAGAAGAGAGGTGCAAGGTCTTACAGGTAGACAATAGACTGGAAGAAATTTTGGAAACTTCTTCATATTTTGTGGACAGATCGCAGGACATTTTAGAAGCCCCGATGGGAAGAATGGCGAGATTAGAGGCCAATGAGGAAACCCTTACGGACCTTCCAGCAAAAGATCAACAAGGCATGAGACAAGACTATGATTTATTGGAATTTGCCATAAGCACAGCCGAAGAATTCAAGAAGGCTATAAAGAAGACAAAGGGAACTTGTACAGAGTTCTGTAGGAGGCTTTTGATTACTTACAATCATTGCTAGATTATCGCTGAACAGAGGATGGACACCTTTCCCGACCACAACCTGTTTTTGGAGATTTTGCAAAGTAGATATCAAGAAGATGAACAAAGGATTCAGCACATCAAAGCCCTAGACGAGCAGACCCTGAGAAATGAGGTAGCTCATTCAGCGGTCAGTGTACAGTTGTTAGAGGATCAACTTCACCTGAGCTCAGCCAGGATCGAAGTAATAAGAAATAAGGCCCCTAAATTTGAAATCAATATTCATTTTTTAGAACCTTTTGAGTTCAAAAACATTGCCTCAGAAGCTTCAGCATGGAAGAATTTATTGAACAGTCAAGCGGGGCCCTCCTCATAAGTGCTTTATTTGTTTGTTTTTATTGTAATATATTGTAAATTCTCTAAGCACTTAATGTAAGAAAGTGTGGGAGGTGAAGCATTGGGGAAGCCCAAGAGTCATTTGTGGGCAGCCCAACAGTTTTTCTTTTGTATAAATATAGAGGAATTATATAGGAGAAATGATTTTTCCCGGAGAAACTTGTGAACTACTTGTTGTAAGAGGAACTAATTCGTTTTGCAATAAAAAAATTACAATTTTTCCTGTTGGAGAAAGTGCTATGTGGAATGTTCAAATGTAATGAAATGAACAATGTTGAAGGGGAACTATTTCGTTTTCAGTTGTATTTCATTAACTATGAGAGTGTTCTAACTTTTTGAACCTATTGTCTTATTTGAATGTTCTCTGGTTTATTCTATGATAATTTCCGCTGTGAGTAATGAATGTTTTAACAGATGACGAGCTATCTTGTTGTGCATATCTTTATTCATGTTTATGTGTTTTGATTCCAAGAATAGCTATCTGTGATTTGTCTTAACATATGAATGGTATTACATTAATCATGAATTAATAATCTTCATCCCTAGGGACAACTTAGTTAGTATTGTTTTTTTTTCAGTTGTGTGTGATTTAGATGTGAGAGAGTCTAAGACGAGAGGTAAGAACCTGCGCATCACATTGTGACCACTCCTCGCATTCTTCATCAATTTGCATCTTAGATAGGCACTTGCATATCATACTTAAAGTCAAAATTCAAAAATATACACGGTGGACCAGGCCACAACCGGTAAAACCCTTTGTTTTTGTGACTTGACCTACGGTAGCCGGACCACAAACCAGATGGATTCCCTACACCAAACAGTCACAGGCTAGTTGGGAACATTGACTAGGGAGAATCCATTGCTGTTGTTTCCTGCGAATTTCCAGACCTCAACAATTTCTGGCACTAGAAGGAGGGCCACCAGTGCATGGCTGGCCAGGGAAATCCATTTCCTTGAAATAACTCCACCAGTGATAGTTTTGAAAGCAGTTTATTTCCTGATCCAAATACTGAAGAGAATAGAGAACATTTGTTTGCTATGGACAACCAAGTAGTAAATGATCTGAGAAGACACACATGAGATTCTGTTAAAAGTATCGGAGGATTACCCATTATCCTTGATTTACCCCGAAGAGAATACAAGAAGAAAGACTGTCCCATCTTGGAAGATTCATTGTTGGTCGTAGATTTGGAAGAGTTAGTAGAAGTAGCGTTACAGGAAGTTGTTCAACCTTTGAATTAAGTAGGCCAAAACACACCTTATTGTTCTCCTGTCATACTCCTATTCCTTCACCTCCTCACTCTCCACCCAGACTCATGGTAGGTGTAAATGTGAATCAGCCACTTAACCCACCAAATCCACCACCCACTTGGAATTCCAGATCACCCCTGAACTTAACACCTCTGTTGCATGACTTACCTCAAGCTTTTGAGAAGATACTGCCTAAGTTTGATCCAAATGAGAAGGTTGTAGTAGATGACGATTTGCAAAGTTTCTATTTGGCAATAGAAGGATTAAGGGCTGGGGAACATGAGGATGTAGTTTGTAGACTTTTTCCACACACCCTTAAAGGAGCAGCAGCATCATGGTACTTTGGTTTGCTTGCAAACTCTATCCTAGATTGGGATACCTTTGAAAGGATTCTTAGAAGTAAGTATGCAGCCCAAAAGACACATGCAGCACTAATGAAAGGTTTAGGTGCTTTAAAAAAAGAAAGGAAAGAAAAGGTACACAATTTTACTCAAAGATTTTCTGCTTACCTTAAGAACTTCTCTACAACTGATAAGCCCTCTGACAAAGTTCTAATTGAGTATTATACCTCAGCTTTAGGTCCTGACTTGGATATGTTCGCAAAAGCTCAAGTTAAGCCTAAGTTATCAGAAACTTACGAAGAAGCAAAAAGAGTGGAGGCTGAAAAGGAAAATATAGAAGATTATCATGAGCAGTCTGGAGAAAAAAATTTCGGCAAGAGAGACTTATTGCTGTCTAAACCTAAAGAGGAGAAATCACATGATTTTGAGGGGATGTTAAAAATGATGAAAAAGCTATTCAATAGAATAATAGATCTGGAAAAAGAAAAGGAGGCTCAAAAAGCATATAAGCCTTATTACAAAAAAAGAGAGGATAACAACCAACCCAAACCTCCTCCATACTGTTCAACATCGATGAATTTAAAAGGCGTTGGGATGGATAATTTTTGCACTCTTCACCAACAACCCCATTCTGAAAAAAATTGTTCTCAATGGATAAATTCAATGACATTGGTGATGAATCAGCTGTTGGATTCTAAATTAACCGACGACAGTGATGAGGAGGAAAAGGGTAGTAAGACCAGAGGAAAACAAGAGAATGATACCATGTTTTTATGGGATTGTGTCTCGCTTTTTGATACAGAAAGAAGTACTCTGAAACCTGAGAATATACCAGGAATTCAAATGACAAAAGGCCTGGATTTGGTAAATAAAGACAATTCAATGGTCTCAAAGATTAAGAAGTTGCAAGAGAATGTCAGGAAACAACCAAAGAACAATGTTGGTGGTAAAGGACCTGAAATCACCATTATCAGCCAAGATCCGAAGCAAATCAACAAGCCTGTTAAGCCTATGGAAGACCAATTAAGTGATGATAAAGAAAATACTCAAAGGCCTGAAGAACCAGAGGAAGAGATACCCACTAAAAACCAACCTGTGGAGGAAGATGTCGAATTAATTGAGGAAGGGAAAGCTAAGTTTAAAACCCCACCTTTCCTTTTGACTTTCGAAATTTTGAACCATAAGGTGCATAATTGTTTAGTAGATTCTGGATCATCAGTGAATGTTATGCCACTCGCGGTCTGCAAAAAAATTAATGGGCAGCCAAAACGTACTGCTTGGGAAGTTACTCAATTAGACAAAACTAGTGTCAAAGTAGTTGGGGAAATGTAGAATGTTCTCATTCGTTTATCTGCAAATGAAAAGATATGTCAATTTATTGATATTGTAGTGGTGGACATACCAGATGGGTATGGACTTATTTTGAATCGAGACTGGTCTGCAAGGTTAAAGGGGTATTTTGCTTCAGATTGGTCACATTTATGACTGCCTCATAAAGGGGTCCCAAACCGGATCAAAATCTTAAGGGAACCTTACATGAAGCACACTATCACTAAGTTGGAAGAAGGAAATGAATCAACAAATTCTATTTTGGGGAATTGTCTAATGGAGCTTGAACTAAGACATCATGCATTAGAAGAAGCCAACAATATAATAAACACTTAGCCCAATCTCCTTCAATGTTCACAGGCCGATGGGATTGATTGTAAATTGGTAGACGTAGTTTCAGTTTCAAAGATAGCAGAATTAGATAATGGTTAGGTATTTCACATCTACAATCGAGCCTAGCCCCTTGATTCATAAGCTGGTAGATCTATAGGGGTGGGCATAGAACTGGTCAGGTAGTGGTTGGTTCTCAAATTTTTACTTTGAAGCTTGTTTTGATAACCTTGTACATAAATAATTTGATGCAGTTTTTCACTTTGATTTGCCACTGTTGTTTCTAGTTATTTTTGGTTTGTTTTGAATAAAAGAGGCAAACTTTTGGTTGCATGGAAAGTGTCAGGGTTCTTGATTAACTGAAATCTTTGGGATAAGACTGTGCATTCTTGGCTGAACTGATAGAATTTATTCTAATAGATAGTTTTCCTAAATGGCTATACGCTCATTGAAGTCCTGCTTAACCCCTGAAAATAACTCAGAATCAAAAGGTATAGAATACTATTTTGAGGCTCCATCCACTTCACATCTAAGATGTCCTAGGGGGTGATAGCAAAGGACCCATGGAAAGGAATCAAGGTAAACAGTTTATTATATATAAATGATCCCATGCCATGATTTTAAAATCCTAGAGGCTGTTAAGAGTCAAAACTCCTAAAAGAAGCAATACATATCAAAGCAAAGTATAAAAACGTGAATACCAATTTGCCAAAAGTTCTTCTCCGTCCATGAGCTGAAAAGTAAATACATCTCTCACACAAAAGGACACTATGGATAGAAGAGCCTGAATAAAATTCAGAAAGAAAGGCATATTGAGGACTCCAAAGAAAGAAAAAAAGTTCAAAAGGCACAAAAGTGGAATTGGCATGGGAATGAGGAACAAATGAATATTTTTGTTTACCATATGTTACGATCCTGTGGTGTCCAAGCTAGAAACTACCCAAAGACAGAGGTAAAATAAAACTCACCTACTAAGCCTCAAAAGAGTTATCCGGACTGTGAATATTTTGGTGTTCCGATTTCCCAAAAAATGGACTGTCATCAATGATTGAAATGCATGTGTTTTCCATTTTAAGAATACAAGCATCTAGAAGAATTTAACTTATAAACAGTCTTTTACTGGGAGAAAAGTTGGTTCAGAAATCTGGGGTTCGCCAGGTAATTCCCAATTGTTGCAGCTGCAACAATTTCCCAAAATTCTAAAAAAAATTCGGGACCCTCCTTTTTATCTTGTTTTGCTCAGCTTGTTTGAGTTTGCTTGATTTTGTTGATGTTTGTTCAAGGAATATCTTTATGCAAATGTTGTTAATGTTGTTTTACGGCTTACATTGAAGTTCTTACCCCGTCGTCGAAAGTTGTTGAAACTATGAATCAGAAATACAGTCAACTGCACGCCCGTCGTTGCGAAGATGCAGTTGAAAGACGGTCTGATCCAAGGTACTTGCCTCCGATGCGCTTTATTTTATTTTTCTTCCCATCGGTAGCCTTATTGGAAAACCGTCAAAACTTTTTGTCTCTACATTTTCTGCCGTCGCGGATGATGTATTGCGAGCCCTTCCAATGGTTGTGTTGACCTCTTCTGATCCCCGCTAGTTTGATTTGCGAGTCCTTAGTCTTTTAACTTCCATCGTTGCAGCTCTAGAAGAGACTTTTCTTCTGATTGAGTTTGATTTATGTTTGCCACTTTACCGATCTTGTTCACTTAAGTCTTGTTTGTTCTACCTCCGATTTTGACTGGTCTGTGAAACTCGTTGTCCTTACGGTTTCCGTTGTTGCAGCGCTTCAACCAACTATTGGTCCGATGTCTTAGTCTGGTGAACTCCAACGTGAAGTGTTTTATTTATTTCTCTTACCAATGCTTTGTTTGACACTGCAGATCTCTTAGTTGTTTCATCGTTCGTCGTTGCAGAGAAGCAACCGACATGATCATCGATCCCCTAGTCTTTTTGCCGCCCGATCGTCATGTTTTCCCGTTGATTGTTTGCTTTGTCGCGATGTATATATTGGGGGATTGGGGTTTATTATTTTCTATTGTTTTTCTATGAATTTCCCACACTGTTGTTGTCGTTTCGAGCAGGACACTGTACTCACTATCGGTACCCCATTCCTAGGTGGCGCCACCATGGAAGTTTGCATATTTTTCTCGCCAATCGAACAGCGCCTTTCCAAGTAGGCCTTTTTTCCTCATTTCTACCTTTTCCTTTCGAATTGTTGAACTGGGGTTGTCACCCTTGGTTAATTCCCACCTCTGTGGTTAATGAATACCTAGGTTTACATTTTCAACGCTTATATTTTTCATGTAGACGGTATGGCTACCCAGTGTGGGTATTTTTGTTTGCTGCATGATTAGATTCGCTGTCGTTATGAGCTTGCGAACCGCACCCGACTGTTTGGGAAACCGATGCAGATGAGCGTTACGTTGTCTACACCAGTTTCCCCCAGTCTGTGTATGGCCGTCTGGGGAGGGAAGTTCCTTGTTAGTTTGCAGAGGAAGGTGTTTTCTCGTTTAGTTCGAAGTACCGAGGTTTTTGTTTTCCAGCCTTTGGGTTCGCCTGTAGGGGATTATGGTAGTGTTTTGAGGTTACACCCCGTTTAGGATGAGATTGGGCAGTAGATGATTTATCTCATAGCACCGAGGTTGTAGTTGAGACTGTTTTCCTTAAAGGGGGAGGATTTTCCTCATTTTAGCGAGGCCACGATGTTATGAGTCGATTACGCAATTTTTTAGTCTTGGGCAGGTTTTAGTTCTTTTGAAGAATCGTTGTTGTGCAGGAACACTTGGTATTTAAATATTGTTTGTTTATTTTTCATAGCTGCAATCATGATTAGCCTAAACAAGGTAAATTATCATGCAGTTTGTCTCCATTCTTTGAATATTATTTAGGAATGGCTCAACATAACCTAAAGGATTTTGTGTATGACAGGGAAATCCTTCCGAATTCGAGATGTCTAAAAGGCAGAAAAAGAAGGCTCCTATAGTGGAGGAGGAACCTGATGTTGAAATTGTCATCAAGGTTGAATACACTTACGAAGACACTAGATGCATAGTGGGTGTGGAACCTGAATATAAATGGGGGGGAGTCTACAGACTGATAACAAATCGGGAGGTACTTGATACAAGTTTCTAGGAAGAAACTATATATGCAAATATAGAGAGATTTGCTTTGATGAGGGTTGCTACCAGACCTGAGCTTTTCCCGTGCTCAAAGGTGATTGGATGGATTCTGCCCAAGGCAGATGTAACTACCATGATTTTTTCCAACATTGACAAACAGGGTTATGTTGCTTATAGCCCTGGTTACGTATCACTGGCCTACCACTTATCGGAAGCACATGTGTACTTGACTGAAGACTGGCTAAAGAAAATTAATCTGGACCTAGTTGAGACATTGAAAAGAATGTTGGTACCTGGAAAGAGTTTCAGAACTAGGCCATCAGGGGAATATGATACTTCCACCTTAAGGACCCCCTATAGATTCATTGCCTTAATGCTGAACAGGATTTTCAGGAGAGCCCATGGTAAAATTTTTAAGTTGGGGTGGGTGCCTATCATCTTCTATGTTGCAACCCAAGGTACCTTTTTCAACTAGGCGAACATTGTATCAAAAAGCCTCTCGGCCTGCATTGCTTCAGCATTAGGAGGGGTGTCCCAAAAGAGATCAGAGTTCTATATGAGCTCTATGTTGATTGATCGCATACTATGCAACCAACCCTTCCCAAATTTGAGGTGTATTTGGGACCGAGAGAGAACACCAGTCTACTCAGCCTACAAGCCACTGTGGGCACATAAGTACCACAGTCAATATAGAGAAGTGTGTGAACACTTCATTATGCCATTATATACATTGATTTTCTTAAAAGAATGCAACTGCATGTCGGAGGAAGCATTGCAGGTTATTGAAGAATATGTGGATTACTACTTAACGGAGGATGGACTGTATATCAGAATGTATGGATGCTCTAGAGCACCTTCACTACTGCCAAAATATGCCATTGATTATGTGGTACACAAGGAGGCAGTTAGGCAGGTCTTCTTAGATGGCATAAGGAGTTTTTTATTTGAACATAAGAAGGCAACTTATCCTCCCTTACCATTCAGGTTGGGAAGCTATAAGTTCACAAGAGTCAAGAAAGCCGATGAATTTGTAGAAGAATTGGGGAAATTCCCTTTTGGGGAAATTAATTTCCACAGGAATGATTCCCGAAATAAAGTGGCAGAGCACTGCAGGGAAGCAAATGTACATTTTGAGTATACAAGCCACTGGGATAAAGACGAATCAATTTTTCGAAATGTAGAAAACATAACTACATTAAAAAGGAGATTTAAAAATAAAATCACTACTAAAGGCAGGAAAGGACAAGATGAGCAGAAAAAAGCAAAGGAAGAGGAGGCTAGGAAAAGAGATGAAGATGCTAGGAGACTAGCACAGGAGGTCGAAAGCTGGCTTAAAAGTGAGGAGGAAGAAAAGAGAAAAGTTGAACAAGAAGCAGCTAGAAATGTAGAAGAAGCTACCAGGATTGAAGAAGAAGAAAGGAAAAGGAAAATGGATGAGGAACTTAGGAAGCAGGAAGCAGAAGATTAAAACTAACAGAGCAACAAGCTTCCGATCTTGTGGACATTCAGGTTCAGGATGTGGGTAATCCTGAGGCAGCTGCTAGCAGCACATTAGGACAGGCTGTTGTTCCTACCCTCAGACTAATCCCTTTTGAACAAAAGAAAGGGGAAGAGGTGTCGGACTTCAACACTAATTTTTACGACAGGGAAAAAAAAAGAATAGTGAAGAGGACCGAGAGGAAGGTCGAGACTGGGGGGTAGTCGGGGAAAATGATAAATGATATAACAATGGTGTATGGGATAGACAAGGACCCAAGATTCACTATCAGAGCCGGAGCAGCATTGATCCATGCTTCTGAGGACAATGTGGATTGGATAATGACTGATCTTGAACAGTCAAAGAAATATGCTTCCCAACTAAAAGATACCCTAAGAAGGGAGAGAGAGGAAAGTAGTAAATTGAAAAGGAAATTTGAAGACATGCAACATGAAATCAAGTCTTCAAAAGCAGATCTCCAGCTCCTCCAAGTAGAGAAGAGATCTATGGAGGTTGCCCAGGAAAGTCTAGAAAAACTGCAGCAGGAATGTCAGGGGTTAAGGACTGAGAAGGATGGGTTGAAAATGATATGTGAAAGCCTTCATGCAGAAAAGGATCATCTGCTAAGTAAGATAGGGGAGATGGAGTTACAGAAAGCTACCTTGGAGGAGTCAGGGAGGAAATCTCAGGTGCAGACTGCAGAGCTTAAAGAACAAGTTACTTTATTAGTAGCAGCTCTAGAAGAATCCAGGGAACAACAAGCTAACCTTCAGACTTTCAAGGAGCATGTTTTAGCACAGAGGAGCAAGATGCACCAGCTACAAATATATATAAAAGAAGAGAGGTGCAAGGTCTTACAGGTAGACAATAGACTGGAAGAAATTTTGGAAACTTTTTCATATTTTGTGGACAGATCGCAAGACATTTTAGAAGGCTTGATGGGAAGAATGGGGAGATTAGAGGCCAATGAGGAAACCCCTACGGACCTGCTAGAAAAATATCAACAAGGCCTAAGACAAGACTATGATTTATTGGAATTTACCATAAACGCAGCCGAAGAATTCAAGAAGGCTGTAAAGAAGAAAAAGGGAGCTTGTACAAAGTTCTGTAGGAGGCTTTTGATTACTTACAATCATTGCCAGGTTGCTGCTGAACAGAGGATGGACACCTTTCCCGACCACAACCTATTTTTGGAGATGTTGCAAAGTAGATATCAAGAAGATGAACAAAGGATTTAGCACATCAAAGCCCTAGACGAGCAGATCCTGAGAAATGAGGTAGCTCATTCAACATTCAGTGTACAGTTTCTAGAGGATCAACTTCACCTGAGCTCAGCCAATATCGAAGTAATAAGAAATCAGGCTGCTAAATTTGAAATCAATATTCATTTTTTAGAACCTTCTGAGTTTGAAAACATTGCCTTAGAAGCTTCAGCATGGAAGAAGTTCTTGAACAGTCAAGTGGGGCCCTCGTCATAAGTTCTTTATTTGTTTGTTTTTATTGTAATACATTGTAAATTCTATAAGCACTTAATGTAAGAAAGTGTGGGAGGTGAAGCGTTGGGGAAGCCCAAGAGTCATTTGTGGGCAGCCCAATAGTTTTGCTTTTTAATAAATATAGAGGAATTATATAGGAGAATGGCTTTTTCCAAGAGAAACTTGTGAACTACTTGTTGTAAGAGGAACTAATTCATTTTGCAATAAAAAAATTACAATTTTTCCTGTTGGAGAAAGTGCTATGTGAAATGTTCAAATGTAATGAAATGAATAATGTTGAAGGGGAACTATTTCGTTTTCAGCTGTGTTTCATTAACTATGAGAGCGTTCTAACTTTCTCAACCTATGTTGTTATTTGAATGTTCTCTGGTTTATTCTGCGATAATTTCCACTATGAGTAATGAATGTTTTAACAGATGACGAGCTATCTTGTTGTTCATATCTTTATTCATGTTTATGTGTTTTGATTCTAAGAACAGCTATCTGTGATTTTTCTTAACATATGAACGGTATTACAGTACTCATGAATTAATAATATTGCTCCCTAGGGACAGCTTAGTTAGTATTGTCTTTTTTCAGTTGTGTGCGATCTAGATGTGAGAGAGTCTAAGACGAGAGGTAAGAACCTGCGCATCACATTGTGACCACTCCTCGCATTCTTCATCAATCTGCATCTTAGATAGGCACTTGCATATCATACTTAAAGTCAAAATACAAAAATATACACGGTGGACCAAGCCGCAACCGGTAAAACCCTTTGTTTTTGTGACTTGACCTACGGTAGCCGGACCGCAAACCGGACGGATTCCCTACACCAAAAAGTCACGGGCTAGTTGGGAACGTTGACTGGGGAGAATCCCTTGCTGTTGTTGCCTGCGAATTTTTAGGCCTCAACAACTTCAAACATTGATTTCAGGATCTAGGAGCAACGAAATCTCTAGCCATCAAGACCAGGTAGTTCCTAATCTCATTCCTAATTTATTCCGTGCATTTATTTCCATTTTTCTTGGTGTATTTTTGAGCTTAGATAAACCATAAATGGGTATCCCAGCCACGTGGGTCACAGACTATCGGGTCTTGTATAGGGCCTGATGTACGTGGGCAAAGCAAAATCTTCCCACGTACATGCGCTGCTGTTACCAAGAAAAGTCGTGATTAAGGGCGAGTATGCCAAAATTAATGGAAAAATATCACAAAAATTTTATGTTTCTTGGCAGGATGGTTTTGGAATGGAGAGAACATGATCATGAGGATCTTGATAGGTAAGTCCACCAAGACATAAATGCTCAACAAGCCTTAAAAATATGTGGATTGTACAAGTTTTGGAAGCTTGGGGTTTTGAGCGCCCAACCAAGCCTTATTGAGATGTTTGTGGATTACTAGTACTCAAACATAGAGGCTTTTCAACTAGATGGCATGCCATTGAGACTAGATGTAGAGTACATCTACTTCATTACAAGACTATTCTGTCGAGGCGAGGTAGTAAACTTACAAGCTCATTGATTGGGTAGAGGGCTCACTATTGAGGATTATATAGTTGTATATTGCCTTTTGGATACAGAAAAGATCGAAATTCAAGTTTCGGTGAGCACCATCCAGAGCCTTAGTCTTGAGGTGATATTTATGGTATTATCCAAGAAAGCAGGTTTGGCATAACTTCGTCAAGCTTCTAGGCCTCTCATGTTCTATTTGATAGATTCTATGAGACCTATGGTGGACTACTGGAGAACATCATTGTTGAGCACTATGAAACAACAGCTGGCGGACTGCAAGCTGGGAAGGGTAAAGAACTTTGAGTTCGCCAGCATACTTATTACTTTCTTATTCGAGAGGTACCGGGCCTCAGCCCTAAAGTCGAGGTTCCTCCTCATAGTCTAAGAGATCTGGCCATAACCCATTGGGCGGAGGTGATGTGACGGTTAGGAGGAGGTCAGACACCTAGTCCTTTCCACCGGAATTCTACCACTGTTGGTGGCGACAGATCATTGTCATGGACGACTATCCCTATGTAGGGATTGACTTCCACACAGACCCAGACATTCCACTACCATCAGGGGCTACATATGGTGATATAGGTAAAATCCCAATTGTGTTTGAATTATTTGATTTTTTTGTATTTTTTATATATAAGGAAATCAAAAACATGTTTTTGGTGGTATTGCGTATTGACATTGATCATGTGTGTGAATATTGGTTCTACGATGCCATGATGGCTTTCTCAACATCATCGAAGAGGACAAGGGGATGAGATGATCAGTGTAGATGTGGAGCGGATGCTCCAAAACATACAAGGAAACTTATCCAGGCTGACACACAAGTAGCCATGGTGCAAGTTGAGGACTTTCTCGAGGCTATCAAATACACATAGTAAGGTTACCTCATCCATGGGTTATACTATTCTGGAAGTTGTCCAATGCAGTTGTTTGTTATCATGATCACCTAAGCCCACAAGCATATATTCCTAGACAAAAAATTTGTATTGGCCGTATATTTTTTGGTGGCTTGAAGCCAGGTTTTCATATCATGATTTTTTGTACTGTGACACCATTTTGAACTATATTTAGAAATAAATAAAAAACTTATAGTGATCGGTTTCATGTATTCACGTGTGTGTTTAAATGTGAGTGGAATGTGTCTGATTCATTATTGATGTGACAAATGCCAATCTAAAACGTAATTTGCATAAGAATCAGAAACATGTTTGTGAAGCCTAGGTATATGAATGTATGTAATGTATTCAAATTGTCGTTCTAACAATATTACCCGTAATAAACTTCGTAATAAAGTAGGATCTCTGATACGATACAATCCATTTAACTGTGACACAACTAGTTGTGATTCAAGGTAGACCTCAAGAGATCGAATACCATTGGAAATGGCATCACCTAGTAGTTCAATAATGACACTATATTCAACAACATTGTGTGATGATGGCCAGAGACACACACCTTCTGAAGACACCACATGACCCTTAGGTGTATAGATGACCCAAGCAGTTGAAGCTAAGTTTTGGGTATGGCGATTGGCACCATCAGGGAATCCTAAGTACACCGAAGACTCCCTCGACATCTTCCACAAAAAGGGGAATCATGTCAACAGACTAATACCACCACAAGGGTACCAAAAGCAAACTATGAAAAATGTACAATCATATACAAGATACCAGCCTCTACTGAGAGTTACGCATAGAATTTTTTGAGATAGAGCCCATTTATTGGCTCCACCAAGGCAGTCCCTTTATAATCTTCTATCTTATAGCATCCTTTCTCTAAGACATGTTTTACCACGTAAGGTCCATGCCACATTGGGTTAAACTTACCCGCCCCTGATGGTTAGCTAGCTTGGTCATACAAGAGGAACAAGTCCCCTTAATTAAATCTATGTGAAAGGACAAACTTATCATACTGATCCTTAACATGATGCTTATTAATCTCTAGATCCATAACGTCATGCCGACGCTACTCATCAAGGTGCTCTGAGTGGACCAAACGCTCTTCCAATTCAGAATTTTCTGATAAAATCTCTATGGCTAGTTTCAATGACGGAATTTCACATTCAACTAATAAAACTGAATCCACCCCATGTAATAGTTGATATGGAGAAAACCAGGTGGCAGTCTTAACTGCAGTTTGGTAATCCCACAAAGAAGGGTAAAGCATAATGTGCAAGTTGATTTTGCTTTGTGTAACAGTTCTTTGCAGAATGGCCTTAAGGGATTTATTAACTACTTCAACCCGGCCATTCGCTTAAGGGTAATAAGAAGAAGAGTACTCTTTCTTATACCTCGGTTTCGAATCTAACTTATCAATCATCTTGTTGTGAAAGTGCCTGCCATGGTCAGTGATAAGCTCTTTTGGATCTTGAACCAATTAATAATCTAGTTGAATACGAAATGAGCAGTCGTCTCACCATCGGATTTAATTGTAGGCATACCCTCTTCCCATTTCATGAAATATTCCATGACCACTATAATATGATGGTTCCCCCCAGTCGAAGTTGGGTTGCAATCCATAAAGTACACCCCCCACTTAGGGAAGGGACTGACGTTGGTAACAGGATGTAACAGGGCAGGAAGCGAGCACACATTCCATGCAAACACCTAGAAAGGGTGGCACCTCTTGACTGCATTAATGTAATATTTGAAAATTGACGACCAATAATAACCCGCTCTAAGGATATTTTGATTTATAGTAAGCCCAGATAAATTACCACCACATGCCCCACCGTGGCAATCATTCAGCACAGTGTCAGCCTCATCATGGGTCAAACACTGACACAAAATGGAATCCACCCCCCGATGATACAATGTGTCACCGATAATAAGGTAGTTCTTAGCATTTTTCGTAATCCTTGACCCTCATCCTGCGAGAGGTGAGGAGGAACCCTCAAAGTCTGAAGATAAATGATGATATCACCATACCAAGGGTATGCAGTCAAAATGAGGAAGATATGATCATCCACAACTGAATCCTCATGGATCTCATCTTTGACCAGACTAGGGAGATCTGACATGAGCTCAGAAAAAACTAACGACTTTTTCGATTTTGCCGAAACAAACTCGAGGTTGAATTGTTGAAAAATAACAATCCATTTATTGTATTCCCCCCCTATCATTCGTCTAGTGAAGACAAACTGAAATGGATTGATATGAGCTATGATTATAGTCTGGAAAAGAAGTATATAATGTCTCAACCATTGTACTGCATGAACAATCACTAAGGCTAGCTTCTCAACATGACTATATCGAAGTTTTGCATCAATGAGATTTGGGCTAAGATAGTAGATAGTGTGCTCTTGGATCTTGTCGTCCTCTTGAACCATAACCATCCCAATCATCTCTTGATATGAGGCCACATATAATAGGAAATAGTGGCTATAGTTAGGTGGACTAAGAATGGGGGCCGATGCCAAGGCTTTCTTAAGTGCATCGAAGGACTCTTGGGCTCACTCATCCCATATGAACAGAGTATCCTTATCCAAAAGGTGCATGAAACCCTTGGTCAAATTGGTGAAATTGACAATAAATATCCATAAGAAGTTAGCCATCCCTTGGAGACTTTGAATATGTCTAATCATGCGTGGGGGAGATAATCGTAGTATTTCCTCAACCTTCAAAGGATCGACCCTGATCCCCTTCTTGGATACGATAAACCCTAATAAACGACTCACTTTCACACAAAATATGCACTTTTGAGGGTTTACCAGATTTGATAATGGTGACATCTCTCAAAAAAAAGCACAAATGATTTGTGTGATCGACAAGAGTGAGTAGCTAAATCATCCATATAAACTTCGATAACAATCTTAAGATCATGGAAAGCAAAGGTCATGACCCACTGAAAGGTAGCTCTGGCATTTTTAAGGATGAAAGGCATCTTTCGGTATGCAAACATACCCCAAGGACAAATGAAAGCAGTCTTATGTTGGTCCTTAGGTTTAATTTGGATTTGATTATACCCAGAAAAACCGTCCATAAAGGAGAATATTCACTCCAACACACTCATCCAAAATATGATCTATGAAATGTGTGGGGAAATTATCTTTCGGACAAGCCTTATTAAGGTCTCTGAAGTCTTTGCACACATATATGGTTCCCTGCTTCTCATCAATCAAAACAGGATTTAATACCCATTCAATTAAGGGAACTAGATAGATTAAGACAGCTTTAAGTAACTTTTGTATCTCAGTCTTAATGGAAGTAACCTTACGAGGGTTCATCGCGCATAAACCTTGTCACACAGGTTTAGCATCAAGATATGTTTTAATCTCATGTTCAACAATAGGAGGGTCTATTCCTAACATCTCGTCATACGACCAAGCAAAAATGTCACAAAATTATTTAAAAATCTCAGTGTTATCTTAATTTCATCGGGAGAACAATCTACACCAATGTAAACATTCTTGATCTTGCCAAGGATCCGAGAAATCTTGATAGGAATCATATTTGATAGATTCACCATGTTCCCTTCATCATATACAACATGATTTCCTAATGGTACCAGAGGATAACCAACATTCTCGCTAAGGGTCATCCTAAAGTCATCATGCTCAATATGTTTGAGCTCCGAGAGGAAGTAAGAGCGATGGTGCAACTCCTCCCAAGGTCGTTTAGGACCATTCATGGCCTTGAGAATCACTTCATCTGAAGGAAAAACATCATTAAGGAAATCATGCGAGCGTGATGACACAACCACCCAAATAGGCAGTGCAAAGAGATCCTCCTCTCCCGTCCGTGAAGAGGAAGGACCAAAGTCTATAGTGGAATCAAGAATAGCTTGATAAGAAACCTCCACTGCAAACAATGGCATCTCCATATTGGTAGGTTTAGGGTCTTAATCTAAAATTCTTATAGAAGAGAGAGTCCAAGGGTCATCCAAATATATGGTGTGAAATGGGACCGAACTCAATGATGGCGAATCACTACCAAGAGTGGAACCAATAGCTAGGATTTGTGCTGAAATGTTGAAGGATCCCATCAACGACGGATACATTTCAACATCAACATTCTTAATTGTCGACTGAGAATTGTCAATAGTCACGATTATGTATCCCGACAATACAGTAGAACTAGAATTATCGAATGCAACTTGTTCAATCGTCACAATTCAATCCTCAAAAGGGAAGCAAATGACACAAAAAATAGAAGACACAACCAATTTCATAGTGTAAATCTAGTTCTGGACTAATAATATATTGTAGTCAAGGGGTGCATCGACCACCTCAACCTCAATCAACATAGTCTTCCCTCCAAGATGGAATTGAAGAGAGGGAAGGATACCATGCGACTGAAATGAACATCCATCAAATGCAGTCAACATGGTAATATATTTTGACAACGTGAGCCAGGGCCTTTCCAACAATCCAGAGATGTCACAGAGGCCACAACGCCTTCATCAACAATTGTACATTTGATCGTGTTATTAAGACACTCCATATGGAGTAAGAAAGCCACATGGTAAGGAAAGTGAGGCTGGACCTTGTGAGTTTCAAATAAAACTACCATGGAAGGATTAGGATAAACCACCCCAAGAGAAGTCAACAATGCTCTCCTATGTGAAGGACAAGTCTGAAGAACTTCAAGAGCTGACATCACACAGGGAGTCTGACCCAAGTCCTCGATAATAGAATAATGTTGGGCAGCTCGAGCATTAGGATTATGCCCCAAGCGCTTTAGGACTCCCTTAGGTATATGAGGGATAGCTTCAAGATTATTAATATCCAAAGGACTCTTGGGAGGTGTCGACTCTTTACCCATGTTGGGTTGTGATGGACCATAATATTTCATGTGAGTCACAACGCTAGTGGCTAACATCAAGTTGATACAACCATAGCCACCTTCTGCATTCAGTGGGTTTTGATGCCCGCCAGAAGTACTTCTGGTGTCCATGTTCCTCGAATCCATATTTTGATTATGAGGTAAAGGGTTAGTCAACACATCTGGGATCTATGCGATGAACTTCAATTCCTCTTCAATACGAGGGCACAAGTATGTGATATGGTCTTCCCCACAAATTGCAAGGGAATTTAACCTTTCTCTTATATTTCTTGTCCCCCCCACTTTTCTCTATTCTTATCATCATTTTGGTTCTCCTTCCTATTCCCACCCCTTTTATTATTTCTTCCCTTCCTTCTATTGCTTCCGTGTTGTTGGCTACCCTTATGGTCTGATGAATGCACCGAGAGCACATCTGCTGACTAGGTGGGATTGGATGAAGTTGTAGCTTATCCGATCACAAACTGATTAATCAAAAAATTTCACATTTGATTCGTAACACGGTCTAATACTTTAGTACTCGTAGAGCCAACAATAGCATTGGAATGTAGCCCATGTTTGAACTTAGGTTCAAAATTTGACTGTGGTACGTTAGGGATAATCTCATAAAGGAGCCCAGACTTGGCATAAATCAAGTCCAACTACTGAGCTCTAAAGATATCCTACTCCTCATTCGTCACTCTGGATGTTGAAACATCCTTTGCGATATAAGGCAACAAATATTTGAGGAACCATTCCAACAAAAACTCGGGTGGAATGTTGGCCTTAATCAACCTCTTTCGTCTATGCCACTCTTGAATATGATCAGAGATGTGCCTAGATTTATCTTGCCAAAATGTAAACAAGAGCTCTGTGCTATCATTGTAGTGTATCGATGGCTGAAAGTGGTTAAGAAAGGTCATGGCTAAGTGGTTAAACGTCCGATATGTGGCCCCATGAAACTCTATATACCATTTCGTGGCAAAACTCATGAGGGTGCGTTGAAACAGTCATAAAAGAACATAGTCATGGTTCAAAGAGTTCGAAGAGAACCAGAGGTAGAAAGTGGTCACATTCTCTCCAGGGTCCTTGCCAATCTTACATTAAAACTTCAATATATCCAAAGCAATCTTGGTGGGAACAGCCAGCCACATCGGATCATGAGATACCACGTCATTGGTCAATTTCGAAAGGTCAGGAAAATTCAAAGTAGCCAAGAAAGGGAGCCTAGGTTATGCAATATGGTTCCATGCTCCTTAAAAAGGTTGGTTCATATAAGGTTGATTGTAATAAAGGCCATGGGCTTATCCAGTCAGATAATAACCCCGTCATGTACAGCCCATAAAAGGATGCACGGGAATGTGATAGTTTGGTGTACCTTGAGGATGAGGCGCCATATAACCATAGTTATAGGATTGATAGGAGGGTTTACTCCCAGACATATAAGGAGGTATGTAATTTCTTGACGCGACAATACTAGTTGACAAGGGAGAAACATGGTTAGATGGAGCACCACATCTCGAAGAACTGTGCGGGATGCGAGGAGTATATGACATAATATAGGAATTTGAAGGAATGAGTGTGGTGGATGATGGGGCGTGATATGGAATGTAAGTTGTGCCTCCAACATTCACATGTCTATGGAAACCTCTATAAGAGTGAACACCAGTGTTAAGACCGAGCGATAATCCACCCACAAATGGAGCGGAAGGAGAAATATGACGACTCCCAGATCTATCAGTTAGGAAAGGTTCTACGATGGCTCCAATCCCAACACTAGGATCGACGATAGATGACAGGATAGTATCAGTAGTTCTAGCATGCCAAACCTAAAAGTACACGTGTTAAAGGGAACATTAGGAGTTTCACTACTCGGCCTTCTTGAGGATGACCTCCAATTGGAAGACGTAAAGTTTGACAACTAGGGTCATGTATTATAGGAAGTACCATCCTCATGAGGGTCGGTGTCAACCAGAGTCCCAGGTATCAAGATGGTAGCATTCCCCATTCCAAAGGATGGAGAAGGAGGGAGCTCCGGGTTCTCAGATGTAGTACTCGTGGTGAGAACATTGTGTGAGTCATAGTGTGTTAAATATTTCCTAGAACACCTAGTCCTCTTCCTAGGAGGAGAAGGAGATTCACAAGGTGAAATCCTTGCTAAACATTAAGATCGACGCAGCACCTGAAATCGATCCACGATGACTCCAAAAAAATAACAAGACTCAACCAATTGTGATCCCTAAATCTAGCTTGTGCACAAAGAAAACGCCCCTAAATAAAGCTAAATCATATGAAAACAAGCCAAGAGGGAGGATAAGTGAGCTCCCAAATGAAGAAGGTATGTCTCCCCTAGGAGAAGCTTAAGAATCCCATACACTACAAGTAGATGTGTGTAACCAATTATAGTGGCCCTCGGCTTCAACTCGTATAGTGACTATGTTTCCCAACCCCTACCTGGCCAGGACACTCACAGAATAACCTATGCAAGTGCCCCCTGTGATACCTAAGTAATGAAACTAAGGTCACTTCAATATAACCAATGCTTAGGTGAACAGTCGCAGGCATGATCTACCGTATGGCTAGGGTAACAAATCCCGAAGCTTGAAATCACCAAAGGTATCTCAAAATCCCCCAAATACGAACAAGATCCTAGAAATATCTCTGGTGCTCAACAGAAAGTGACAAGGGGTCATCCCCACCATTAACGTGTTCCATGCATCATGCTTAACTCTTGTGTAAGAGGATCCTCCTGAGAACACCAATTATACCAAATATTTTACTTCTCACATGGACAGACTCTTAATTGTTTTGTTTCATAGTCTTGGAAAAATTTACTCACGATACCCTATTCCAAGATTCTGCAACCTAAGCTTGTTGGTGCACCTCTATCAAATAAAAAGGGTAATCAATTTTAAATTACGCGTTAATTTTAATGGTTGTGATTACTCAAGGGTAATGAACATGCAACTAGCGATATTATGACTCGGTAGTTAAATAAATATGTACACCTAAAAAACAATGCCAAGTGCAACTTGCTTTTAATCATGAAAAAAGGGGGTATGCCACTACATGAAATGCACAAATTTCTTCTTCAAATACCAATGCAATCATTCCTATATGAAATCCTTAACACTATTTCATCTAAGCAAACCTAATGCAAGTATCATTTCAATGCAAATGCATAATGCAAGAACATGCCAAAAATCAAAATAGTTTTGTATTTTGATCATAAATGTTATGAAAATGCAATAAACAGACTCTACATACTCCCAAACCTTGCAGCAAGTATCAGACACAAGCCAAGCAATACGTTGAGACCAAGAATTCTAATGCACTAATAATAAAACAAAAAGGATATAAATGATAAGAACGACTTTTAAAGAAAAGCAAAGAAAAAGACGTCTTTGGTCAGCACATAAGCAATAAACAAGCACCATAGGCACCTAAGAAGACTCAACAACACTCACAACCCACCCAAAATATCTCCAACATCAAGATCTCAATCACAAATATGGATGTACGCAACTTTTCACAGAAAACCCATGTGCATATGTGACTATAAGTACTACAGCTCATGTGTATACGCAATTATTACCTATATTCTTAGGATTATTATAATCCTCCCTTGTCCATTTATAGTCTATTGATCATTTTGTCTAGCATAGGGAAACATATTTACTATACTAGAGTATGGGGAACACATATAGAGGTTCATTGCCACTTACTGCATGTCCATGCATGAGTTTAAGTGCCTCTAGGACTATTCCCTACATTTTAGGAGCCACTCTGAGTGCCACCAGCAGCTCCATCAGTTGGTTGTGGTAGGTAACCAGTTATGCTGAGTCAACCTTCAATTAGACCACTTTTAGTTAGTCTAGCACCATTTTTGCATGGTTGCATGGGGAAGTGGTGCCTTTTTCCACCTACCTTGTCAGTTTAACTGGTTTAACTAATTTAACTGATGGTAGGATTTATTTAGTTATCAAGAGTTACACTAGTGGCTCCCATGCAGTGATTTAGACACTCTTAGTTATCCAGTCAGTCAGGATTGAGTTGGTAGATTCGATCTTATCCACATGATTCGAATTATCCTTATTGTAACATTGTTGTATACTGTTGGATTAATGAATATTAATGTTGTAATTTACCGATCAGTTCTTATCATTTTTCTCTAAAATTTGTCTTGTTCAGTGTACATTGTTCTTACTATTCCACTACACAATTATACCTTTCAATTGCTCTCGTTTCCTATAGATCAATGGTTCAATAATTCAAACATGGTATCAGAGCATTGTTCAGGCTAGCAACACGTCTTTCCCGACCTCCAATGTACACCAAAAGCAGCTGAGTTTTCACATAAACCCTGGAATGATAGCCTTTCTCCCTCTGAATTATATTCAGAGAAGTCTATCCAGGTGTGATGGACTTTGAGAAAGTGTACATGTCAAGGTGGAAAGGCTTGAAAATGACATGATTGCGAATTGATTTTGGTTTTGCAGTGATATTTGTAGGTACCTATGTAAATAATTGAAGAATTGATGGTCTTAGCATACATATAGATGGATTACTCAGCTCTTGTACCTCGTATCCTTACACCTTTCAACTATTCAGACTGGAGGGAAAATATGCAAGTATCCTTGCGCAAGCTTGGCCTGTATAGGATGACTATGGGTAGAGAAACTGAGCACCAATAGCATGTTGAAAAGATTAAGTTTTTGAATCAGCTTGATGAGGCTTTCGGCTTAATGTGTACTCATATCTCCCAGGATATTCTATTCCATATTGAGGGACTTAGGACTCTGAAAGAATCTTGGGAAAAGCTTGAGTTCTTCTTTGGAAATCAAGATGATCTTCAAGGTCACATATTCAAGAATGAGCTCATATCCCTATAGCCTAGCAATTTCGAATCCATTTAGCAGTTCTTCACAAAGTATAAGTCTGTAGTAATGCAGTGCAAACAATGTGGATTGGAGAGGAAAGATGAGCAGCTTGTGATGTATGTGCTTAGAAAACTTGGTTCTAAGTACTTTGTCTTTGTCCCTACTTTCCATTCCAAAAGAGACTCCATCCCCAATTTTAAGATTCCTTCTCTAGATGCTTTTGTTGAGTCCTTAATACAAGAGCGGGACAAATTGGTTCAAATGGAAGTGGTTCAATCCTCCAAGAATCAATATCTCTTGATGTCAGACTCAAACAATGCGCAAGCTAGAGGGAAGCACAAGGGGAAGGATCCTAAAGCCACTGATTCGAAGCCAAAAGAGAATCAGATATATTTCGAAGGAGCCTTGGGCTACAAGAAAAAGACGAAATTTGAGAAGACTAGATGTCCATACTGTATGGGAGGCTTTCGTCCTGAAAGCTAGTGCATGAAGAAGCAAATCGACCACCTGTCAAAAATACTTAAACAGAACAATATTTCCCTTCCACAAGGAGCAAAGAAGTATGATGTTGGACCACCGATAGAAGAGCATGAGAGATGTTATGCCTTGAAGGCAAGCCTCACTCAGTCAAAATCTTACTTGATTGATTATGGAGCATCCAACCACATGGTTTCCTCCAAGGAATCCTTCTCCACTCTCACTCTATCAGGAGGACCTATCACTCACATGGGAGATGACCCCCAAATCTGGCAGGTTCTATTAAATTCAGCATGGTGAGTTCAAGAATGTTCTCTATGTGCCCTCTCTTGCAACCAATTTAGTTTATGTTTATCAGATGACCCATACTGGCTCACCAAAGCAAGTTGTATTTGGTCCTGACTCAACGAATATCTCAGATATCTAACCTGGTAATATTGTAGCTAAGGGTGTTGCAAACCATTCCTCCAAGGAATTTGAATTCTCACACTTTATACCATACTCATCTCTAGCACAATATCAACAACCATTCGAAAGGGGAGGTATAAACTCTCTCTCATCTCCATTTACTGATAATGATATGTTGTCTAAGATTTCAGTTTTAGATGATAAGGAACAAGATCAGCATGATCTTGATATTGAGATTGTACCTCAAGATGATCCAGATCCAGATCCAGCTCCTATTTCAAATCAGAAGCCTAAATGGGTTGAAAATATCCTTGAAACAACTGGGGGAATGATGTTAGGGATCCAAATAATAAAAGAAAACCAAGGTCCCGGTATCAGAAGGAATGTGTTGCACTCTCTCACATAGCTTCGATACCTACAGAGTGGTGCAAAAAATGTCCACATAGACTTGATGATAGTGAATGATCCACAATTAGGCCCACTGAAGAACAAAATGGATCATTCCATTCCTCCTCCAGCAAGAAGAGACAAAAGCAACATTCATTAGATAGGAAGAAGATGGAAAGGTTCACATGCATAGTCCCAGGATGTTGATGCACAAAAGAACCATGATTCTGCATGGCTGCTCCATAGAGCTACACATTGCAGCAAAATTTTACAAGTTTTTTCCCAAAGAGGAAAATTTCCTCTTAAGTATAGCTTTTTTTCCTTATTTATTGTTTATTTGGGGGGGGTCCAATGAGGTTTTTCCCATTTCCCTTAGCTTATTAAGCAGTTTTATTTTTNGGGGGGGGGGGGGGGGGGGAGTTAGGATTATTATAATCCTCGCTTGTCCATTTATAGTCTATTGATCATTTTTTCTAGCATAGGGAGACATATTTACTGTACTGGAGTATGGGGAACACATATAGAGGTTAACTACCACTTACTGCATGTTCATGCATGAGTTTCAATGCCTCTAAGACCATTCCCTACATTTTAGGAGCCACTATAAGTGCCACCAACAACCTCCATTAGTTGGTTGTGGTAGGTAACCAGTTATGTTGAGTCAACCTTCAATTACATTCAATTATATCACTTTCAATTAGTCTATCATTATTTTTGCATGGATGCATGGGGAAGTGGCACCTTTTTCCACCTACCTTATCAAATTAACTGGTTTAACTAGCTTAGATGATTGTCGAACTGATTTAATTATCCGGAGTTAGACTAGTGGCTCCCATGTAGTGATTTAGACACTCCTCATTAGCTAGTCACTTAGGATTGAGTTGGTAGATTCAAATCTTATCCACATGATTTGAATTCTCCTTATTGTAACATTGTTGTATACTGTTGGATTAATGAAGATTAATGTTGTAGTTTAATAATCAATTCTTATCAGTTTTCTCTAAAAAAATTCTTATTCAGTGTACATTGTTCTTACTATTCCACTGCACAATTATACCTTTCAATTGCTCTGATTTCCTATAGATTAATTGTTCAATAATTCAAACATCTATGACCCGTGTATACCGAGAGATAGGTGGTAAAAAGGTAGGCTAAGACTCAGAGTAATTCAAATGACTTCCAATGGGTTAACACACTACTGAACACGACACAGAAACACAAATAAGTAGAGAGAAAATCAAGTACATTATGCACCCAAACCCCAATAAAAAGGAAAGTCCCAAGCTGAGTCACCAATTCTGTTACGGAGAAAACTTCCTATGGATCGGGGTGTACCACAACAGACAGTATGACGCTAGAAATCAATCCACTTCCAATATGCTAAATATATAAACAAGACTAACACTAAGGGATGAGAAGCATACCTTATTCCGGACGTTCATATAAGATCTCGTTGAGCTTTCAATCACACTTGTACCTACATTACATCCTCAACAATGATGAAATACATAAGAATGATAGATATTACGTGTTAGAATCTAATCTAGCATATTGAAATCCAATATATAATCAAAGCAACTACATCCATTTATACAAATATTCATAGTTACACATATAATGGACGAGAAATGGATATTTCTATTAAATGTAAACATGGATACAAATTAAAACCTCTGTCGAAATCGAAAAATCGAGTCCTCCACCTAGACCTCCACCACTACAATCCTCCATATCAATGCAAGCTCACAAAGACAAAGGTAAGCATGGAAAAGAGCACTAATGGTTGATCCAAGGACAAAGGTATGCGGACTCAAGTATACAAGAATGGGGCACCATCCCACTATGATCTATTTTCTCTCACAAGTTATCCTCCTTCAATGCTTCCAAGTATCTCAATATATAACCCCTCATTGAGAAGTGAAGGGTTGAATCGGAGCATTTCCAGACATATGGAAGGCCAAGAGTCAAGTTATTCGTTACTTGATGAGGGAAAACTCCAAATATTTATTTTTTGAGCATATTTCCCGATGTATGCAGGTCATAGTGGAGAAATATGCATGTACACACGGGTTGTAAGCTAGTGACCCACGTATACCCATAAACATGAATTTTTAAGGGGATTTTCCAGATCATTAAAGTAATACTGAGAAAATGGGGCAAGGAGTCTACATAGGGACAAGGATAGGCCATGAAAACATGATATATCAAGCATGCAAAATCACCCTATAACATTGGTGATAGAGGAAATACCACTATAGTGATTGTTCACCACATTCTAAGGCCAATGAATAAGGTTAATACCCAAATGCAATATAATAATTTGAAAAAATACTTCCACTTTGAAAAATTAAACAAAAGTATTGTAGTAACTATTTGGAAAATATTCTCAACAAAGATTAACTACATTTGTCAGAATGCTCCATTGATACCTGAAATATGTCGGAAAAAACTTCTCTAGATATGGGGTATTTACTCCAGGGAAACACCCATAATTCCTACCCATCTCAAGTTTGCCAATCACTCACAACTTCCTATGTTATTTCACTATCATAAATCAGCCTTCTCAATGCAGTTACTTTAGGCGAACAATTTCTAGCTGCTCATAGTAGTGGAGCCTATATAATTGCTTGGGACAACTTTTCATTCTTCGTCAAAAGCACCTCTTTATTAATTCCTTGATCACGACTTTCAATATGAAGCATAATTAAGGATATTATAACAACACTTGTCAATTAGTAAAGCGATTAAAATGCATTAAAGATATAAAATATTCCAAACATTCCATGCATATGATACATAGACAATTTGATCCATATACCTTGATGATCTATATATCTTTAATATTGCTTCTTCCATAGATGAGGTGCCATTCTTTGTGATTTTAGTCTAGTTCCTTCTTTCCCATTGAAAAGATATTTTTCAGTTGTCTGATGCATGTGCTTCTTTGAAAGGAAGTGCCTATGCTCATCAAACACCTCCTTCCTTAAAATTCTTGAACAACGAGATTCCATATGAGGACCAAAAACTGGACATGCAAATTTACTCTTTGTTTGAAGACCTGCAAGAGATGTATTAATTTGTATATCGATCATTTTAACTATGAACACTATTAAACTTCATAAAACTAAACACTATTGAAGTGCAAGGGGAAACATTATTATAACATACCACATAAATGTGTTCGCCCTAGGGCATCATGAATTTTCCATACAAGCATTGCATGGAATTAAAATTCCCTTTGTGCATTTGATGGTCTAGAGATATCATACATAGTCATGCCCCTCCATAGCTCTAGTAACTCATCGATAAGAGTCATGCCATTCCATAATTCCAGTAACTCATCGATAAGAAGCTCGATATATAAATTCATATCTTTGACCTGGTATTTACCTATTAGATTGAACATACATTACATTATTACTAGATACATGAGTAAATAAAAATATATAAGACATTGTTTCAAAACACAATTGAACATTATTAATAAATAGAAAAACATAACATGTAATTATGAAACAAACAACATAGATGAGGTGTAATCGTATTAAAAAAATATTATAAAGACATTAATACCTGGAACAATCATTGCCAACATTATGTGCTCCTTCTTTATTGACATCCATGGAGGAATGTTATTGTTAATAACAAAATAGGCCACACAAAGTTACCAAAACTGAGCTCTCCAAAGAAATCCTAAGATTATGAGGTTCTTCTTTAAACTTTGGCCATCTTTCCTATATCTTTGTAAACACAGATCCATCCGAAACCATTCGAATAACACCATCTTGAATTATATTCTATGCATGGTAATCCATAAATTGTGATATGATTTTGCACTTGAACAATTTCCATAGACATGGAATTATGGGAATATAACGAAGAACCTTGCAAGGCATCTTTTTAATTTGTTACTTTATCAGCTCGAGAGTCTACTCTCTTCACATTTTGGTCATTTGTATTTCGACGAATGTTCTTTATAATAGAGAATATCATCATTAGGACATGCATGGATAGCATGATACTCCATTCCAACATCTTTGAATAAGGCATGTGAATATTGGTATGTGCGAGCTAAAAAATTTGACGTTGGTAACAAAAATTCGCCTAACAATCTACAACATAAAAAAAATCCTTGTTAATGTAAAGAATACAAGTCATACATATTGCATCAAAATGTTATGGTCGATGATGATCAGGTAACATTAAAAAAGGGGAAAAAAGGAAATATTTGTCGTCGTGTACTAAAAGTGACAGAATATATTACATACCTTGGGAGTTATGTGACATGTGTGTTTGATAAACCATTTACAACCTTTCTGTTCACCATCAACAATATAGCAGAGAGAAGACTTGTTTTTGAGCCCTCATAAAGAGGTTTAGTATCCCTCTGAAGTACATGTATATCATGAGCACCATCAAATTGGTTGTCGTCATCATTGATTCCAACATTATTAAATGTATCCAAGATACATATATTTATCCCATCTTCTTCATCTTCTTCAACTATGTTATTGGCATCATTATCTTTTTCCATAGGATCATTAGCTCGATCCTCAATAATTTGTCCATGTTCTTGAACTAATGCTTCTACAAATTGCACCTCTTCCTCCTCAATCAATTCCCTATGGGGACCAATCTTTACAGATACAAAAATTAAAGTAATATTAGTGTATATAACAAATGTTTAAATGATACCAACATTTACAAATATAATATAGGAAAACAAAGACAACTTAGATGAGAGCATTTGGATGTACTAAGGACTAGTCTAAGAAATATAAGACATTAAATCAAGGCGTACAACTAGGTCGGGTTACTATTCTTTACAAATTGATGAGAATAAATATGTTAAATATTGGTGGTGGTTAAATATTTTGAAGGTCAAGACTTCAAAAAAGATTATTGTGTTTTATTTGTGGCTTGCTTTGAAAAATAATGTTAACTTAAGAAATGATGCATAAGATATGGACTTAGCGACCTGGTTACTGTACAAAGTGCAATTTTGATGAGGAAAACATTACCTAATGGAAATTTGATTCCCTTTCATAGTTCAAGATTATGTTCAATTAATGGAACTTAGAGTTTTACTAATGGTTTCTTTGTACAAGGGTGTTCAAAGACTAAGTTTTGGAGACTCATTACTAATAATCAAATGGATGAAGAATTAGCAACTAATTCATTAAATGTTGCATTGAAACCTTTGGCATATTTTATCGAATTGAATTCACTCATGTTTGACAGGATATCATTCACACATGTCTTTCATGAACTAAACAGTGAAGTTGATATACTACCTAAGTCGGGTCTTCGATCAAGTGCAATGTCCTTATGGCTAGAGGAAACCATTCATGATATTTCAACAAAGTCAAGACCTAGATCTTAAATGAATTCCCTTTAGATCCAATTTTATGGATAGATTTAATTGTGGATGTATTATTACCAAGAATATTAGTTCAACATTATATCGGAATACTATAGTATATAAATTCATAAACTACGTTGTGAATTCAAGTTTATAAAATAGAGAGGATGTATATGATGATGATCACATTCTTGGGTATAACATTGTTAATTTATGTTTTTGTGACAGTTCTTGAGGCACATAGAGAATGTGTGTAATGAAACTAAGGAAGAATCTAGGCTCACTAACTCTATGCAATAAAACTTAAGGAGAAATCAGTTGACAAGTGGGCAATTTAGCAAGCTGAGTGAGGGAATAAACTAGGATTTTGGTGAAATCAGTAAGGCAAGGAAGGATACTAATTTTTCAGGCTCCTAATCACCTATATGTTGGTCCCATTTAGGTTTCTAAAATCCACCAGGCTGAAGTTTACTACCACGCTTCTGGGAGTCCCAAACGGTGCAAACTAAAACCTTTACAAAGTAGTTTCCAAGGAACTAGTGGCTAAGATAAGCTTAGGAAGATTCTAGAAATTTTTTATGGGTGTTGAAATCATCATTTGCAGGTTTATAACATACCATAAATAGTAAAAAGGAATCCTAGAGGTCGCATTATAAAACCTAGTCTCTAGGACTGTGCAATAAGCTCAACTTCTGGGATTTACAAACACATGAAAGGGGTAACTAATATTTAGTTTTAGGAATGGAATATCTTCATTAACATGTTACTAAATTCTTGGAATAAAAAGGAAACAAAATATATATGTTTATATTGACTAATTCACTCAAACTGGAAAACTAGTCCATTATTCATTGAATTCTAGGAAAGGTATTAAAAGCATTCGTGAAACTTAACCAAACATTCTCAAAATGCTATGAAAATTTCATAAATATTTAATTACGTAATAATATATCAGTGAGGGTCTAAATGGATCTCACTTAAATCTTAGAGATAGCCTCTTATAGCATTAAACCCCATTTATTGGCTCCAAGGCTAGGAAACTATCTAGAATCGAATGTTGAGCCTCCCAAACTATGCACATAGGATGAATATGGTATGAAAATGATATTAAATGGAAGATTGGACATCAGTACATTAAATACATCTGAGTGGCATCGAAATTCCCATTACAAATACTCCATAATAGCTAGAATAACATAGAATAGATAGGAGGAAGAGAGAATAGTGAATTTCATTAAAGGGAGGTCTTCAAGATCTGCTAAATGATATGGAACTTGGATGAAGTAGACATCTGAACCTGAAATAACACTTCTTCAATGGTTTCACTGACATAAGGAACAAATATGAAATCCATTGGTTAAGGGTCACACAACCCAAAGCATCAATAGATGCACATCACCCAACCACTAAGAGTAAAGTCTCAAAACCAAAAACACAATGACCAAAATTTGGAAGAGGGGTGCCCTCTCAATCCTATATACACAAGTTAGCTTCATACCCAAGCCACCTTGACCAATGCGTCGTCATGTTTGAATGAAGAAACTTGCTCACTTTCCTTCTTTTTCCCTGACATGGCTTTTCATCTTTTTGGAAACTATGCCCCAATGCTTTTGACAAAATTTCCTTTACCTATTTAGAAATTGCAACCTCCTTCCTTTTTTACTAACTTGCCTCTTTCTCTATTAGAAACTTTGCTCCCCAAAAGTTTCATGTTGTTTATCCTGGCAGCTTTTCTGCAGTTGCCTTCTTTGTCCTGGCTTTTCTCTTCCGATTGGTTTGGCAGGCTTACATCTTCTTGCTAGGTTTATTTTTAGAATTTTCTTGATTTGTTCTGGGTTGCCTTTTCTGATTGACAACTCATGGTCCACATGGCCTCATTCTCCCTCCTTGTCACCTAGGACATTACTTGGCATAAAAATTATTAAAAACATCATAACATTAATTATAAATTATAAGTTTGCGCCCTAGTCCAGTAGTTGCACATTCGTGATTTTTTTTTACAAATAACCCCTCCTAGGATAGATCCACTAGGGGTTAGGAACACACAACATTAATAGATCACTTGGTAGGTACATTATAATGTGTTTTCTATGCTTACTAATCACCTAATGTGATTTGTATAATTTGTGTGGAAGTAGCTTTAACGTGTCAATGGTATGAGCATTAGGGGTAAGGGTTTAAGATGGGGTAATTAGGGGTCAAGGATAGGGGTATTACTTAATATTTTCTTAGGTATTTAGAAGGGGTCACTGGCTAATGGAATAGGGGTTAACAGGTTATTTCCCATCCAAGAGCCAGGTGTAATTAGGAGTTGGTATTCAATATCAATCAGCCAATGTGACTAATATCATGAAACAAACACAACAAATCAATGAGGAATTTGTATTTCCTTATAAACATTTACAAAAACAATATGCAATACAAACACATATAATGAATAACTTACTCATGGATGATATTCATGTATGCATTCAATGTGTCCATTCATGTTGCAATGTACTTTAGCTATTGTTATTAGAAGTCTCCTTATCTTCAGTCCCTTGTATCATTTACAAGGGAAATAATATATGTGACATTTTTCTTCACAAAATATGCCCTAAATCCTTCCAAAATCGTCACAAGCATAGAAACAATGTCGAACCTATTAAATATTCAGACGTAAGGATGAAAAATCAATAATTAATTTAACCATCAGTTTTCTGACATGACTATTTGGTCGATCATCTGGAATATGATGGGGCGTTGCACATCCGATGAACGTCGAGCTTTTTAAAAATTAAAAAAAATGCTTGTAACTTTCGACATCTTGTCTGATTTTCTTCTTATTATTGGATTGTCATCATATTTTCCTCCCATATGAGTTAGTGCTTAGCAGTTTGCACAAGTACTACCTGTAGCACAGTAATACGCAGGAAAAACTACTATGCTAGCATTCATGCCACTTGGAGGTCCACTGCATCTTGGAAATCCAACATACATAGAAATACTACAAATAATGAGCCAAATCAGCATTCCACCTAGCTATTTTCTAGCTCCAACTTAGTAAACAATGCATGGACAACAATCACCCACTTAAGGAAAGAAAAGAGGTGGAGGAACAAAGAAAACCTGAAATACATATTTGTGTTGAAATGTAATTTTTCAATGTAAAAGGTAAATAGAAAAAATATATTACTTTCAAGTTAGAGGTCAAATCAAAAGCAAATTGATTTCAGGCACACAAAGGCCTATATAATGTACCTCGAAAATCAGAAAATGGCTAGCAATTTTAGAACTAGAAATATTTTTTCTATGTTGTTAAGTGAGGACTATATTTTGTCATGTAAAGCTTTTGACCGGAGATTAATGAAATGAAGTCTTGTGGGTTGCTCCTTCAATGTTTTTCCTTTTGTGTTTTTTATTATTTATTTGTGAGGATTCAAAAGAAAAATAATATAGTGAGTGCATTACAATTTGATCTGAATTGTGTCTCGGTGATGCTCTATTCATGGTTAAATGTTAAATATCATTGCAGAAGTTCAAAGTTCATTTAATTTTGTCATGATCTATAATACACTTTGTGATTGCTTTGTAAATATAATTTTTTTAATCTATTTTGCACTTACAAAATGTTTGGTGTTCAAGAAACATAAAGATCTCATGTTAATACTTCCAAAATATAAAGAATTATTGAATTATGTTCATTACAACTCAATACATTTGAAGCCTGATTCCTTTCATAAATTCACCCGTTGGTGATTCCTAATTCTCAATATTTGTTTTCATCGTTTCATATCCTTCCATTTCCTATTTTTTCTACCTAACTCCATCAAATTCCTCTGATCAGATTCCCTTTGCATTCACAATTTTAGTCACACTGCATGTTAAAGATTCTAAGCATTTTAAAGAATGACTCAAACCTCAATTTACATTCTTATATGGCTCTAATATTGTTAAAATTTGAGCCCCATCATGCATGGGCTTGTTCTATCTTCAACCTAGTTCATCTCTAGGACTAACATGAAAATTGATGTTATTGTTGTGAAGTGCAATTAAAGAAGATAATTCCTCAGGGAATGACATTTCAAGATTTGATTTCTACACAGTGAAGCATATCAGACATCACTAGTTGAATATTTCACCTAATGACTCTACTTAAATAAGTTGGATGCTTGCAAGCAACATATCAGACACAATCCTTAGAAAAAGGATCTCCTTAGCCTTCCATATTCAAGAAATCACTATAGTAACTTGCATTCACCTCAAGGAATAGGTATTCCACTATTAATTTCTCCTTTGATATCTACTTCAACTCAAAATCAAGAAATATTTGAAGATTTAAATAATCAAGAAAAAACTTGTAATCTTCCTAGAACTCCTTTAGATCTTATTCTTGAACCGCATTTTGCAACTCCATCTCACTCAACAAGTACATCTAGACCTACTCAGTCTTTCTTGAGACCTCAGAGACCTCCATTTACCCCACCTATGCAACGTACTACTATACCTAATTCAAATATGGTAGGAAGAGATCTTGGAGGCCCACCACCAGTTGTGAACCCATGGATTGCAGCCAGATATGGTCCTTTAAACGTACCTTGAAATATGCATGACACGCCTAAACGTTATTTAAATATTCTACCTAAATATGATGGAGAGAAAGATGTATATGTTGAAGAACATATGTATACATTTCAAATTTTCACTAGTAACCTTATGATTGAATATGATGATATGTATATGAGATTAATTGTCCAAACACTAGAAGGAGAAGTAAGAAAATGGTTCAAAACTTTACCTGCTAATTCTATTAACTCTTGGAATGCTTTACATGAAGCATTTAAAAGACAGTGGGGGAAAATAGGGATAACTTATATTACCTCACTGAGCATTCAACGTTAAAGAAAAAGAATGGGAAAATTGCAATTGAATCCAATAAAAGATTTAATAAAATGTAAATAGAATTCCAAATGGCATACAACCTTCACAAGTTGTTGCAAAGGTCACTTATGTAGGTGCTTATGAATATTACTTTGCTATGATGCTGAGAGAAAAAAAATGTGACCTTAGAAAACATGCAAGATGATGTTTTAGATGTAGAAGGAAACATGACAGTTGCTGGTAAATTCAAGCACAAGCAAGATTTTGAGAAGAAGAAGCCTAAAGATGAGGCTGAAACCTCAAGCAATAATAAGAATAATAAAATCAAGAGGACAAGATAGAACAAATGGCCAAGTTATTGAGAGGCATGTCAAACAAATTGGCTACACTTAAAACTAAGGGAAGTAATCAGAACAGAAGTCCACAAGCCTTGGGACAAATAAATCCAAACCAATTTAGAAGGGCTTTTAACCCTCAAATCCTCAACAAAGAAATAAGAAATGAAGATACTCCTATACAACCTCCTATTAGACCAAATGATGAAGATCGTGTCATATATTTGCCTCCTTATGAAGAATTTATTGAGCCTCTTAAAGGAATTAATTGGTTGAATGATGATAATGAAATGATACATCTAAGTCAAAATGAATATGAAATTTTTTTTTGTATGAAGAGTCTTGTCAAAATGAAACTGATACAGAAAAGAGATATTTTTGTAGGCCTAGAAATCAATGTGAAAGATAGCATCAATCTCCTAACCCTAATAAAATTCCTAAAGAGACAAAAGAAGTCAAAGAATCTGGCAAACCAACCTCAGTTGAAAAGCCTCCTTTTGTTCAAAATAAATCTAATTCTCCAACTACCTCAAGAGTAAAGTTTGAACCTTCTGCTGCTCAAAAGAAAAATGATAATCCTCATCCTAAATGATATAATCCTAAGAAAAAAGATCCAGACAAGTTTGTATAGCCCTTTGATATTTAATATGAACTGTCAAAACTAAAAATTCCAATACCCCTGTCAAAACTTGCTAAAAATCCTGCTTAAATGAAACAGATTGAGAAATATTTAAAGCTAAATAATCCCAACAATCAATCTAATACTATAAATCTAGCTAATGAGAGTCCTGAGATTGAAGTAGGGCCTATGGTTGATGAAGGGCCTTCATATTACACTCCTCTATTTTATAAAACAATGAGTTTACATGGTAAATTGATACATAATTATATGCTAGACTTGGGAGCATCACATAACCTCATTTCTAAAGTGATAATGGATGAACTAGGATTGGAATTCACTAATTGTTATCATGAACTTTACAACTTTGACTCCAAACTGGTCTAGTGTATTGGCAGAAACTCAAATATCTAGTTATGACTTTATCCCAACTTCCATCTAAAAGTATTCAGTTGCTAGATGTTGTAGTAGCAAATGTTCCCCTGAGATATGGCATGTTATTATCCAGGACTTGTGCAAATAGGATGGGTGGAACCATGCATATGGATATGAAGCATGCAATCATTCCTTTGTTTGTAGGAGAAACAAGGAGACTGTACAGGGAACCCATATATGCATATGTGTTAAATGAAGGTAGTAGTCATATAAACTACACAATATACATTGTTAAAGCTTATATGGGTTGTTGTATGTTGACTCGAGAAAGTGATTATGATAAATAAGCTTATCCTTTGATGGTTGGGAAAGATACAAATCCCACACAAGATAATATTCGGGACATGTACTTTGATGGATCTTCCACCAAAGAAGAGGCAAGAGCAGGAGTGGTACCTATCTCACCTAGTAAAGAACATTTTCTATTATCATTCAAGAGAAATTTTGAGACCACAAACAATGTGGCAGAATATGAAGCATTAATCTCGGGACTAGAGGCAGTAGGAAGAATGGGAATAACTTAGATTGCAATCTTTGGAGATTCAAAGTTAATAGTGCAGCATATTAAATCCATTTATCAAACAAAACATCCTAGAATGAGAGCTTATAGGAATTGAGTATGGGATCTAAATGATCATTTCTTTCATGCTTTCAATATTATTGTTGTTCCTAAAGAAGATAATCAGAAATATGGTGCCTTAACTGTATCATCTAGTACTTTTAAACCTCTTACATGGATTACATCAAAGCATGAAGTAGAGATTATTTATAGACCATTTGTTCTTGATAATAGTAAACATTGGAAAGTGTTTGAGGATGATCAGCAAATTAAAAGATTTTTGGAACTGGTCGGTGAATTTTCCACTACATGCATTAACCAAGAATAGGATGAAGATGAAATTGTAAAAGATCAGGAGGACGAAAGCAGAGATATGAAGTAAAACAACAAAGTAGCAAATAAGAAAATTGTACAACTAAAAAATAAATTCATACCTATAGGATTGGTTCCTTTGGAAAGGTAATTTGATAAAAATGATGTGCCTCACAAACCTGTAATTCAATTTTAAAAAGGGGATGTAGAAGAAGTGAATATTGGAATTGATAAAGAACCTAAGAACATAAAATTATCTAGGTTGTTGCCTAAGGAAATAAAACAGAGATACATAAAGTTGTTCAAAGAACATATATATTTGTTTGCATGGAAGTATTAGGATTTAAAGACATATGACACATCTATAATTGAACATAAAATTTCTCTCGAGACATGAACAAAGCTTTTTAAGCAAGATCTCAGGCAAACTAATCATATTTTGCCTCCCATTATAGAAAATGAAATAAGGAAATTGTTAGACGCAAAAATAATAATTCCTTTAAGATATTATGAATGGGATGCTAATCGTATTCTTGTTAGAAAAAAGAGTGCGGAGATAAAGTTGTGTGTTGATTTCAGAAACTTGAACAAATGTTCTTTAAAATATAGCTACCCTATGCCCAAAATGGATTAAATTTTGCAGAAAGTGGTAGGAGCAAACATGATATCATGATGAATGGTTTTTCAGGCTATAATCAGGTTGCCATGAGTAAAGAAGACAGGGAGAAACCAACATTCACTACCCCATTGAAAACTTTAATGTATGATCAAATGTCATTTGGGTTAATGAATGCCGGAGCTACTTTTCATCATGCAATGGACATAGATTTTGTGGGAGATACTGGTAAATTCATAGTTATTTATCTTGATGATATGACTGCATTTACTAAGACTTGTGATGAACATTTATCCCATTTGAAGCAAACATTCAAGAAAGGTAGAAGGTATGGCCTTCACTAAATCCAAAGAAGTCTATTTTTTCCTTACAGGAAGGGAAATTGTTGGGACCCATTGTGTCAAAAGATGGAGTGAGAATAGAACTTGAAAGGGTATCATCAATTCAAGAATTAGAATCCCCAAGGAACAAGAAGGAAGTACAGTCATTTATGGGAAGGATAAAAATTTTGAGAAGATTTATTCCAAATCTAATCAAGTTAATGAAGACCATTACCAACATGATAAAAACAGGTAATGAGGTGAAATGGGCCAAAGCAGCAAAGGAAGATTTTGAAACTCTAAAAATGATTTTTGGAGAGGCACCAATGTTTATTAGTGTTGACCATTCCAAGACTTTCCTTATATTATCCTTTGCATCTAAACATACTATTACAATTATACTGTTACAGAAGAATGAAGATGGTCATGAGCAGCCAATTGCCTTTTTCAGTAAGGCCCTCAGAGATGTTGAACTAAATTATATTTTAATGGAAAACAAGCCTATGCGATGGTGAAGACATTAAAATATTTTAGTTGTTATGTGTTACAATCAAAACTTATTGCTTATGTCCCACACACAGTGGTAAAAGATATTCTCTACCAGACTGATAGTAAAGGAAGGAGGAGAAAGTGGATCACTAAAATCCAAGGATATGAACTGGAGATAAAACCAACCAAATTGGTGAAAGGACAGGGATTGGCCAAACTATTAGCTAAATCAAACTGCAAATATTTAGACCTGAATTTGCTTGCAGAGTTGTAAGAAGAAGAAAAGTTGAAAATTGTACAGGAAGCACAAGATGGTACCATAAAGTTGAACCCAAAATTTCAATGATATGAATAGTATAAGGACGTTGTCTATTATATGATGAATTGAGAATGTCCAGAGCATCTATCCAAAGCCCAAGATACATCTATGAAGTTGCAAGAAGTAAAATATTGTATCCTAAATGAGTACCTATATTGGAAATACCCTTAAAGAATCTTGGTGAATTGTATGGTTGAAGATGAAAATGAGGGGATTATCATAGAATTACATAAAGGAGTATGTGGAGGCCATCATGCATGGAGGGATATTGGCTAAAAAGTTTTGAGAGTTGGGTATTATTGGCCAAACCTATTTGTTGATACAAAACTCATTGTAAGATCATGCATTGAATGCCAAATATTTGCAGGGAAACAAAAGTTGGGGTCACTACCTTTGAATCCCATTATAACTTTAGCACCTTTTCAGCAGTGGGTTTTGGACTTCAATGGGGAAATAAATTCTAATTCTAGTGGCCAATATATATGGATCCTCATTGCCATATATTATTTTACCAAATGGGTTGAATCAATCCCCACTAGATTATCAAATGAATATGTAATCATGAGGTTCTTGGAAGAAAACATCTTGTCAAGATTCGGTTGTCCAAAAAAGATATTCACTGATAATGCACTAGCATTCAAGTCTATCAAAGTGATTGAATTTTGCCAAAAATACAATATTGAGCTAAGTCATTCTACAGCATACTTCCCATAGGGTCATGGACTTGCAGATTCATTTAACAAAAGTCTGTTTAGGATCATTAAGAAGATGCTAGCACAGAACAAGAAGGCATGGGATGTAAATCTTAAGTATTCCTTGTGGGAAGATAGAATCAGTGTTAAGAGATCAATTGGCACCTCACCTTTCCAACTGGTATATGGAAAAGATCCATTTTTACCTATGCAGTTGGGACTTCCAGTCCTCAAACTCATTCAATGTGAAACTAAAGAACCGGATAACATGGTTAGGAGGATATATGAAGTGATTGAACTTCGATAGGAAAGAGAGTTAGTCAATATGAGGTTGCAGGAGTATCACATAAAGATCAAGAATACCTTTAACAGAAGAGCCTAGAAAGAGATTTCCAGCTAGGACATATATTCCTGAAGTGGGATGCCAAAAGAGAATATAGGGGTAAGCATGGAAATTTTGATAACCTATGGATTGGCCCATATATGATATTTGTTGTGAAGGTGAACAATACATTCATTATTTTTGAGATGGATGGTGAAAATATAAAAGACCCTGTAAATGGAGGGCTTCTAAAATGTTTCTTCATATATTGAATCTAGGTTCCATGACTTTTGTAAATAATATATTAGAAGCATTTCAATTTCATGCTTTGTTTTAATCACAACATTTTGTTTTACAATGTTTGTAAATATATTGAAATAAAATAGCCTACAAGCTTTAAACAAGGGTCAAGAGATGACTCCATTGCCCAATCAAAAGAAGGCACAGGTCTACAAGTTCCCAACACCCTATGGAACAAGATGTTGTCCCCATAGAGCCGAAGTTAATACAGGGATTTTTCGAGCCTCCCAATCCCTTGAAATTCCTATTATATGACCCAGGGATCAACTTAGAGGTGTCTAACCACAAAGATCATGGGTTAACAAGCTGTAGTAGGTGACCGAGCAATGAAATCGGGAATTAGCTTGGAAACAATGGAGAGTCGTAGATCTAGAAATATCTAACATTTGAGATGAATAGCACTTGGAAAAATTGCACGGAAGATGTGGCTGAAAGGAGAATGAGTAGATCCATGAGCTGATGGATCAGATCAAGGGCCGAGATCAAAAATTGCATGGTTGAAATGACAATGTATTAAGTGAAAAGAGGCAATGAGATCGTTCGAAAAAGTATAATATAATATGATGGTGGAAACAAATAGCACATGTGTAAATTGCACAGAAAAAGAATGGGACTGAGCATGCGCAATGGAGAAAACCGTCTGAGATGCATGTCTTATTTTCATTGGTTGCATGTCCTCAGGACCTTTTTATAAACTGACCAGCAAGTGACCATTACCACCCTGGGAAACCAGTGTGGATTCTGATTAGGATAAGGTTGTGGTCCCACAGTCAGACTGGGTCACCCCTGCCCAGTCACGTCAGTCAATTTGGGTCATAGTGTCATATGTTAGGTCATACCCCTTTCAGCCATTAATACCCTGCTAAATGTCAAATTTGAATATAAAAATTTGTTAAAATGTCATTTTGTCTATTTGTTGAGGTCATTATCATCTCAAGTCATATTAAGCACCAACTTAGAAGACACCTTGCGCTCTCGTACTCCCAACAACCTATCTAGTCATAGATCAAGGCGTCTAGTCAACATCCATGTCACTTAACTAGGTAATTCATCCTTTCACCCAACTATGTTCAATATTTACCTTCGCAAACCCAAAATTTTACCCTAACTTGAAAATTGAGCCAATACAACCCTCGAACCAGTAATTTCAACCATTAAAATGTCCCAATCAACCTCTAAATATCCTTTAAACACTAATTCATCCAAGAATGCGTCCATATTTGACCATCATGCCGACATCAAAGACCTGAAGGTTACTCATTCTGACCTAATCCAAACCTTGAATGAAGGTCGATTTGGAGCTTTGTCTGATCAAGACACTTACAAGCTATGAGATTCAGGCTTAGTACGTTCAGTGTCCCCCTAGTTGTCCATTTCCCAAAATTCACCGTCTAGTGTTTGACCTGTTACTACCAAGTTAGAAAATAATCATGTCCTCAAATAGAACTAAGATTATTTGCCATATTAATGTTGATAATGTTAGGAATATGTTTGCTATCCATGAAGATGGAGGCCTCCTTCCTGTAGGAGAAAGAGAAATGGACCTAAATTACCAAATGTTAAGCCGATAAGGCCTCTAACCTAAGCCATCATATGGAACTCGGTATGATTACATAGAACTCAAAGCCCCCATATAAAATTGTATTCTTCAAACCTTAATCTAGGAAAATCATTGCCCTCTTGTCCACCATGCTAGGTTACAAAAATGATGAAGAAGTCGACAAAACTATATTACGTTTCCTAGCACACCTACACCCTATTTTCAAAGAAAGCCACAAATTAAATATATTTGATTTCCTAGCCTAAGATCTTAACCAACAATTCACTAAATTCCCTTCCCTAGAGATCTTCAGATACCCTTCCTACCTTTTCTTTCTTTTCTTGTACTAAAACTATAAGCATTTTGAAGGTTTAGGTTTAAAGATGACAAATGAAATGGACACAGAGCTCCCAATACATGAATGGAATCCTTTATTTGTTAGGAAAGCAAGCAACTTGAATTTAAAAATAGAGTGATGAAGGTTTCCTATAGCATCATTCATGGATTTGACCTACCTAGAATACTTAAGGAGGGAAAAGAATGGTTGCAATCCACCCTAGAAACTAGAGTGGGCGTTCGGTTTCTATTTAAAGATCATACAATCATTAGAGTTTATGGTTTTGAAGGGAAACCATACAAGATACCTACCTTTCTGAATATTATAATTTTGGCAATGGAATATGTCAAACAGAGGTTCTTGTCAGATGAACTACACTTTGGAGGCTTCAGACAACATAAATATTTCCACATCAACAAAGATGTGGGTCCTTTCTAAGTCAAAGCGCTGAGTGTTGTTCAATATATGGAAGGATTCTTGGAGCCACTAAAATTAGAGAATTTTGAAACAGTGGCATATGATCCACACATGGTGGTATTAAAGCATAGATTAGAAAACAAAAATTCTGCCTATGATTGTACTCCCAGGCTAGAGTTGGAAAATATTGCCAATAAAGACAGCTAGGAGGAAGCACAGAAGATTATGAAAGCTTCAGCAGATACAAATGATCCTAAGTAGGTGGAAAGGAAAAAAAAAGGGGGAGTATAATACATGGAAATATACTGGGAAAAACAAGTTGCTTAGTCTAAATAGGCAAGAACTGATCTAACAAAGATAGCCAAAGCATTGGCAGAAAAAGAGATAGAAGCATAGGTATCTAAAGAAGTTGGTGAAATGAATAAACAAGCAATAGTCCAAGGAAAACCATAAACTAGGTTTATGCCTTATCCCTCTCTGGAATTTACAGTACCCCCAAAATTAACGAACTTCACTCCAATAGGACTTATCCTAATCCAAATTGATTTATAGTCTATCTACATAGAAATAAGAAAGGATAGTGTGCAGAACATAAATAATGACGGAAAACAAGTTATTCCTACTTGAAAAATATTATTAATAGTGGAAGACAGTGTTATGACAGTTTTAGATATGAAATAATAGAGCATGTGGTGCTAATACCAACCAATTTGAGAGATTATAAAGCTAAAGAATGTGTTCAATAAAAAGGGGTTAGTTTGGCAACTTGGATAAGGTGGATTTCTTCAAGCAAGTGAGTGGCATGATATGTGTATAGGTAGTGAAGGCTACCAAAATAGATAAAATACTGAGAGAAGCCATGAACAAAGTGGGAGACCTTTTAAAAGCATAAAAGTGGACCACAAAGGACAAACAAGTCACAATAAAAGAGCTGGAGGAGAAGATAATGGCTTTAAGTTCAAAGCTTGATGATGGATCCCAATTTAAGTCACTAATTGATAAAAAAAGATAATGAAAAAACAAATCTAAAGAAACAGCTCAAGATACCTAATGTGAACCTAGTGCAAACAACAAAGAACCATCAGGAAGAGAAAGAAATACAAGAGTTGTTAGTTATTGTGGTAAAATACAAGGGATTAGCGGAAGAAAAAGAAAAGAGAATCAATGCGTTGTCATCTTAGATAGCCACACTAGAATTTTAGAAAGCTGCTAGAGAACATTCTACTCCCCTATCAACAGTTACATCTATAGCATCAGAGTAGACACCAGTTCAGACAGGAGCAAAGCAAAGTGTTCAAGGGCTTGTAACTCAGCCACCAACAAAAGAAATAGTTGATGTGGATGCCATGGAGGAAGATGAAACTCCAATTGAACCAGCTAGAATTTAAGAGGATGTATTAAACAAGATCAAAGGCCTAAAATATGACATCACACAGAAAAATAACAAAATTGTCGAGCTGGAACATGATGTGAGTAAAACGTATGATGACATCACTGACCTAAAAAGAGAAGTAGATGACTTGAAAGGTCAAGTTGCACCATTACAAATGGATGCTCAAGGAGAATATTTGTTGAGGATAACAACTCATGAGATATGGGACAAGATAACTCAGTTATTCAAAGAAAAATGGGACTTTCTAGAATTTATGACTATCGAGATGGAAACATACAAGTTAGCAATGGATGAAATGAAGCAGGTAGTAGATACATTTGGGGATAAATCCAACCAATCTAGAGAAACAATTGACTATCTAAATAGAAAGATCAACAAACAATTGGAAGAGTTGCAGTTAAACAATATGACACGGGTGATTAAGCTTGCTAAAAGAATGGTTTCGAAGCAAACTTTGTACAGAATATTGCACAACAATACAAATATTCTAAGAGATAATATCTCATATTTCAATACCATGTTCAATGCAGTGACCAAACTTGGATTTCCTTTGTTATGGGATGAGAATGTAGAGTTCTACTCCAAAGAAGAACATCAAAGCAAGTTAAAAGAAAAGATAAATGAAGAACCTGAAGAAGAGCTAGAAGGGGTGATAAGTGGAAATCAATCTTTTGAGAGGCTTAGGAATGCCTTTCATATTTGGACAAGACTCAAAAAAAATTCAAGGAGATGGGGTCGCTAACATATGAAATGCATTCTGAAGCAGAATTGGCATTAGAAAATATAAAACGTTGTAGCATCTCAATGGGAAAGAAGTGGCAGCTAGTCACCAAATATCACAAGATAGCTCTGCCACCTCCATCACAGACAAATCAACAAACACTTGGGGTATATTCTTAGTAGCACAGAATGCACAAAAAGCTCCTCCTTAACCTCAACAACTTGCACAAGTATCTCCTGTAGCACAACAATACATAGGACAAACTACTCCGATGGCATTCATGCCAGTTGGGAATCCACTATAGCCTAGAAATTCAGCGTTCATAGAAATTCTACAAAGAATGAGCCAAATCAGCATTCCACTTGGTTATTCGCCCGCTCCATATCAACAAACAATGCATGGACAACAATCACCCACTCAAGGAATGAAATATGCAGAGGAAGAAAGAAAACCTGAAATACAGTTTTGTGTTAAAATGTAATTTTTCAATGTGAAAAGGAAATAGTATAAAACTATTACTTTTCTGTTAAAGGTCAAATCAAAAGCAAATTGATTTCAAGCTCCCCATAGGCCTATATAATGTAGCTCAAAATATGAGCAAATGGTTGGAAATTTTAGAACTAGAAGTATTCTTTCTATGTTGATGAGTCGGGTGTATATTTTGTCATGTAAAGCTTTTGACCAGAGATTAATGAAATGAAGTCTTGTAGATTGTTCCTTCTATGTTTGAGGCTTTTGTGTTTGTCATTATCTATTTGTGAGGATTCATGAGAAAAATAATATAGTGAGTGCAGTACAATGTAATCTAAATTAAGTCTCGATGATGCTCTGTTCATGGTTAAATGTTAAATATCATTGTAGAAGTTCAAAGTTCATTTGATTTTGTTTTTATCTTTAATACACTTTGCGATTTCTCTGTAAATGGAATTTTTCTGTCTATTTTTCACTTACAAAATGTTTGTTGTTCAAGAAACATAAATATCTCATATTAATACTTCCAAACTGTAAAGAATTATTGAATTTTGTTGATTACAACTCAATACGTTCGAAGCCTATATTCCTTTAGGAAATTCACCTGTCGGTGCTTCCTAATGCTCAAGATTTGTTTTCATCATTTCATATGCATCCATTTTGCTATTTATTCTACCTAACTCCATCAAATTCCTCTATTCAATTTGCCTTTTCATTCACAATTTTAGTCACACAACCTGTTAAAGATTCTGAGCATTTTAAAGAATGATTCAAACCTCAATTTACATTTCGATATAGCTCTAATATCAATAAAGTTTGATCCTCATCATGCCTAGGATTGTTCTATATTCAACCTACTTCAACTTTGGTACTAACAATATCATTTTCGATTTAGATATAGTTAATTTTGCATAAATTGGTAGACTCACCATAACAGTCATTACTTCTTGAATAATACATATTTTTTCAAGCCCTACATCTTATCACTTGCCATAAAATCTTATGTTGGCTCCACTCCATACTTATTGCATGTAAGTTTTATACATCATACCAAAGATTATATATAATTAGAAGTTTCCTATTGTTCTAGTATTTATAAAGTAGGGAATGCAAAGTGTTAGGTCATGTTTTTGTTTTCTATCTTTTAATGCTTTTATTTATGTTTTGAAGCTTAGTTTTTATTCTTAGAAAATTTTGTTGATTGACATAGTTTGAATTTTTTCCTTTAGCTTTTATGTTATTTGATTTCTTAGTTTATTTTTACAAGTTTTGGTTTGATTTCATGATCAAAGGGCTTATATAAGGCTTATATGGATTAAAAAGTCTGAAAAATAGCATAAAAGTTTAATTGAGACTCCTAAACCAAGTTTAAACCCTTATCATTAGCATAATTTTTGAAAATCATTAACCTAAATTTTCTTGTAGTGCAAGCCAGAAAAAGCTACATAGAGGCGCTACAAGAAAGTCGCGCAAAGTTAAAAATCCTCTTTCAATGTTGCGGAGGTATAGTTCTTTAAAGCGCCGATGAGATAGTTCATAACGCTTTCGATCGTCAATCGCGAAGCCAATGGTCTAAAGTCCCGCGCAAATTTAAAATCATCTTTCAACGTTGTGGAGATCCAATGGTCTAATGCACCGGCAGCACAATGGTTTAAAGTGCTGACACTGCGGCAGCTTAGTTCTTTAAAGCGCCGACAAGATAGTTGATAGAGATTCCGATCACCGATTACGAAGCCTATGGTCAAAATGCCACGCAAGTTTAAAATCATCTTTCAACGTTGCGGAAAGCTAATGGTCTAAAGTCATTTTTAAACGTTGTGGAGATTTAGTTCTTTAAAACACCGACACTGCGGCAGCATAGTGGCTTGAAGTTCCGATGCATTAGAGATTACTATTCCCGATCGCCGACAGGTTAGAAATGGGAAGTGTTGATTCGTTTGGTCTTGAACGTTCGATCGTCGATGCTAAGAAGGATTAATTGTTAATAATGGGAGATGTTGTTACCACGGGAACATTCAAATGATAATCACTTTGACAAGTGGAATATAATCTTGAAAGTGAATCATGGAGGTTTCTTGCAGAACTAATGAAATAATGATGGCAGATCATAATGAAACAAAGGCGTCTCAAATCATGTCGTTTCCTGAAGTGCACGAAGAGAAGGTGGAGATCATGGTGGAAAATTATTTCTTAGAAAGCAGAATTTTGAATTAGAGCGAAAGTTAGGGCTTTCAAGAGCATTTGTCTGGAGTACTCAAAACGTTCAGAGAAGATTGGATGCATGCAGTTCGACACCTGACAGACAGAAGAATAGGATTTCAGCAGCTAGATTAGTTGTTGTAACAGTTTAAAAGATGGTCAGAGTGTGTTATTTATAGAAGTTGTTTGACAATGAAAAAGAGTGGAAAGACCAATAGGGCAGAACCCTCAGACTTAAGTTGGGTGAAAATTTTTCCAGATTGCGCACAGTTGTTTGCAGAAGCAGGATGGTTAGTTTTCTTCAAGAAGATTGAAGGTTATCATGCAAAGGTTTCTTACAAGTTTTCTCAGGGTTTAGATAAGGATGTAGTGTCTTTTGACACTTTGAAATTCAAATTAACTAGGGAGTTACTATCAGAAGCAACAGGGATTCTGGATGAGGGAGAATTTTGGTTCAAAAAGGTGCCTTTCACTTTTGATGCTAAGAGATATTTGCTTCCAAGTGTAGTAGCAGACTGGGGGAAAGGTGTTCCCATTCAAAACTTTAAACCTGAGTGGATTGAACCAATCAAAATTCTACAAAGTTATGTCACTTGTGAGGGGAGATTTGCCTTTGTGTTTAAATATCATTTTAGATTCCTTCAACATCTCAGTCATGAATCTAAAATGAATCTTCATTTCTTCTTTTTGAAAAGATTACAGAAGATGTCATGTAGAGTGAGAGAACATCAGGACCATACAAAACAATCAGTCTTTTATCATGGCCTCATAAAACTCATCATAAGTACTGTATTACAGAAAAAAGAAAAGACATGGGAGCACTTTTTATTTTGGTCAGGTTTCAAGACTAAGCAAGAGGAACAGTCCCAAAAGAGACAAGTGGATAAGGGTCAAACTTTGATTAAGAAGCTTAGAAAAAAGGTCATAGTCAAAGATGAAGAAACTGATAAACTAGAAGAAGCTTCAAATCAGGAAAATGAAAACATTGAGTTTGGACAGCGATTTAATGTTGATGAAAGCAAAGTTTTACAGTTAGGGATGAAGGAATTTAAGCCAGTTGAAGAGATTTTACCTGCATAACCAGTTCAATATGTAAAAGAAGATATTAAGGAGCAGAAGCAAAGCCCCATTACTGTACTGTCAAAAGAGGACAAAAAATACTTATCTAATGAGGATAGAGTTCTTGTTATTAATGAAGCTAGGGTTTGTGCTAAGCAAGAAATTTACACTCATTGTGATGAAGAAGCAGTGTCCAGAAAGAAAACAATGAAGGTTGTTGAATTTTCCTCAATAACTCATCAAGGAAAGATTCTGAAGATGTTGGGAGAGGTTGGAGCAGTTTGGAAACCTAAGACAAGGTTGAAGAACAAACTTAGGTTAAACATGAAAAAGCTACTGAATCCCAAATTGGCTAAAGAAAAGGTTAGATTATTAGAAGATTCATCAGCTCAAGAGAAATTAGATGATAGTGAAGATGACAACAAAGAAATTATGAAAGGTAAAGATAAATCTGTCTTCATTGATACTAAGATCTCTGATATTTTCCTGGAGATTTGAAATCAGATGATTCAAGAAAAGCAGCAAAATGAGGTAAAGAGTTCTTGTCTAGAGAAAAGAGAGATAGTAGAAGAAGAAGCTCACTGCAATGTTGAAACTGAAGAACATCTAGAGATTCTTGTGACTTCCACAGAGCTTATGAAGGAGGATGAAGAAATCTATAAGAAACTGAAAATCCCATGGACACCAGAAGGGATGCAAACAATCTCAGGAGACAAATGTATTGATTCTGAAAAAGAAAACCTGCAAAGAAGCATTAAGCAATACAAACATCAAGTTGAATATATGCATGAAACTAATGATGGATTAGTCACTGCAAATAGGAGACTTAGAGAAGACTTGGAAGAGGTTAACAATCATTACCAGGAATTAATTGCAGTTTCTAGAGAAGCTCCTAAAAGGAAAATGCAAACAGAGAATCAGTTCACACAGCTAAAGCAGACTATCCAGGAGCTGACTCAGCAGAACGAGGAGCTAACTAGGAGGGTTGTAGACTTGGAGGCAGATCACTTGAAATCTAGAAGGAAAACTCAGGCTTTGGAGGGGATCACTTTACTAGCTGAAACAGCTAAAGACTTGTAAAGTTAGTTAAGAAAGTCAGTTATTAGTTAAGTTCAGAAAGTCATTTTATTTTTGTATAATGATAGTTTAGATTGAACTATTTGATAGATAGCCTAAAAGCAGTTAGGGTTCAGTTAGTCAACTGATTTTGAAGGAATAGGATAAATGTAAGTCTAAAAGAAGACAAATGGTTTGATTTTTTGCTGGCAAGGGGAGGCTATCAGGCTATGTTTATGAGCTAAGTAAAAGACTCTTATGTGTTTTTGATGACTGAACTATGAAATATATGCACTATATGCCCTTCAGATTATTGACTGGTTTCATTTCTAATTTGTGTTAATTACTCAGTTGGTATATTCATTTCCTGTTTAATGTTTTTATGCTTGAAATGCTTGCTAACTGTGGGTGAAATTCAGTACTGTGTTTACTCTGTTGGATTATGGTTATGTGTTATGCATCTCAGTCATTTAAATTTTCATGATTTAGTGTTTGCTTTGGTCTTATGAATGTTTTCCCTCTTGTCTTCAAAATGTTCAACCAAAACCTTATAAAACCCTATTTTACTTTATTGTGATTTTTTGAGATTGTGTTGGCTTGTTCTTCCGTAGTCTGGGAACAATTTATGGCATAAACATCTTTAGCGTCGTTGCCAGGGACGAAGTTGAAAACATATTTTCCCTAGGATACTTATCATTTCACTAGTTTTGAGACGTGAACTTAAACCAGCAAATCTTAAAGACTACTTTTCACCAGTTTTTCATAGTGGCTACTACAGGAGTTGGAAGAAGAAACAGACCTAGTTCACCTTTACAGCTGGGTGTTTCAGACCCAGAACAGATATTGAAAACAGCTAGGAATATCAAAAGGTCTTAGACATATCTAGCCCTATGTAATCCTGATCAGTTAGATATTTCATCACCTTTATCTGTTTTGAAGGGAGAAGAACAAAATTCACCTTGGTTGAAGCCTATAATTCCTGTCAGTAATTTTCAAGTTTTCACTAATCCTCAATCCTTCAAGAAAGCAAAGACAACATCTCCTGGAAAAATTCCTCTATTTCATCTCAAAGTTGGTAAAACTCCATTTCATCCAAGTTCTAGTCAAGTCTTTCCATCACCAAAACCACTCAACTTAAAAAAAGGCAGCCCGAAATCAACCATTAGACATGATGGATCGAATGGTGGCAGCCAGGTATGCCCCTTTAGTTTTGCCTCAGCCTTTGAATGCACTTCCTAGGGGTGATTACTAAAAATACTTTCCTAGGTTTAATGGACAAGGTGAAACTACAGTTGAGGAGCATTGGGAGGCTTTTCTCAGCTATGCTGATAATCAAAATATTGAAGCCAAGGATGTATGGATGAGGATGTTTGTACAGAGTCTTGACGGAGATGTCAGAAAATGGTTCAGGGAGTTGCTTGCAAATTCTATCACTATCATAGAAGAGCTTTAGGACCTTTTCATGAGACAATGGGGTGACACCAAGGATCATACATAATATATAACTAAGTTTGGAGACCTTAGGAGAAAGAAGGATGAAACCATAGCTGATTTTTCGAAGAGATTCAATAAAATGTATGGCAAAATTCCTGCAGAGATAAAACCTTCAGAAACATCTGTAAAACTCACATATGCCAATGCTTTTGATCATGAATTTTCCCTACTTCTAAGAGAAAGAATACATGTTACTCTACTAAACATGCAGGATGCAGCATTAGAAGTGGAGTCCAATATATTAGTTTCTAATAGATTGAAGGGAAATGCAGCTCAGTGGATATATGACAGGAAGGGTAAGAAAGAGGCAGCTCCAGGGGCTTCAACATCCCACTCTGCAGAAATTAAAATTGATGAGATGGCCAAGCTAGTTAAGATCCTGACTGCAAAATTAAACAAGTTGGAACTAGAGAAGAATTCAAACAAACTTGTTCAAAAAGGTGAGAGAAACCCTAATAATCAAAACCAATTCAGAAAGCAATTTGCACCTCGTTTCATACCTAGAGAAAGAAGAAACAATGATATACAACAAGAAAGGAGAGAAACTGAGGATCAAAGAGTAGCTCCCCCACTTCATAATAATGTTGTTGATGAAGAATAAATTGAAGAGGAAGTGTTCTTTGAGGATACAGACCAGGATATGAATTATTTTGGAGAGCAGTTAATTGAGGGTTTTGTCATTGAAGAAGAGTTTTTAAACTCATAATATTATGATGTTGATTTGTTTGAAACAGAAAATGATTTAAATATTGAAACGACTGCTGTAATTGCTGATACATACCAGATTGAACCAAAGAAAACTTTAAATTTGAGGTCAGGTCCAAAACAAGTAGTTCAGAATCCAAAGAAAAAGGTAGTTGTACCTCCTAAACAACAGTCTAATCCTACATTAGAGAAGAAAAAAAACTCAGGATAAACAAAAGAAGAATGTGGAAGTTGAAGAGATAAATAAAACTGTGCAAAATTTTAACCTGGAAAATGAATTAGGCAAAATCAAGATCCGTATGCCTTTTACTGAGTTAATGAAGAATCCATCTTACAAAAATTCAGTTCTAAAAATGATTGGTTCAGCAAATAGTCAGCCTCTCTCTGATACAGTGAATTTACAAGAAAAAATCCCTAAAATCTTTATTGGATCAGCTCTGGTAGAAAAAACTGAAAATGAAGCAAGTGCATCACCTCCTTTTTACATCACACTCACTATTCATGAACAGATGATACATAACTGTCTTTTGGATTCAGGAGCATCACACAACCTAATGCCAAAGGTTGTCATGGAGGCTCTAGGTTTGAGTATAACAAAACTCTATCATGATTTGTATGCTTTTGATTCACGAGCTGTAAAATGTTTAGGAGTGACTAAAGATATGGTTGTCAGTTTGGCTCAGCTACCAATGAAGAGTGTGATTATGGATGTGGTAGTAGCTGACATTACACCTTCATTTGGACTGCTCCTCTCTAGATCTTGGGAAAAGAAGGTTGGTGGGACTCTGCAAATGGATTTAACATATGCCACTATTCCTGTATTTGGAGGAGAAAACAGAAGGTTATACAGAGAGTTACAATTTTCCTATATTGTGACAGATGACAAGAACCCTACAAATCATCCCTTGTATGTTGTTGACAAGGATTTGGGTACTTGTATGTTGCATTTTAGTGATGATGATAATATTGTTGGTTTGTTACAGGTTGAAAAATAAAAGCTATTAAAATGCACAATAGAACAAGAAGATGAACTTTGGCAATTATACTTTGATGGATCATCTTGTAAGGAAGGTGTTGGAGTAGGGGTTCTTTTAATATCTCCTGGTGGTGAAACAGTAAGGTTAATGTATAAATTGGAATTTATTACCACCAATAATATTGTAGAATATGAAGCTTTGTTGTTGGGTTTGAAAGCTTCAAAAGATTTAGGCATGCAGCATATTTCTGTATATGGCAACTCCGAGTTGGTTGTTCAACAGGTGAGGAAAAACTATCAAGTGAAACAAGATTTGTTGAAAGTGTACCGTAATGAAGTATGGGATATGATAGATAATTATTTTATAGCTTTTAACATTACTTATATTCCTAGGGACCATAACCAAACTGTTGATTCTTTGGCCCTAGCAGCCACACATTTTAGAATTCCCAAAACAACACAGCTAAAGTATCCTATTGAGGTTAGGTACAAACCTTTTGTGCCTGATAATGTAAAGCAGTGGAAAGTTTTTGAAGATGACATTGAAATTAAAAGATTTTTAGAGCTGACGGGTGATTTTTCCAATTCCATAATTGATCAAGAAGAAGATGATGAGGTTGAAGATTTTGAAGATATTGCAGAAAATGAGATTGTTGGTCACAAGATTATTGAACTCAAAAGTAATTTCATTCCTAAAGGTTTGGTGCCATTAGAGAGAATATTTTCAAAAGATGATACACCTTTAAAACTTGTTGTACAGTCTTCAGAATAAAATGTGGTGGACTGTAATATTGGCACTACTGAACATCCTAGAATGGTGAAGATTTCAAAGGCACTCACAGCAGACCAAAGGAACAGGTACATTAAGTTGTTAAAAGAGTATGTTGATGTTTTTGCTTGGTCATATGAAGATTTGAAAATATATGATACTGGAATTATACAACATAAAGTGCCTTTAAAACCGAATGTTAAACCTTTCAGACAAAAATTAAGGAGGATAAATCCAACTTTGTTTCTTGTTATTGAAAAAGAGGTGAAATAGTTATTAGATGCCAAGATCATTGTTCCCCTTGGGTATTCTTCATGGGTTGCCAATTTAGTTCCTGTCAGGAAAAAGAATGGAGAAATCAGACTGTGTGTTGATTTTAGAAATCTGAATAGGTCTTCATTGAAGGATAATTACCCTTTGCCAAAAATAGAACAAATATTGCAGAAGGTGGTTGGGGCACAAAGAATTTCTATGGTTGATGGTTTTTCAGGATATAATCAAATTGCCATGCATCCTGATGACAAAGAAAAAAACATCTTTTACTACTCCCTGGGGAACTTTCATGTATGATAAAATGCCTTTTGGATTAATGAATGTTGGAGCAACTTTTCAAAGAGCTATGGACATAGCCTTTGTGGGGGGAAGAGATAAGTTTGTAGTGATTTACTTAGATGATATTACAGACTTTTCACAATCAAATGATGAACATCTAAAACACTTGAAACAAACTTTTTTGAAATGCAGAAAATATGGTTTATCTCTTAATCCAAAGAAATCACATTTTGTTGTACAAGAAGGTAAATTATTAGGTCATTTAGTTTCAGTTGATGGCATAAGGATTGATTTGGAGAGGGTGAAAGCAATACTGAAAATAAGTTTGCCAAGGAGCAAGAAGGATGTACAATCTTTCATTGGTAAAATCGATTTTCTGCGTTGGTTTATACCAAATTTTGATGAGACTATCAAATAGATTACAACCATGCTAAAGAAGGATCAGGAAGTCAAGTGGACTGCAAAGGCAAAGAATTCATTCGAAAAAATTAAGATGGATCTTACTGAAGCTCCAGTGTTAGTAAGTACAAATTTTACAAATGAATTTCCAACCTTTTCTTTTGCATCTGAAGATACATTGGTTGTTGTTTTATTACAGAAGAATAAGGATGGTCTTGAACAACCTATTGCATTTTTCAACAAAACTCGTAGAGATTCGGAGCTAAAATACAACATTTTAGAGAAACGGGCTTATTCTTTGGTTAAAGCTTTGAAATTCTTCAAAATTTATGTTTTGCATTCCAAAGTTATTGCTTATGTGCCTAATGCTACCATAAAAAATGTTTTGACTCAGCCTGACAGTGAGGGAAAAAGAGGAAAGTGGATTGCCAAAATTATGGAATATAATGTGGATATCAGACCTACAAAGTTAGTAAAGGGACAAGGTCTAGCTAAACTACTAACTGATTCAAATTGCCAAGATTTAGGGCTACATCTGATGGCAGAACAACTAGCACAGGAAGAAAGTCAAGCGGAGCTGGAGAAAGAGAAGATTATGGATTTCTATTCAGCATCTACATGGTATGCAGATATTGTATATTTTCTTTTGTACTTGCAATGTCCAGAACACTTAGACAATAAATTTGCTAGGTCTTTGAAGTTGAAAACCACTAAATATTGTTTGGTAGAGCAGCAGCTCTTTTGGAAGGATCCAGGGGGTATCCTACTTAGATGTTTAGATAAAGCTGAAATTGAAGGAGTAATTTATGAATCTCATGAAGGTGCTTGTGGAGGTCATAAGTATTGGAAGGCAATAGCATACAAAATTCTAAGAGTTGGATACTAATGGCCCTCTTTATTTTCAGATGTATATCAGCAGGTAAGAGCATCTATCCCTTGTCGGAAATTTGTTGGTAAACAAAAGTTGTTGTCATTACCTTTAAAACCAATTGCAGTTAATGCCCCTTTTCAGCAGTGGGGTTTGGACTTCATAGGGGAGATAAATCCATCTTCCTCAAGGTAGCATAAGTGGATTTTGACTGCAACAGATTTCTTTAATAAGTGGCTAGAAGTTATTCCCACAAGGAATCCCATAGATAAGGTGATCATAGATTTTATTGAAGAAAATATTCTCAGTAGATTTGTATGTCCACAGAAAATATTGACTGATAATGCTAAAGCCTTTAAATCTAAGGATATGGGGGCATTTTGTGAAAAGAATGGTATCCTATTGAAACACTCAACTCCTTATTATCCTCAGGGGAATGGTTTAGCTGAGTCATATAATAAAAATCTCATTCAGAGTATTAGGAAGTTGCTAAAGCATAATAAAAGATCTTGGGATTCTATGCTAAAGTATGCATTATGGGCAGATAGAATAACAGTTAAGCAAGCAATTGGAACTTCTCCTTTCCAATTAGTATATGGTACAGATGCAGTTTTTCCTGTTCAGTTGGGAATCCCATGATGAAGTTTTTTCAGGATTGTCAGGAAGAACCTGATGATATGCAAAGAAGAATTTATGTTATGATAGAGCTACAGCAGAAACGAGAAAAAGTGGAAGAAAAGGCTCAGTTATACAGGCTGAAGATCAAAGAAAGATTTCATAGGAAAATCAAAGATAATACTATTTAAATGGGTGATATGGTTTTGATATGGGATGCTAAGAAGGAGCAAAAAGGAAAGCATGGCAAGTTTGATAACCTTTGGTTTGGTCCTTTCATAGTATCGAAGTTTTTGGAAAACAATACTTTTGTTCTACAGGCCTTGAAAGGTGAGGAGTTGTCTAATCTAGTTAATGGACGATTCCTCAAGCATTTTTACAGTTTTTGAAGATGGATACTGGACTTTCATAGTATATACCAGTGTGAATAACAGAATAAAGACTCCATAACCCAATGGAAATTTTGCAAACTAGTAAGTAGCAATATAGAAGGCACTGGTCTACAAGTTCTTGAAGCCTCACAGGGAGGACTTCATCCCATAGCAGGAGCCAGATGTTAGGTCATGTTTTTGTTTCCTATCTTTTAATGCTTTTATTTATGTTTTGAAGCTTGGTTTTTATTCTTAGAAAATTTTGTTGATTGACATAGTTTGAATTTTTCCCTTTAGCTTTTATGTTATTTGATTTCTTAGTTTATTTTTACAAGTTTTGGTTTGATTTCATGATCAAAGGGCTTATATAAGGCTTATATGGATTAAAAAGTCTAAAAAATAACATAAAAGTTTAATTGAGACTCCTCAACCAAGTTTAAACCCTTGTCATTAGCATAATTTTTGAAAATCATTAACCTAAATTTTCTTGTAGCCCAAGCCAGAAAAAGTTGCATAGAGGCACTACAAGAAAGTTACGCAAAGTTAGAAATCCTATTTCAATGTTTTGGAGGTATAGTTCTTTAAAGCACCAATGAGATAGTTCATAACGCTTTCGATCGTTGATCAGGAAGCCAATGGTCTAAAGTCCCGCGCAAATTTAAAATCATCTTTCAAGGTTGCGGAGATTCAATGGTCTAATGCGCCGGCAGCACAATGGTTTAAAGAGCCGACACTATGGCATCTTAGTTCTTTAAAGCGCCGAAGAGATAATTGATAGAGCTTCTGATAGTTGATCGTGAAGCCTACGATCAAAATGCCGCACAAGTTTAAAATCATCTTTCAACGTTGCGGAAAGCTAATGGTCTAAAGTCATTTTTAAAACTTTGCGGAGATTTAGTTCTTTAAAAAGCTGACACTGCGGTAGCATAGTGGCTTGAAGTTCCGATGCATTAGATATCATTGCTCCCGATCGTCGATAGGTTAGAAATGGGAAGTGTTGATTCGTTCGGTCTTGAACCTCCGATCGCCGATGCTAAGAAGGATTAATTGTTAATAATGGGAGATGTTGTTACCGTGGGAACATTCAAATGATAATCACTTTGAGAAATGGAATATAATCATGAAAGTGAATCATGGAGGTTTCTTGCAGAACTGATGAAATAACGATGGCAGATCATAATGAAACAAAGGCGTCTCAAATCATGTCGTTTCCTGAAGTGCATGAAGAGAAGGTGGAGATCGTGGCGGAAAATTAGTTCTTAGAAAGTGGAATTTTGAATTAGAGCGAAAGTTAGGGCTTTCAGGAGCATTTGTCTGGAGTACTCAAAACGGTCAGAGAAGATTGGATGCATGCAGCTCGACACCTGACAGACAGAAGAATAGGATTCCAGCAGCTGGATTAGTTGTTGTAACAGTTTAAAAGACAGTCAAAGTGTGGTATTTATAGAATTTGTTGACAATGAAAAAGAGTGGAAAGACCAATAGGGCAGAACCCTCAGACTTAAGTTGGGTGAAAAACTTTCCACATTGTGCACAGTTGTTTGCAGAAGCAGGATGGTTAGTGTTCTTCAAGAATATTGAAGGTTATCATGCAGAGGTTTCTTACAAGTTTGCTCATGGTTTAGATAAGGATGTAGTGTCTTTTGACACTTTGAAATTCAAATTAACTAGGGAGTTACTATCAGAAGCAACAGGGATTATGGATGAGGGAAATTTTGGTTCAAAAATGTGCCTTTCACTTTTGATGCTAAGAGATATTTGCTTCCAGGTGTAGTAGCAGACTGCGGAAAAGGTGTTCCCATTCAAAACTTTAAACCTGAGTGGATTGAACCAATCAAAATTCTGCAAAGTTATGTCACCTGTGAGGGGAGATTTGCCTTTGTGTTTAAATATCATTTTAGATTCCTTCATCATCTCAGTCATGAATCTAAAATGAATCTTCCTTTCTTCTTTTTGAAAAGCTTATAGAAGATGTCATGTAGAGTGAGAGAACATCAGGACCATACAAAACAATCAGTCTTTCATCATGGGCTCATAAAACTCATCATAAGTACTGTATTACAGAAAAAATAAAAGACATGGGAGCACTTTTTATTTTGGTCAGGTTTCAAGACTGAGCAGGAGGAACAGTCCCAAAAGAGATAGTTGGATAAGGGTCAAACTCTAATTAAGAAGCTTAGAAAAAAGGTCATAGTCAAAGATGAAGAAACTGATAAACTAGAAGAAGCTTCAAATGAGGAAAATGAAAACATTGAGTTTGGACAGCGAGTTAATGTTGATGAAAACAAAGTTTTACAGTTAGAGATGAAGGAATTTAAGCCAGTTGAAGAGATTTTACCTGCAGAACTAGTTCAAGATGTAAAAGAAGATATTAAGGAGCAAAATCAAAGCCCCATTACTGTACTTTCAAAAGAGGATGAAAAATACTTGTATGATGAGGATAGAGTTCTTGTTATTAATGAAGCTAGGGTTTGTGCTAAGCAAGAAATTCACACTCAATGTGATGAAGAAGTAGTGTCTAGAAAGAAAACAATGAAGGTTGTTGAATTTGCCTCAATAACTCATCAAGGAAATATTTTGAAGATGTTGGGAGAGGTTGGAGCAGTCTAGAGACCTAAGACAAGGTCGAAGAACAAAATTAGGTTAAACATGAAAAAGCTACTGAATCCCAAATTGGCTAAAGAAAAGGTTACATTAATAGAAGGTTCATCATCTCAAGAGAAATTAGATGATAGTGAAGGTGATAATAAATAAATTATGAAAGGTAAAGATAGTTGAAGAAGAAGCTCACTGCAATGCTGAAACTGAAGAACATCTAGAGATTCATGTGACTTCCACGGAGCTTATGAAGGAGGATGAAGAAATATATAAGAAATTGAAAATCCCATGGACACCAGAAGGGATGCAAACAATCTCAGGAGACAAATGTATTGATTCTGAAAAAGAAAACCTACAAAGAAGAATTAAGCAATACAAACATCAAGTTGAATATGTGCATGAAACTAATGATGGATTAGTCACTACAAATAGGAGACTTAGAGAAGACTTGGAAGAGGTTAACAGTCATTACCAAGAATTAATTGCAGTTTCTAGAGAAGCTCTTAAAAGGAAAAGGCAAACAGAGAATCAGTTAACACAGCTAAAGCAAACTATCCAGGAGTTGACTCAGCAAAATGAGGAGCTAACTAGGAGGGTTGCAGACTTGGAGGCAGATCACTTGAAATCTAGAAGGAAAACTCAGGTTTTGGAGGGGATTGTTGATCCGGTGGATTATTCATCTTCAAAAATTACACTGATCCAATATGGTACAATGGTTATTAATCTATGGTTCAAAGAACATAACATATGTTTTTAACTCATATGCTAAACATAGTGCGAGACTAACCTTAATGTATGTTCCATCTACCATTCAAACGATGCAATGTTCCACGTATATGCTAATCGGTGCAATGTTACATATATATATATATATATATATATATATATATATATATATATATCATATATGATATGATATATTATAACCAAAGTCCGCGGTGCCTAGTCCGATGGTTATCCCTTAACATTTGTGAAAAGCCCGTGCAGTTATAGCATGGGCTGCACAGTTAAAAGTTAACATTGCAACGTTTTGAGCACAGGTAGTTGGCAACGTTCTGGCGGTCTTGTGCACTGTCAAGTGGAACAAAGAATGGTTATCGCATTGGGTGCGCGGTTAGCTGGCGGTTATGTTATATTGTGTCGCAGTTGCAATGTCACATTAAATGGCAAAGTTTAGTGGATCACATGGCAAAGCTCCATTTGGCGGATCAGTTATATAGCGAAGTTCTCCTATGAAACAGTTATATGCTGCGACATTTGTGGAGGTTAGTGGTGACATTTAGAGGATGGATATAACATTTATTCCATTATTAGCATATGGTTCAGTCTTGGCGGATATAGCATTTGGAACAACTCTAAATGTGATGGATATCCATTGTGTGGCAGGATAGCAATACCATATATGGTATTAGATGGAACCGTTGGGAACCGCTGCGACATTTGGCGGAACAGAAATGAAGGTAACGTGACATGTACAGCCAGTTGAAACGTTTCGACGGAAATTAAAAGATAGCATATGGTTATATGATAACCGTAATATAGATGGAATATGAAGAGACGGGTAGTAGACGAGTCGAACCCGTTACTTATCCTCCCACTGAACGCTTAATCAAGGGATTCTGACCACATTTCCCGGGGGATTTAGATTGTTTAGAGCATAGAGCATCGTTTTTCTATTATGAAAAGCTTGGAGAGATAAAACAGAAGCACCAAGCTCGGATCTGAAGGTCCGACCTGCTATTTTATAATCAGAGGTATTCAGCCAGTGAAGGGAGGAGAGTTTTGCTGTGAAGTGGCAAAGATGTTGTTGCTATGGAAGTCGACATTCTCTGTTATATTTTAGCTTTCTTTGCCTTTTGAAGGCTAATTGTAATTTCCAGAAGAGAGGTCTTAAAGACTTTGTACAGCATTCTGTTATAGTTGCTAAAGTTGATTCCAGAACCATTTTTTGTACCATTTTAAAGAGATTAATTGGATAGGTACCCATTGGAGAGGGACCCGGAGACGTAGCCCAGTGAAGGGGGTGAACTCCGTTATCAACTTCTGTTTGTGACTCTCTGATTCTGTGTTTCTTTTTATATCTGTTTATCAGTGTTGCTTTTCATTTCTGTTCTAAGCATTTAATTTCTGTTAATGTTGTTCCATGAATTAAACAAACTGATAAACGCATTCTTTAAAAACTTTTAATGCACTCAAGTTGAGACCCGACGGATCATGTTATGGTATCATAGCAGGTTAACTGCTTGTGCAAGTTTGTGAATGCTTACCAGGTCCAGGTTAAAGCTTGGTGAAGGAGAATTAATTGAAGGAGATCCTGAGATTGGCTCAAGGAGAACATTCTCAAGAACCATGTCTTCTCCATGAGGGGAAGAAGAAGGACATACAGAACGGGAAAAACCAGTTATTTCTGAAATTGAGTTTTTGGAGGCTTTTATCAACATGAAAGCCATGCTGGAAATTCTACTCGATGAGCGAGCAGAAAGGAAGAAGAAATAAGAAGGATCTTCATCCAAAGATGCAAAAGTGAAGAAGGAAGAAAAGGGTAAAGGAGTAGGAGGTGATGCTGATCCTCCTGAAACTAATCGAACTTTCTCTTCTTCTCATGCTTCTCATTCACATAATGCTAATGCAAATCCTAATATGCCTTATTTCAAACTGGATGTGAAATTTGAATTGCCAATTTATAATGGAGATTTAGATGCTGAAAAGTTAGACAATTGGGTCAAGCAGCTTGAAGTATATTGCAGGGTGTAGGGCATTAATGATGACCCTTCCAGAATTCAATTGGCCACTTTAAGGATGAGTGGGATGGCTCTTACTTGGTGGGAGAGCAAGATTCAACAAGATCTTCAAAATAATGGTAAAATTATTTTAGGTTGGAATGAATTCATTGAAGTATTAAGGAAGCAATTTTATCCTTTAGGCCATATTCAACAATTAACCATGAGTTCGCAAACGTTTAGACAAGCTAAAGGACAAAATATTCAAGATTATACTCATGAATTCAGAAAGAGGGCTCTTGCATTGAATGTTTCATTAGATACGCATGAAACTCTTCTTAAGTACATTGGTGGCATGCATTCTTATTTGAGACATGCTTTGTTGATGTTTAACCCCAGTAATTTGGATGATGTATGTGTTCAAGCTACACATTTAGAACCCAAGGGTAAGCATGCTAATGATACTTTTGTGAAGAAATCATTTAAATTTGACAGCAAATCGAAAGGTAAAGATAAGGGAAAAAAGAAGATGGCTACTGTTAAGAAAGAGGGTGAAAAGCCTACATGTTCGCATTGTCAGAAGGGACATGATGTCGCTAAGTGTTGGAAACTTCATCCGGAGCTAAGGCCAAAGAAGTACGAAGGAAACAAAGATAAAGGCAAGGCAAAAGCTACTGCAGCAATTATTCAAGACTTGGGATCCGACTCAGGTGATGAAACAAAGGTTACAGCTGTCGGAATCCAGGGTAAGAATAAAAGTATCTCACTTCCCATTGATGCAAAATCAATTTCTAGTGCAAGTGCAAATCTACCATCTACTTCTAAGCAAAATGATAAAAACAGAAGTGCATTGTTTCATGTTCGTGTCATTGCAAAGCACACAAAGATTGATACATTGTTTGATAGTGGTTCACAAGTAAATTTGATATCAGAAGAAGTGGTTAAGAAATTGCATTCAGTTACTATGCCTCATGAAAAACCCTATCCTCTTGGTTGGGTTACTAATTATACACAATTGCAAGTTACAAAGAAATGTGTATTGAAGTTTGCAATTATTGAAAAGTTCATGGATGAGGTAGAATTAGATGTAGTGCCACTTGACATTTGTGGGATAGTACTTGGGAGTCCATATTTGTATGACCGGAAAGCAGTCTTTTATAGAGAGCAGAATAAGTATCATCTTTTTAAAGATGGTGTGGAATATATTGTACGAGCACATAAGACAAAAACAAATCTAGCAATAGTCTCTACAGGACAAATGAAGAGGCTGGTAAATGCTAGTAAGAATTTTGTGTTAATGATGGTTAAGGTGAAAAATGATGAGATCTCTAAATCTTTTGAAGGATGTGACCCTAAGCATAAATCTGAACTGATTGAAATCATTTCTAAGTATGATTATTTGTTTCAAGATCCGAAAGGGTTACCACCAAAGAGAGAGATTCAGCATGAGATACATTTGCAGCAGGATGTGCCACTCCCGAACATAGCTATGTACCGGATGTCTGTAATGAAAAATGAGGAAATCAAGAAGCAGGTTCAGGAGCTGATTGAGAAGGGGGTCATCCGACCAAGCACTTCTCCTTGTGGCTCTCCTATAGTCTTGGTTCCGAAGAAGGATGGGTCTTGGAGGATGTGCATCGACTATAGGGCCCTTAACAAAATCACCATTAAAAACAGGTATCCTCTTCCTCGTATTGATGATTTGCTTGATCAGTTAAAGCATGCAATTTATTTTACAAAATTGGATCTGCGTAGTGGGTATCATGAAATCCGTGTTGCCAAAAATGATGCCTGGAAAACAGCGTTTAAAACAAAACAGGGTTTGTATGAATGGCTTGTGATGCCTTTCGGGCTCTGTAACACACCTGCTACTTTCATGCGGGTCATGAATGATGTCTTTCAACCATTCATTGATGATTTTGTAATTGTATACCTGGACAATAACCTTGTGTTTAGCAAAACCTGGGAGGAACATATTGTACATGTGAAGAAAGTTTTAGATGTACTGAGGAAGGAGAAGCTTTATGTAAAAATTTCTAAATGTGAGTTTGCTAAAACTTCTTTAGTATATCTGGGCCATATTATTGGTGGAGGCCACTTGCAAGTGGACCCAACCAAGGTTGTTGTCATTGTAAAATGGCCATGGCCTAACACCGTTACTGAAATCAGAATTTTTCTGGGTGCGGTTCAGTATTGAAGGAAATTCATTTCTGGGTTTTCTTCCATTGATGCTCCATTACATGCATTAACAAGCGTTAAAGAAATTTTCCGGTGGGGAGGCAAGCATCAGAGAGCCTTCGACACTTTGAAGGAAAGGATTAGCACAGCACCAGTTCTGACGTTGCTAGATTTGCAGCAGCCATTTGAGATCGAAACAGATGCCAGGGGGTTTGCCATGGGAGTCGTTTTGATGCAAGGAAGGAAGCTAGTCTGTTACCATTCAGAAACGTTCTCTACTGCGGTAAGTAACTATCCGACTGATGACAAAGAGTTGTATGTTTTTGTACAGAGTGTGAAGAAGTGGAAACATTATATCATGGGAAAAGAAACAGTCATACATACTGATCATCAGCCACTTCAGTATTTATAGTCTCAAACTAAAGTACAACAAAGTAGACATTTAAGATGCATGGGGTTTTTACAGCAGTTTCATCTCGTAATTAAATACAAAAAGGGAATTCACAATAAAGTAGAAGACATGTTATCAAGGCCACCTATGAATGCTTCAATCATTCTTCAGAACAGTTCATTAACACATGAGAGTTATGTTGAACAGTATGCAGAAGATAAAGATTTTAAGAATGCATATGCATCATTAATACATGGTAAACAGGAAGAGAACTATTATGTGCATAATCAACTCCTGTATCATCTTGGTAAACTCTGTATTCCAGAGAAAGAGAGAGTGCATGTGATCCGAGAAGCACATAGTTCATTGATTGCAGGACATTTTGGTGTAAGTAAAACGTTGACAGTATTGCAGAATCACTGTTATTGGCCTCAGACGAAAGAAACTGTAGCTAAATACATATGAGGATGTGTTATGTGTGCAATAAGTAAGCCTAGCAATAGGAAATTGGGTTTGTACACTCCTCTTCTAGTTTCTTCTCGTCTTTGGGAAAGCATTTCTATGGACTTTGTAGGAGGACTACCTATGTCTAGAAAAGGGCATGATTACCTATATGTTGTTGTGGACAGATTCAGCAAAATGTGTATCTTAATGCCATGTAACAAACAGATCACTACTGAAAAAACAGTTCATCTATTCTTTCATAATGTTTGGGTACACTTTGGGCTACCCATGTCTATTGTATCTGATTGGGATTCCTGGTTCTTGGGAGAATTCTGGTCAACTTAATGGGAGCTTATGGATACTAAACTTAAGAAAAGTACAGCTTTTCATCCACAAACCGATGGGCAAACAGAGGTAGTAAACAGAATAGTGGTTCAGCTGCTCAGAGGATATTGTAGTAAACATCCTAAACTCTGGGATGAGCAGTTGCAGTATATACATCATGCTTACAATCATGCAGTTCATTCTTCCATGAAAAGATCTCCTTTTGAAACTTGTTTTGGTTATCTGCCAAAAACACCGATGGACTTCTCTTTTGGCAAAGATGCAGAGGATGGACATCATGATGCAGATAAAGCTCTAAGATTCATTCAGAGAATCCAAGTGGTGCAGCAAGCAGTTCAAGAACAGTTGGAGAAGAGCCAGGCAAAGTACAAAGCCAAGCATGACAAGCATCGAGTTGATCATCAATTTCAGGTTGGTGACCGAGTCTGGTTACATATCACCAAAGAAAGAATGAAAGGTGAAGGTAAAAAGCTTAAACCTATCAGGTATGGTCTTTTTGAGATCTTGGAAAAGATCGGTACTAATGCTTTTCGCTTGAATTTACCTCCATACATGCAAATTTATTCAGTTGTCAATGTTGAGAATCTTAAATTGTATGAGCCTTCTATGATCATGGATGAGGAAATTAACATGCAGATTCCTTCAGTTGATGATATGGCACCTGAATATATGAATGAGTTGCAGGATGATGTTATTCTTGACAGAAATGTAAGGACTTCACAAAGGGGGAATGTTGAGTACCTCCGAGTGGGGCTTAAAGGAATGCATCCTAGCAAAGCAAGATGGATGGAGATTGGAAGAGTGAGGGAGCTGTACCCTCACTTACTTGTAGAGTGAC
>LPNX010242946.1:0-67478 GCA_001517045.1 Pseudotsuga menziesii | reverse complement strand
ACACACACACACACACACACACACACACACACACACACACACACACACACACACACATATGATATGATATATTATAACCAAAGTCCGTGGTGCCTAGTCCGATGGTTATCCCTTAACATTTGTGAAAAGCCCGCGCAGTTATAGCATGGGCCGCGCAGTTAAAAGTTAACATTGCAACATTTTTCACACAGGTAGTTGGCAACATTCTGACGGTCTTGCGCACCTTCAAGTGGAACATCGAATGGTTATCGCATTGGGTGCGCGGTTAGCTGGCGGTTACGTTATATTGTGTCGCGGTTGTAATGTCACATTAAATGGCAAAGTTTAGTGGATCACATGGCAGAGCTCCATTTGGCGAATCAGTTATATAGCGAAGTTCTCCTATGAAATAGTTATATGCTGCGACATTTGTGGAGGTTAGTGGTGACATTTAGAGGATGGATATAACATTTGTTCCATTATTAGCATATGGTTCAGTCTTGGTGGATATAGCATTTGGAACAACTCTAAATGTGACGGATATCCATTGTGTGGCGGGATAGCAATAACATATATGGTATTAGATGGAACCGTTGGGAACCGCTGTGACATTTGGCGGAACAGAAATGAAGGTAACGTGACATGTACAGCCAGTTGAAACGTTTTGACGAAAATTAAAAGATAGCATATGGTTATATGATAACCGTAATATAGATGGAATATGAAGAGATGGGTAGCAGACGAGTCGAACCTGTTACTTATCCTCCCACTGAACACTTAAATAGGGGATTCTGGCCACATTTCCGGGGGGATTCAGATTGTTTAGAGCACAGAGCATCGTTTTTCTGTTATGAGAAGCTTGCAGAGATAAAATAGAAGCACCAAGCTCGGATATGAAGGTGCGACCTGTTGTTTTATAATCAAAGGTATTCCGCTAGTGAAGGGAGGAGAGTTTTGCTGTGAAGTGGCAAAGATGCTGTTGCTGTGGAAGTCGACATTCTCTATTATATTTTAGCTTTCTTTGCCTTTTGAAGGCTAATTGTAATTTCCAGAAGAGAGGTCTTAAAGACTTTGTACAGCATTCTGTTACAGTTGCTGAAGTTGATTCCAGAACCATATTTTTGTACCATTTTAAAGAGATTAATTGGATAGGTACCCATTGGAGAGGGACCCGGAGACGTAGCCCAGTGAAGGGGGTGAACTCCGTTATCAACTTCTGTTTGTGACTCTCTGATTCTGTGTTTCTTTTTATATCTGTTTATCAGTGTTGCTTTTCATTTCTGTTCTAAGCATTTAATTTATGTTAATGTTGTTCCATGAATTAAACAAACTGATAAACGCATTCTTTAAAAACTGTTAATGCACTCAAGTTGGGATTCGACGGATCAATTGCTTTACTAGCTGAAACAGCTAAAGACTTGTAAATTTAGTTAAGAAATTCAATTATTAGTTAAGTTCGGAAAGTCATATTATTTTTGTATAATGATAGTTTAAATTGAACTATTCGATAGATAGCCTAAAAGCAGTTAGGGTTCAGTTATTCAACTAATTTTGAAGGAATAGGATAAATGTAAGTCTGAAAGAAGACAAATGGTTCGATTTTTTGATGGCAAGGGGAGGCTATCAGGATTTGTTTATGAGCCAAGTAAAAGACTCTTATGTGTTTTTGATGACTGAACTATGAAATATATGCACTATATGCCCTTCATATTATTGACTAGTTTCATTTCTAATTTGTGTTAATTAATCAGTTGGTATGTTCATTTCCTGTTTAATGTTTTTATGCTTGAAATGCTTGCTAAGTATGGGTGAAATTCAGTACTTTGTTTACTCTATTGGATTATGGTTTATATGTTATGCATCTTAGTCATTTAAATGCTCATGATTTAGTGTTTGCTTTGGTCTTATGAATGTTTTCCCTCTTGTCTTCAAACTGTTCAACCAAAACCTTATAAAACCCTATTTTACTTTATTGTGATTTTTTGAGATTGTGTTGGTTTGTTCTTCCGTAGTCTGGGAACAATTTCTGGCACAAACACAAAGTAGCATAGCTACTTACAAACCTCTCTAGCACATATTTCTTACCCCATCATATACCCTCAGCTTGTATCCAATCAAGTGTCAATCGAATGTTATGAAGAGTCTTCTTGGTATGTGCTTGGTACATGAACACCTTCTAAAAAACATTCATGGTCAATTGTAAATATTATAAAATAAAGATCAAAACAAATATGAAATAGATACTAGTAAATAAAATGCAAGTATTCCGCAAAAATTTTGAGATCAACCCATTTCTTCATGTTAGGCTAAGCTTGAATACATTTAATTGATATGAATGACATATAAATACATTAATATGTGATATTTGGTTTCATCTTCCAAGAGGTCTCTTGGACTCCACTGTCACTCTTTCTATTCACATATGACTCTTCATATTATTTCTCATTACAAATGTGAATAACCACAATAATATAATTCAATATACCGTAACCCAAAGGATTAGGTTTCCAACATTTCCCCCCTTAATTTGTAGGGGTTTTTGTGTGTCAAAGAATATTTCTAAAAGAGAGTTGAAATTTGGAAGTGGACAGGTACCAATGGCTAAACATTTCCTAATTAAGGCTAGAAGAAGCTAACATCTTCTACTAAATGGTAAAAATAGCACCAAAGTGCTTTATGAATGAGTGGTTTGGCATGACCACTAACCATTATCTATGTTAAATGGTGAATATGTAGCACATTGTGGTTTTGGATGACCATTAACCAATCAATTCTCTATAAGAGAGCTCTAACTAATAGATGCTCTAGAAGAGGGTGCTAACTCTAGATTCTACGTATAGTTTTGATTACTGCTATATCTTCTTGATTTATGATGTAATACCCCAGTTTTGACCCCGTTTTCATTAAAAGATACATGATGTATATTTTGTAATTAATCGTGGTGTGGAGCTAAATGCAAAAGCCCCACCACCGATTTGGTTGTGTATGTTTCGGCGATAGGGATTGTTGCTAATGGTATATCGTGCTATCTAGCACATTATAGTTGGGCATCATGTAAATATGCACATTAATTAAAATAAACCTACAGCCAGCTACGATGGTGCAATGTTAAATGAAAAGGGCATGATTCCTAAGGTTAAGGGGGGGTTGTCTAACCCGTGGGGGCCATTGGGAGTTTTCCATGTGTCGACCACCCACTAAACTTCTGTTGTTTGATTAGTTGGGAGCAGGTATGGCTGGGGAGTGGTGGGTGGCAGGACTGCCCATCTTCACCCCACATACACTCCACCAGCGAGCTCGTTCTTCCTCACGCGAAGGGCAGGGGAACGGTCACCACTCTCCCACTCTTCCACTCATGCTTTTGGTCTTGCGCATACACATGTAGGGGGGTTGTTTCCTCACGCGGGAACCATTTGGGGGATCTAGATCGCTTGTTCATCTCATGTAAGAGTTGGAAGGGTTTGCTCTGTTCTCCCTTCTCTTGTCGACTGTTGGTCGATGGATCTGTTTTTCCTCCCACAGCGAGTCGTTCTGTTCTTCCTCTGTACACGTAGAGGGTCTGACTCTATTTACATTATCGGTCTATGTGTATGTGTGTTACTCTCACGATTTTGTGTTCTGCATACCTGTTTTTCCCCTGTCCAAGATTGAGAATCGGACTTCTCTCCTGTTTTGGGACTGTGTAATGTTTCCATCACTTCATCATTGACCTGAGACTGTGGTTCTTTCCCTCGTTTGGCAATTTGTTGTGGTTTTCCCTCCATTGTTCGTGGCTATGGTTTCTGCCATGTTTTGAGCTATTGTAGGTTGACATTGAGTCGTTTTGGCCACGATAGGGCCAAGAACGACTCGAGTTTTGTTTTTCCCCTATCCCAGCTGTGAACTATTTGTTTTATTGCGGTATGCAGTGGTTGGTCTTCGAACTGTTGAGAGTAGGATTAGAGGTTGGGTATGCTTGAGAAAAATGGTGTTTGGAGCCACTCAAACAGAGTTAGACCGCTAGCTTTCTTCTCCACAACCCTTGAAGAGTATTGGAAAGGGAAGTCAGGGCCCGAGGGACTGTGAAGCAGAGAAAGGACTGATTCCTGTTGATGGGCATGTAGATGTCTTAGAAGTCTGGTTAACTCTGGTGTAGGCATCCTTAGCTCTCCATTGAGGCCACCAGCTTATCATTTAGCCTTTCCTAGCTCCTTGACGGCCTGATAAACCCTACTGTGTGGGCTTGGCTGATTGGTGTACCTTGGCTATGTGTAAGCATGCTTTGACCCTTATTCCTTAAGGAATCATGCTCAGCTCGGGGGTGGCAGTGTTGCTGAGAGATTGATGAGCACGCTGGCGTATGGTTGGGCGAAATGTTGCAGTGACATAGATGGTTGTGGAACGAATTCTTTTTAAGATGAGTATTCTTGACTATTCCATCTCTGCATTTATATTTACTGATAAATGAATATGATGAACATGTGGTATGCTTGAATGAACGTATGTTTGCTTCCACTATGTATATGAAGGATTATGCATCTTAGTATGTTTTATGTTTTAAGCTTTATATTTCAGCATTATATGCCTGTTCATGTTCATGGGGCTATTTGCCCGGAGGTTTTTGTTTGTTTGGTAGTGTCCTCTCGTCGATCAGAGGGTCGGGGACGTTGCAATGTGGTAGCAGAGCTAAAGGTTGCAGCATGGGCCTGAATGGGCCATGAAAGGTCCGCTAGCAGAGGCAGGTTGCCTTCTGCCCAGTAAAAAATAGAAGAAAACCTATGCATCACAAGAGAATTTTGGAAATTCCTCTAAGTATTGGGATCATTGGATCATCGGAGGACTTAGTCCGAAGTCCCGCCGATACATCGGATCACCTAAGCAGAAGGTCGTCTGACGGAGACCACTAAATAAAAATCTCAGAAATTTTCCTAAATATCCATCGGCCATCGGAAAATATTAGAGGAAGGGGGAGCCGATACAACGGCAAGTCCCTGAAGTATTTTCTCCACAATGCTTATAAAAGTGCTCATTTGGCTGTTGGTGCATCGAAAGACTTAGTGGGAAGCCTTTCTGATGCAACGAACAACTAGTTGAAAGGCCGCCCGATACAGACTCGGCCTTCGGCGAAGCTTAGTCAATTGGATCGGCGACAATAAGAGGATGTGAGCACCGAAACGTCGGCAGAAGAACCAAGATGATAGTGGGTTGAACCGCCGACGGCGATGGCGAAGCAGAAATTTTGAAAAATTTTCTAAGTCGTGAAATCATCGACGGTCGGCGATGATTAGTTGATCACATAGCCGATGCTTAGTTGTATTGGTTGCCGATGACACGTCGGCGAAGGGAAGAGAAACGTTTTGTGATAGTTAGTTGATTTCGTCACCGATGGATAGACGATGGAACCACCAATGAACTACATCAAAAGAGATTAGCTGATGATGCGTTTGTCGTTGCGGCTGGCTAGAGGACTATCCTTCTGACGGATAGAGTCCCCGATCACCGATGCTGCAGTAATTAGTCCTTCCGACAGCCGATGGATTGGGGTCTGTGGAAACCACAATAGGATCGCCGCCCGCCATTGTAGCTGCTTAGAAGACTAACCACCTGATGTTAGCGCATCTGAGTGTCGATACTCTAGGAACTACAGTTGTTGAAACCGTCGATGCGACGGACAAGGAAAGAAGATTTTCCGGGAAGAAAATTTTCCAAGTACCAGAGACGTTGGCAAAACTTAGTTGTTTGGATCGCCGATGCAGCGGTAAACAATGGCAGATTTTAGAGGATTAGACCGCCGATGGATGTGATCAAAAAATATTAGAAGATCGGAGCGTCGATCAAAAAAATTAGTCGTTCATGCGTCCGCCGTTGCGGTTGTTTAGTGGCCTACCTTCTCGACGGACAGTTGTTCCGACCGTCGATCGGAAAAGATTAACGGTTAGTGAACCGCCGTTGTGGAATCCTAGAGAACTAGCCGTCCAATGAGTAGAGGATCCGATCACCGATGCAGATCAGAAGCTTAGAACACTACAAGTCCAACAAGCCGAAAGGGAACAGGTGAACAAACCGCTGATGAACCACGGACAAAGTTAGTGGATCTGGTCACCGAAACATCGGAAAGATGGTAGAAAAGAGACCTGATGAACAATCCTTGGCATCGCCGATGCCATCCGGAAATATTACATCATAGAAATATAGCCGAGGGAACCACCAATACAGTGAAAACCTAAAGCTGATGGGGCCCCGATGAGCGCTGCAGAATTTAGTCGTCTAGGTCGCTAAAGTGTCAGAAGACTAGTCCACTAAGGGTCCGAAACATCGGAAAATTAGTTGGGATGAGACCCGATTTTTACCAAAGAAAAATTGGGGTTTTGTAGTGAATTTCTCATTGGGTTTCTCAGTAGTTTCAGGGCTGAAAAGGAAGAGAGTTCCAGGTGGCTGAAGTTGACATTTCATACCAGAATACATTTGGTAAAAAGCATCATTTTTGAAGTGGTGTGGTTTTCACACCCGAGGTCAGAATGAAGCATGTGGATAGGCATTGGAAAGCTTATCCAACAGGGAACAAGGGAGAGTCACCATAATTTGAATGCGGAACAGCAAAATACTAGTGACTGCTTGCAAAATAAATGTGCTGCTGTCAATATGGAAAAATCCAGGAATTACATGCCTAGAGGTAGCAAGACCATGAAGTCAAACCAACTGTTGTGTGGAAAAGTAGTTCCATACAAGGATGAGAGACTCAAAAATGGAAATTTCCTTAAACCCTGTCTTGCTAATTATGATTACAGGTTTTATACATGAAATGTATGAAGATATCCCTTGCATGCATAATATATTACATGTTGGTAAGAATAGTGAGAATTATACATTTATAATGAGCCACTAATGATAATTATTGCATTGGTGTTGGCATTAGTGGAAAACCAATGACAACATGGACATGGCCGAATATGTTTTTGATGCTGACGAATGTGACTAGAAACCCTATGGAGAAAGGGATAAGGCAACAAGTCCAGAATCAAAAGTTGGTGAGCAAATTCTGCAATCTCCTGCAAAGGACCAACCAAACTGGTAATGTCCAGGGTGTAAGTAGGACCCATGAAGGTAAGAGTTTAATTATGACAATTGCATGGAGTGGTAAAAGCAAGAGCTCTCATACCATGTGGGTATTTGAATTTTATACTACATTCATAAAGAAAGGTGTCATGCCTGTATTATGTTGTTATGAGCTTAGTAGCCCAAGGAAAGTAAGCACTGATGATCTTGATTATAGTCATGCATCCTATATGAAGTAGTCATGGTTAGGCCATGCATGGTATGTTTGAATGCATAGTATTACTGAATCAATGCAAGGTAGCATTGAGTGGGTATGCATTAAAAGATTTTATAAATCTTGTAGTTATGCATTGAATGGTAGCATATGAAAAGTATGAGTAAATGTTGTAGATATGCATACATAAGTATGGGTGCAAATGTTGCGATGCAATGCATTAATGCATAGAGATAGTGCATGAGTTATTATGAATAACTAATGGCTGAAATGATGAATTGATGACAATTCTGGAACCATTTCAAGAGATATTATGAATGTAGGATAGTAAGTGCATGAAGAGGGTAGTCATGATCGATTGGTTGCCAGAAATGCTCTATGGAAGGGCAAGGTGGTACAATGATACGCTTGTGGAGTAAGGAGTATCTGAACATTTCATTTTGGCATAAATGATGTGACCTTGCAAATTTTAGTATGATAATGATTGCGTGAAGTAAATGAGTTTTGGTAATATTGATGTGATTAACAGCTGGAAGTGTTTGAATTTTATAAATTCTGAAAATGCTTCAGTGATTGTTGCAGCAATGAAAAAGTTATATGCATCCAGACTTACTACGTGTTTGGCTAATTGAGGTTCAAGTTTCAGGTAGATTGCTTGGGGCATGGAAATGTGGGTAAGACCATGACAAAGGCCGAAATCTACCATGTGAAAGAGCCAAACCTCACGAGAAGCGTCTCATGGATGTGAAAATAGTTTGTATGCTGAACGAATTGTCGATTTAAATTTGTAAATTTCAGATTTGAGAAATTGCTGACAACTACTAATCACTATTGGCTTGCATAAGATTGTGTCAGGAGGACGCATTGTAAGTGGGTGTTCATGTTATGCTAGTAAGCATAAACTTATAATGGGCATAGTAGAGTTGCTTACAAGAGACCCACAAATGAGGATCACCTCATTGCCAAGCGAATCAATTTCTGTAGTAAACAGAATTGCAAATTCCTATTGAACTTAATTACTAATGTCATTGCTTGGTTATGGAACAATCAATTTGGATTGTATTATCAGATAATGACTAATTGTTTGGCTATTTGATGAATGTGCCAGGGGTACACACTGCAGGAAGATCATGTGTGATGGCCTGCAGGAGCCAAAATTCATGGGAAGGTTTTCCCTTATCTTGGAAATGGGTTTCGGGTGAAACTCCATTGGACATTTTGGAAATGTCTCATCTGCACTACAGGTTTGGTAATCAACATGAGTGAGATGGTATAGGTTATGTAGGTAAGACATGTGTGGATACGAAATGTAAAGAGTAATTGGGATGGGAAACCGAGGGACTGTCAACTCAAAGAAGGGAGCCCCCATTCCTCCTTAATGAAGGAATACTACATCAGCAAATGGATAAGTGTTTTGTGACCCTAGCTAAGAATATGCATGTCAAATTATTAAAATTCCATATGCAGAACATGTTTTGATTTTATTTCCATGATGACCGATTGCTTGAGTATGAAGAGGGCCTACATGGCACACACCGAAAAAGGGTGCACACTTTTTCGATGTCAGATCATGGAAGGGTTTTCAATATTGATTACACCCTAGGGAGTGGACGCACTCTTGGTGTCTCAATACTTGATAGTGAATTATGTTAAATATGATTACATTTTTAGAGCAATAACGCTAACGAATATGCTTATATTGATTGTGTTGTCAGGATAAACAGATGTAGTTTGGTATTGTACACTAAATGGACAATGGCTTGAGCTCATCCTACCTTCTACTAAAGAGCACGGAGAAGGAGACATTCCCGAGGGACTGTCAACTCAGAGAAGGGAGTGGTCTCTTATGTGATATGGGGTAGTGGAATTAGAGCTCACTACTGGAAATGGTCGTTTATTGTTGATATAAGTGCATGTGTTATTGTTGATGGCCTGATAAACCCAACTGTGTTGGCTTGGAAATGATTGGTTGTTGATATAAGTGTATTATTGAGATAAGTACAGGCGATTTGTTGACAGTCTGATAAACCCAACTAAAGTTTGGCTTGACTGTGCTTGATATATACATATATAAGGATGTTGTAAAGCAGCCTGCATGCTGACCTAACATCCAAGTCCATAGGCGATCCCAAGGCTTGCAAAGTGAAGCAAGATCCGGTGGACCAACGAGGAAACACATAATACAGATGAGTATTGGATTATCTTGCAATTTCTTGCTTATGAATATACATGTGTATATGATTTGGTTATGATGTTTTAAGCTCTTGTTTAAGAGATAAAAACTGATGAGAATAAACTAAACATGTGAATCTATTCAATGTTTGAATATAGGTATCGTTGGAAGCGAGGACTACGAGAGCATCCTAGGGGTGCATGTGGACATGTGACTGTCCTGAAGAGCTCAAAATGAGCAGTAATGAAAAAGGTGCTAATATGACTATGAAGGTCCTAGCAGCCGAGACAACCATGTGGGGAGGCTCCATGGTTGAGAGGTCTGAAATAGACTGGAGACACTAAGTGTCATGACCAAGAGGGATTGGTCCAACATTCATGGTGAAGTGAAAGAGGCTGAGAGCATGAAAATCCACAGCAGTGGTGTGGGTTCCCGGATGGAACGAACAAAGAGGGAAAAAACGCTTGTTGCTCTCTCTTGCCTTTTGATTATGCATATATATATATTTATGCATTGTGAGAACAAAATATTGTTGAATGCATGTATGACTGAAAATAGAATGTGTTCATTTGCTTAAAATAAATTGTGAATGCTGGAATAGTTAATTCCCTGCCCAAGAATGGACATGAATGAGCTCATGTGCCTGTTGGGAAGGCATGAAAAATATGAAGTCTCCTTGATGAGACTTGGACTATCATGCCAATTGGGCAATTAATTGACTGATATTAATGCCTATATTATGCTTGGTCTAACAGAATTTCAATGATGCATTTCATAGGTGAGAAGAGTGAAATCCAGTGGTGCACATTGACCATGGCAGCAGACCAAAAGCTGCTAGACTTGGCTAAAATTCTCCTTCAAACGATTTCCAGGACCCAAGACAATCTTGAAGAGATGCTTAAGATACAGAAAAGGCAGAATGAGATGAACCGCCAGATTTTGGAAGACTCTATTGGTTTGCGAAAGGAGGTAAAAAGCCTTCTGGGGGACATCTGTAAAGGTAAGGAAAGTGGATAAATGATGGGACATTTGTCAAAGCAATCCGTTAAGAAACGTTCCAGGCATGAAGATTCAAAGGAAATTGAGCAGGTAAAGATGAAGCAGCCAGCGAAATGTTGGAAATGTGGAGGACATCATTTACGCTGGGACTGCCCAATGAGGGAACATAAAGAGGGCAGCAGCCACAAATTTCCTAGACTTCAGGATAAGCCGAAAGCTGAGAACTAGCAGGAGAAGCTCATGGAAGGCGAGGGGCTTGGTCCTAAAATTTCAAAGTAAATAATTGAACATTGGACAAATCTGCAAATTTTTGAAATTTTGAATGTGCAAATGGTATATGCATTCTTGTGTATTGGAAAACCGAGGACAGTGTTATTCCAAGGGGGAGGGGATTGTAATACCCCAGTTTTGACCCCGTTTGCATTAAAAGATACATGATGTATATTTTGTAATTAATCATGGTGTGGAGCAAAAGGAAAAAGCCCCACCACCGATTTGGTTGTGTATGTTTTGGCAATAGGGACCGTTATCGATGGTATATCGTGCTATTCGGCACATTATAGTTGGGCATCATGCAAATATGCAGATTAATTAAAATAAACCTACAGCCAGCTACAAAGGTGCATCGTTAAATGAAAAGGGCATGATTCCTAAGGTTAAGGGGGGGTTGTCTAACCCGTGGGGGCCATTGGGAGTTTGCCATGTGTCGACCACCCACTAAACTTCTGATGTTTTATTAGTTGGGAGTAGGTATGGCTAGGGAGTGGTGGGTGGAAGGACTGCCCATCTTTGCCCCACATACACTCCACCAGCAAGCTCCCTCTTCCTCACGCAAAGGGCAGGGGAACGGTCACCACTCTCCCACTCTTACACTCACGGTTTTGGTCTTGCTCATACACACGCAGGGGATTTCTTCCTCACACAGGCACCATTTGGGGGATCCAAATAGCTTGTTCATCTCACGCAGGAGTCGGAGGGGTCTGCTCTGTTCTCCCTTCTCTCGTTGACTGTTGGTCGATGGATCTGTTTTTCCTCCCACAGTGGGTCGTTCTATTCTTCCTCCATTCAGGCAGAGGGTCTGACCCTGTTTACATTATCGGACTGTGTGTATGTGTGTTACTCTCACGGTTTTGTGGTATGCGTACTTGTTTTTCTCCTGTCCAAGATTGAGAATCGGACTTCTCTCCTGTTTTGGGACTATGTAATGTTTCTGTCACTTCATCATTGATCCGAGACTGTGGTTCTTTCCCTGGTTTGGCGGTTTGTTGTGGTTTTCCATCCATTGTTCATGGTTGTGGTTTCTGTCATGTTTTGAGCTGTTGTAGGTTGACATTGAGTCGTTTTGGCCACGATAGGGCCAAGAACGACTCAGGTTTTGTTTTTCCCCTATCCTAGTTGTGAACTATTTGTTTAACTGCGGTATGCAGTGGTTGGTCTTCGAACTGTTGAGAGTAGGATTAGAGGCTGGGTATGCTTGAGAAAACTGGTGTTTGGAGCCACTCAGATAGAGTTAGACTGTTGGCTTTCTTCTCCACAACCCTTAAAGAATATTGGAAAGGGAAGTTAGGGACTGAGGGACTGTGAAGCAGAGAAATACTGATTCCTATTTATGGGTGTGTGGATGTCTTAGAAGTCTGGTTAACTCTGGTGTAGGTGTCCTTAGCTCTCCATTGAGGCCACCAACTTAGCATTTAGCCTTTCCTAGATCCTTGATGGCCTGATAAACCCTACTATGTGGGCTTGGCTGATTGGTGTACCTTGGCTATGTGTAAGCATGATTTGACCCTTATTCCTTGAGGAATCATGCCCAGCTCGGGGGTGGTAGTGTTGCTTAGAGATTGATGAGCACGTTGGCCTATGGTTGGGTGGAACGTTGCAGCGACGTAGCTGGTTGTAGGACAAATTCTTTTTAAGATGAGTATTCTTGACTATTCTATCTTTGCATTTATATTTACTGATTAATTAATATGATGAACATGTGGTATGCTTGAATGAACATATGTTTGCTTCCGCTATGTATATGAAGGATTATGCATCTTAGTATGTTTTATGTTTTAAGCTTTATATTTCAGCATTATATGCCTGTTCATGTTCATGGGGCTATTTTCCCGGAGTTTTTTGTTTGTTTGGTAGCGTCCTCTCTCTGGTCAAAGGGTTAGGGATGTTACAGATGATGACCATTGTCAAGAATTGATCAAACAATAGTGAATATTTAATCTTAGAATTTTCTTCAGTGTTAAACATCCATAAGAAGAATGATCATGCTTCCCAGAATGTTGACAATGATGGAGATAAAAACATTGATCCTCCATATGGCCAATTCAATGACAATGTTGGCACTTAGTAATCTGGCACTAGATTGGAACACGTGAAAACAAATATTCTTGAAGGATTCCATAATGTTGAAACTAGACTGGTTTGGAATAATTGGAATATTAAAGGTAACTTCATTTTCATACCTGAAACGTGTTTTGTGTTTATTGTTGATGATTCCTTCCCTGGGTTTGATGAAGGGAGGATATATTAAGTGGAACTTATTCATTTGAAACTTCTTTTGGAGTGGTTTCACTAAGTTAATCATGTTTTGGTTGTTGATAGGAATCATTATCAAATTCAAAAAGATGGTTGTTCTGAACAAGAGCTAGTTCATAATGTTGATTACGTCATTGTAATTCATCATCTTGGAGCTATGATTGAGTCTACATAATTTCATTGTGTATTGTGAATCTTGCAAACAAGTTAGAACAGATTTAAGAGTTGCTTTGTTGATTGTGATTGTATTGACAATAACATTGAGTATTATAGTGTTCAATAATTTTAATAATTATTTAATTCTAGTAATTTGAAAGAATGATTGATACCTCATAGGGATTCTTTCCACTCTACCCTTTAACAATAAGACTCTACTATTGAAATTCCAACTCATAAAATTGAAGATGTCGGTTTCTACTAAGAATACACCTAACTAAAATTATAATGGAATTGAACTTAGTTTCAAAAAAATACAAGAAAACTTACTCAATGACCATTTGCAAGTTACAACTATTGTTGATTAGGTATTTGAATTGATCTTCAAATTCGAGTGCTTTATGATGTTTCACCCATACACGAGGTCACTACTTGAGTCCTCTTCAAAAGTGCCAAGGTTGGTTATGATGCAACGTATGATTGTAGCATGCTTTGTACATACCCACAAGAATACCAATAGTGACAATGCTTAACATAACAAAGGACTATTGAGTGTGTTCGTCCAGCAATATAAGAGATCAAACGATATCTAAATCCTCAACCCAATACTCCATTCCAATAAATTGAGCATACCTAGTCCTCAAATTTCTAATAGAATGGGGAATTTTGCAATCCATTGTTAATGGAATGGTTTGCTACAATTGGAGGGATGCATATAAACTCTCCCTCCACTCAATAAATAACAAGTTGGGAGTTGAGTGAATTACCAACTATTAGAACATTCCATTTCTCTCAAAGGTTGAATGTATTAACGTCTTATCACAGTAAGTGGAGAAGGGGTTGTATGTGGTAAATGGAGGAGATGAATTCACCCATTAAAGATAATTTTATTCCAACCCAAAACATCAAATGAATTGTTCACAAAATTTATAGCCTTGGGGATGGAGTCCAATGCCCAAAATTGCAGCAAATACTGACACTTCAATTCACCCAACAAAGACGCTTAAATCCCTCAATAATTCACCACCCAACAATACCATTTTCTATATGGTGGGATAGAGGAATGCATGAGAAGTGATTAAATCCTTCTTATTGCCAACTCATAGCTATATGAATATTTCCATGACTCATTCCTTCAACTAATGCTTGGGATGTAACACAAATGGATTTGATTTCTAACTAGGCACACTTCTAGGTGAAGAGAGAAAATGAAATAGCACTTTTCTAGAAAAGTAATTTTTCTTAATTAATAGAAATAATCATATGATGATATTTACAAATCTCAAACTCAAAATGAATGGACAAATAATATATCAAAGTTGTTTCCATGGACCATTGGATAGAGAAAATTGTTTTATGAACTATTGTTAAACACCATTGACATAGTATGCAACACATTCACATAATAAGAACAACATGAAGGTTATTTGTACCCAGATCTATTGGGGATAGATATAGCACCTAATATTACATTATTTAGGCAATGCATTCGTGATTAAGTTGTTGGTGAACCACCCAATCCATTCAAAAATATCAATGGCCATACAAATGGGAGGACGAGAATAAAGATAATTGACTGAGCTCCAAGTCACAACAAGAGAGAGGGTGAATGGCCAATAGACAAATGAACTCACCCCACCAATTAAAATCGTTAAGTAAGAGAAATAACTCACTACTATATACAGTGACTCCTTCTCACACTATAACTCTCAAGGATATCATGATATGGACAATTACCATAGCTTCCTCTGGGCCCTAAGAACTATATGTATCTTATATCACTATTAGTTCGAGCCTAAATAAAGTAAAGCGTGATTAAATCTCATTAAATAAAATGAAGTATGACCTTTGGTTGCATATTCCTATTCTCCTGGACTCCACTATAACTCTTCCTATTCACCTATAGCTCCTCGTATTATTTATCATTATAAATATGAATAGTAATAATGATATTATTCAATATACCAAAACTGTAAGGATTACATTTCCAACACATCCTTGGTGTGACTTATGTTTGGAATGAGTTTTCTTTCAACATATTTTCAACAACAATAAATCAATTAAAATATAGATTTTCATACAAAAAAAATCAATGACTACACATATAAAAATACAGTGATTACATACATCTATTGTTTGTTATTGTCACTGGTTGTCTTTTCCTACACTTCAATTATTCTTAATTTTTTTAAAGTCTCCTTGTACACTCTTTTTGGCATCCCTACCAACACATTTTGCATCTCATCTCATATGTTGTCTTTAATATTTTTAATCATCTTGGAAAAATATTTTGTTAAAAATATAGAATTCAATTAATATTCCTTCAAGGTAAATATAGTAGGAACATTCCCTAATTTGGGAATGTTTAAGACTAATATATACATATAAAAAACACATTTAACAAGAATACATTCTCAATGTTTATTTTCTATTATTATAAGTTTTTTCTATTGAAAGTCTCACATGTCTCAATAACCATTGCTCCAAGTATATATTGCAAAGATACAATAATCTAGTTCTTGGATGCATACAAAATTGGTTTCATTATTGTACTATATGTGAAAAGTACATATATACATTAATTCCACTAATCCCTTCATGTTCTTATAAAATGTTTCCCCACTTTTATTAACGTCGGCACTACTCCAAATTAATTGAGGACCAATTCATTATCATCTATTTTCTTTGTAAATCATTTCTTCTTAATATGGTGTCGTGGATCCTCATTACTGTGGCCATCACAATCTTTGACATCTGCAAAATTGCATGTTTGAAATATGATTGATAATATTGTTATAAATTTTAATATAAAATAATATCAAAGGAAAATTTATCATGTTGGTCACCTTTTGATGCACCTTCTCATGCTTTCAACATCTTCATCTAAAAAAATGTTTTTTTTCTCACTTAGATTGTGATTGATTTTTTCAAGGTTTTCACTTTCTTCTATACATATACATGACAAACATTCAGCACTACACCTCATCTAAACCCATTTCTTGTTTCTATAATTAACAAAATAATTGAAAAAACACCAAACTAACTATCAATGAATCATTCAACAATTGTAAATTATATAGCTACAAGAACACAAGCATTGATCAATTCAATATTTTTTATTTTTATTGTCAATATAAAGTGGAACAAAATTGGACGAGATCAAAGTATGGTGAGAAATGTTTTTGGCATAACTAATGTGAGAAGAGGGCATAATCATCCTACACACAACTTCAATAACGAAAATTTGATAGCACTCGTATAAATAACCTTCCAAATAAAATAAAATAAAATAAACACATTCCATTATAAACCTTCAAACAAAATAAAATGTTTAGTACAAGAGGTTATATACTTGCAACAATAAAAAGAAACAATATTAATAAATCAAATTAAAAAACAATGCTTTACAATGTAGAGTTGTTGAGAAGGCAAGGCTGAAAATATTTCTAACAACCACGAAATTAACTACTTCTCAAATAAAGTAAGCAAGTGGAAAACATAAAGTAAATTGAAATCAATAATAAATGCCTATGTATTTGGAGGGAGGGTGGGAGTTCTTTCGGTGCTCCAATACTGTAAACATGCACTGTTGTGCCTTCATTTACTGGAGTACTTAATTCTTTATGTGAGTCTAACTATAATGATGCACCCACTTAGACCCAATGCACATATGAACAAATACATAGATTGAAATAAAAAATCCAAGATAGTAATTGAGCCTCAAAGAAATAACCACATTGTTTACATCGAAATGATTGTTGAGGTCAACAAAATCCCTATGCCTAAAAAAATTTAATAACATGGAGAAAGGGGAGAAAACCTTAACTAGTACAATGAATGGAAACACCAATAAAGTAGTAAATGTAAGTTCTATTTCATTTTATTCATCATTGTGATCTTAAACCTTTTCATCTTGTTAACATATGTTTGAATTTGTAAATATGCATGGCAAAAAAAAATATTACAGGGAAATGTGAAACAAATGAGGAAACAACTATGGAGAAATAGAAAACTAAGTTATATACCTAAAAATTATCTTTTGCAATTTTGTATACATCCTACAATGACTTCATGCGGATTCTGGTCTTCAAATATTCTATCCTCTTCAAGCTTCTCCTTTGTAAAAATTCATGGCAGAAGTTTCCTCTTCACTTTTAGCACAATAATGGATTAAGTTTTTTTTAAACTTAGATGCAAATTCAAAAAAAATTGTTTTTTTGGGTTTTTTTTTTATCTAGTTTTTTTTTTAAATGATTGTTGTCTTCAATGCACCTCGTTGAGTTTAATGAACTAATTTGCCTATAAACAAATTGCACATTGGTGGTTCATAAAGTGGTAGAAACACCAATAAAATCAAGTTTCCACGAAAATAGAAGTATAAACCTTCGATTATATATATATATATATATAGAAGTATAAACCTTCGATAATATATATATATAACAATTTTTTTATAAATTCAACTAAAATAAGTATAGCAATGTTCTCTAAAATATAGTGCACTAATGTTTCCTATTACAATAGATAACACCGTTGACCCAAAAAATGCCTTGTGAACTATGTTTTAAGTTAGAATGTTACATACACTTGACTAAATAACATGTCTTTGCTATACATTGCTTTAAGATTACATGTAAAATGGTAATATCAAATAGTTAATTCTAAAGATTCTTTATTCAATATCCAAAGAAATATAGCTCCACCAAGTTCTCTCCTTCCCTTTGCAATTAGTCTAGATTTTATTTATATGGCAATCCTTTGATTGAATATACATTAACTATGCATACACATTACTAGCGTTTGAATGATTGTCCCTTGAATTTTCCAGGATCCCAATTTGGGATCAAGTTTTGATGTGTAAGATATTTCGGTTGTACAACCCATAACGAACTGTCACAATGTCTTATCCAGGGAAATATATCGCAAGAAAATAGTACATGAAAATGGAGAACCATTTTACCTCGCCAACTATAGCATGCCATCATAAATCAATCACACCAGGCCAAGAGTAGCTCACCATGAATTAGATTGATTCAACAATGCCTTAGTAGTATGTGTCAATTAAAAATGTGAATGGTTAAGGACACATCATTGGCATGTCACTATCCCATTATTTTAATGACTAAATGGACCAAACTAATGGTTTGACACCTCCGAGTGTTATTGATTATACAATAGGAGATATATAAAAGACACATGCAAACTCTTTCATATGCTCATTTTGTTTAAAATATAGAAGCGAAATTAATTATGTTGAGCTCTAAATTGACCAACCCATCACCTTTCGTTGAGTCAATCAAAGTTGTAGTAAGCCATTGTACAATCTCAATATTACCCAAAACATATCAACTAGGAGGTCCAAAAAGTTGCATAAGATGAGAGGAACGATGTTCAAGTACACACCAAAATAGTACATGAAAATGGAGAACCATTTTATGTCACCAACTATAGCATGCCATCATAAAGCAATCACACCAATCCAAGAGTAGCTCACCATGAATTAGATCGATTCAACAATGCCTTAGTAGTATGTATCTATTAAAAATGTGAATGGTTAAGGACACATCCTTGGCATGTCACTATCCCATTATTTTAATGACTAAATGGACCAAATTGATGGTTTGACACCTCCCAGTGTTATTGATTATACAATATGAGATATATAAAAGACACATACGAACTCTTTCATTTGTTCATTTTTTTTTAAATATAAAATCTAAATTAATTATGTTGATTTCTAAATAGACCAACCCATCACCTTTTGTTGAGTCAATCAAAATTTGTAGTAAGCCATTGTACAATCTCAATATTACCCAAAACATATCAACTAGGAGGTCCAAAAAGTTGCATAAGATGAGAGGAACGATGTTCAAGTACACACCAAGGTCAATTCAATTGTTAAAGGGCAGTGTGGGCTTATCTCTTCGTGTCAATTGGAAAAGTAAATACCAAACTTGTTATAATCACATTATGTATGGAACTTAGTCATATTCCCCTCTTGTGCCCATTATTTTGACCGTCTACATTTTTTAAGTATAGGATTTCCAAGTCTAAAATAGATTCTACAAATAATTAGTTGAACTTTTGTGGTTTTGAATCATGTTTTTATTCCTCCCAAATAATTAGTTGAACTTTTCACTTTGTATTTCTCAATATGACAAGTCAGATTAATTGAAAATCGTTAAATACAAACATAACATTTGATTTATAGTATGTGCATGAACTCTTATGATTCCATAAACTTTGATAAGAATACCTAGTTGTATGACAATAGTTCCCCATGCACTCATGGTAACATTGTAGGTCTCATAAATAGATTTGGATGATCATTATTTAGTGCAAATTGTTTGTTGAGAAAACTCCAATGACAAAGGGTTCTATTTGAAAATTATTACCCCTTTATCTAATAGGGGGTGACATCATGATAAGTTGTGGTTTGTGATTATATCAATATAATGTTTCTAAGATGAGTTATGTTCTTCCCCATAGATCAAGGGTTATATGTCTTGTCATTATGCTTAGATGGTTCATGTTCCTTGGATGTACCTAGCAAAGATGGTGTCATGTGTGCTAATGTTATGATTTCTCCTACCCTCATTGACACTTAGAATGTTTTCTTGTGAGTTGATATGATTTCATGGGGTGATACTTTAGGCTTGTATAATGACTCATAACACTTAAATATATTACTCATTACTTATCCTAACTTTGGTGCCATCATCATTTTTCCTTAAAAGTGTGTCATTTTGAAGGTTAAGTTGTACCCTGGTGAACTGAGTGATTTCACCCATTTCATAACAATTTTCCTCGCCACTTTTCATTTAACTAGTGATTTCATACATCCCCTTCATTTCCCCCTTTGTAAGTGATATATTATTAGTTATTATATAAGGTCTCATAACTATTCCCATGTATGAATTCTTAAATAAAGCTAAAAGGGACAGGGTTCAAGATATCCCTCCTCACAAATAGTGACTTATGGGAGACAAGTGAATCAAGTCTTCCCAAGTTATCCAAAGTAATAGGCCCTTCGTACAGGTCAATCAATAGTGGGGGAGGGAAGGTAGTAGCCCCTAAAAACTATTTGGGTGACAATATAAGGGTATGAAAGTTACTACTAGGGATACCATCAAAAACATAAATAGAGGTGGAGTTTAAAATGTAAAATCGGGTTTCCTACTTGGAGATCACTTTGGCAAGTGTTGTCTACTTCACCATAGGATTTTTAGGCTTGGTACTAGTGTATCTATTCATAATTTTGTGTTAGGTGGGGTGACTATAGTCCTCAAATCCATCTCTAATGACCATATTGAATGTGGAGCCATCTTGTTCTCAAAGTGCTTCCTTAGTTTAGAAGGATAGTGTTTCCCATTGGGAATTTCCAAGGAATATGACCTTGTTTCTACGATTGCCTTTTCTCTCCAACTAGGAAGATTTGTTTTTGTCAGTATAGCGGGATAAAGTCCTTAACAATGACACCACTTTCTATGTTTTCTGCCAGATTGTTCATGCTCTTAGAAAGACAGATGTTAATGCAAAATGTGTAGGAAAAGTTCATATGCCACTCTATACCGTCAAGAAATTCTTGATACAAAGTGAGGGTACTCCCTTGTCACTCATAATATACTTTATTCAAGAACATGCTAGATTTTCAAAGAAAATAAATGACATTTTAATTCAACAAATCTAAAGGGATTGATTTGCATTTTATTTTAAAACCAAGAATAAATTGCAAAATACTTTAGAGACACAAAAATATTTGGATTCTTTCATAAGGGTTTCTTGATCATAGCTTTGCCTTTAGAATATATCAAGACATAATGCATAAAAATGAAATTAAGAGGAGGCTAAACACTTTTTCCTTTACCTCAATTGATCTCATGAGAGACCAAATTAAATGACCATGCACATTGACATAGATCCATTAATTAATTTCAACAAGTAGATTAGTAAACAAACTAGCAGGGAAGAATAATAACATGCTTAAGATTGTATCTATTCACGAGTGGAGAAAATGCCTCATTGTTGATTACAAATAATATGTTTCATAGCTCACAAAAATACAAAAAGAACAACATTATGAAGTTGGGTAGCCTTTGTCCTTGACCTTTTGATGCACTTTACACAACCTTCAAACCCAAATTGTTTTATTGAAAATAACAAGAAGAGGAGAAGAGGATGGTAACACCAATGTGATTGGTACCCCACTTAGAGAAAGCGTAAATAATTGTTACAATATTAAAACCTTGTTTTCTTTAAATCTCAACCACATTATTACAACAAACACACGGTTTTTTGGAATTGTCGCTACCTCTTTCTTCTATAAACTAGAGCCTCCCTTTGGTGCATATGACTTCACCCACCCCCAGCCAAAAATTAGTTAGGTTATCAGGGTTAATACTTTTGGATAATAATATTAGTGAGGAAAGAGTACAACTAAAAATCATTATCCATTTATTTTTGTCCCTTATTTGATTTGAAGTTTATCCCCCTTTTGTATTGTGTAGGTGGTCCCATTTTCCCAGTTGGTGACTTAAGCTAAGTATTTGTCTAATGTGGGGAGGGGACATCTCATTGGGTGGAATTTGATCCAAGAGAGGAATGTTATGTGGAGTTTGTGGATTAGTTGTTAACTTCTAATGGGGTGCAATCTATTGATGTGATCCCATTTATGACCCTTTGGTGATATAGTCATGCACTTCCTTTCCCCATTTACGTTCTTCTTTTGTAGTAGCTCTTCCACTTTTTAAAATCTCAAACGACTTGCTGAAATCTATCTAGTTTTCAAAATTAACCAATGGTAGTATCATGATTAAGTGTATTGATATGGTCATAATAGCTATTAGAAGTTGAATATGACCCATGATTTGTGTTGGCATTAGGAGGTCCCTATGGTCTTCGATTATTGTGGCATTATCCTTTTCCAAATTTAATTACTACCAATATTCCTCCTCAAGCAACAAAACCCCCCCTCTCATCTAATGGTGTGGCTAGGATAAACCACTGCATCCATGTTATATCATCAATGAATTCTTTTGTGGTGCTCTAATCCCTTGTGGCTTTTACATTTTCCATGATCCATTTTGTTTGTCTCTTCTAACATGTCATAGAATCCATTAATACTATTGTTATAACTTTGATCCATAGGGTAACCAACACTTAATAGGGAACTTTGTTGATTACACTGACCACAAGGGTAAGTCTTCCTTGACTTTATATAGAAAATTCAAACCTAAGCATATAAGGCATCAAACTCATTAGAGTATCACAAGTGTTCCATTACCTTGGGAATTTTTTTACCATAATGCACCTTTAACAATGGCTAGTTTTCCTTTAGTTTGGCCCACTCATGTTCTTCTTTGTGCCTTAACATTCACTCCAATATATTATATTAGGCATTGGTCAACTTCAATTTGGAATTTACTAGGAATTTTAGGGCCTTGTCCAACTTTTCGACCTTGCTTCTTAAGTCCTCTTTCTTTCTTTACAATAATGCCTCTAGCCCTTTTACATCACCATCGAGCTATGAATACTTAATTTTTCCACTTTATATCACTCTTCAATCATTCATTTATCGTCTATGCGACATCAGAGGAAATTAAATCCCACATGTTAGGTCCACGATAGCAATAAGAGGTGTATCAACCCTTCATACCTTGAAGTATTTGACTTTGAAGTCTCTAATGTTCTCTTAAGCTTTATCTAGCTACTCATCCAATTCCTTGGCATCTATTGTTACAAACATAATAATTAATAACAAATAATAATTATAACAATAACTATTAATAATTAATAATTAATATTAAATATAATTTATGAGAAGATGTGTCCCCTCCATTATTGATTCCCAAGCTATATTTAACCGGGTCAACCATTGTAATGTTCAAATAATCAAATCAATTCAATATTATTTATATATTTTATCATAGAATATGGATTCTCTTCTCACATAACATCTGGATTCATATTGTTACATTGGTATCAAAACTCGATTACGACTCCTTGTTCTTCCACTACTTCTCTGTCGTCTTACTCCATGCCTCTCTTCTATTTCGTCCTCCTCATGCATCATCCCTTCTTTTGAAATCCTTATTCCCTCCAACACCTTCTACTTATTAATATTTCATATGCTTAGCTAGACATCATTAGTGTTTAATCCAAATTCACAATAGTAGCATATGCATAATCACTGAAAGAAACCTAGTCACAAGATAGACACAGTATTTATCTTGGGAATCCTTCAAGGGGAATAAAACCCAAAAAAACTTCCTCTATATAGATGTATAAGAGAAAACCCCAAGAGATGTATTCTCCTCCTTGCTTGTATGTCTCTTTCTCTCTCCTATGCGCTACACAAGTGTGCGTCTTTGTTTTCAAATGAGGAACATGGCTCCTCTATTTATACTCTTTTTGTCACTTGAATTTTACCCTAACAAGTTATCCCCACTAAACTGATTGGACCGACTTCACCTAGGAAATCACAAAATAGTATTTATTATATTCATTAGGTTACTATTGACCCGACCTACATTGGAGGATTTACCTCATGACTCTATTATTACCAATTACAATAATACATCTCGATGGAGGAATAGAACACCTCCCTTGGGGTACATCAGTAAAATACATTTAGAATATCCTTTGAAGTTACAATATTTCAACACTTCCCCTTAACGAGAAGGGTATTCTACTGACAACAACATCATCAACTATAGGAGTAACGAGAGAGAGCATCTTCGGTAGTATCAAGGTAATACATATATACATCATAGGAAGTTTTCAATGATCATCAGCAACTTGAATATCTTCATTATATTTAGTACTGGAACATCATCTTCTACAGCACTGAGTCTTCATCTTCTGCAGCACTCGATCACTTGATCCTTTGCGGCAGCACTTCGATCTTCTTGATCCTTTGCAGCAGCACTTCGATCTTCTCAATCCTTTGCAACAACACTTCAATCTTCTTGATCCTTTGCAGCAACACTTTGATTTTCTCGATCCTTTGTTGCAATAATTCGATCTTCTTGATCCTTTGCAACAGCACTACCTGGAGTACACATGATCTCTTTATAGGATGATCAATCCCTATCAATTTAGGACATAAGTCCAAGGATGATGCAAACCTCATCATCCTACTCCCCATTAATAAGGAGGGTCCATAGTATTGACCAATTGGATCGTCCATAAATGAATGGAGGACCATATCATCTACAATTGAATGTAGATCTCATATGCAGATGAATGTAGGACCTGTTGTCGGCAAGGACTCATCGTATACCATCCTCAACCTGTTAGATCGAGGACCACTCCAATCAAGTGTTATATTACGGCATCTACATGTGCATGTAGGCATACTCTCCATGTGAGAGTATCTTCTGCAACTGTAGATCTCGTCCACACCTAAATGCATGACATGTCGTCTGTAAGGACTCATTGTAGAGCATCCTCAGATTTAAAGCTAGTACCACTCCCAAGCGAGTGTTATTCTATGGCATCTACAAATGAATGTATTTACACTCTCCATGCAAGAGTATCGTCTACAACTGCAGATCTTGTCCACAACTAAATGTAGGACCTGTCGTCCGTAAGGATTCATTGTAGAGAATCCTTAGCTTTAAATATAGGACCAATCCAAAGTGAGTGTTATTCTACAACATCTAAAAATGAAATGTAGGTACACTCTCCATGCGAGAGTATCGTCTGCAAGACCATCCTTAATCGGTAAGAGCTAGGACAACTCTCAAGAACATAGTGTTTTTATCTGCAAGACTATCCTCAAAAGAGGATACTATCATCCACAAGTGAATGTCAGACCTTATCAGTATCTACAGGAGAACTTTGACTCTTTTGTACTGGAGCATCACTACCATCCCATCATTAATAATAGTCTCATCATCACTCCCCTTTCCAGGGGGGATCCATATCATCAACCTGCTTCCCTTTGTCAAAGGAGGGTTCATATCTTCGACCAGTTCTTCATTTTCGAGGAGAGTCCATATCTTTGACCTATTCCTCCTTTCCAAAGAGAGTCCATATATTCAACATGTTCCTCCTTTTCGAATAGAGTCCATATCCTCTACTTGTTCTTCCTTTTTGAGAAGATTCCATATTTTCATTGTTCCTCCTTGTGAGGAAAGTCTATAGTATCATCATTGTTCCTCCTTGTGAGGAAAGTCTTTTCCGACTACACAAATCTTGTCACTAAAGTATTCAAACTTTACTCAAGATAGAGGCTTGGTCAGCACATCAGCAACTTGCTCATCGCTACTCACATACCAAAGTTTTATAGCTCCATTCTGTACCATATCCCTTATATAAAAATATTGGATTTCTATGTGCTTTGATTTATCATGGAACACGGGATTTTCTATCATATTTATACAACTATGGCTGTCACAAAGAATCATTGTGGTATCCAACTCCATGCCAAATAGACCTGACATCAATTTCTGAATCCATGTCGCTTGACAACTAGTGAAGCAAGCTACTATGTACTCTGCTTCAGTTGTGCTGAGAGCAACATTGAATTGTTTCTTACTAAACCATGAGATCATGGCAAATCCTAGACAATAACATCCATTTGAGGTGCTCTTTTTGTCTGTGGCACTTCCTACCCAATCTAAATCTATATATCCACACAATCTGTAGTCATGATCTCTAACATACTATAGTCCAAATTCTATCATACCTTTTAGGTACCTCATCACAAGCTTTGCAGCTATCAAGTGAACTCGTCTAGGTTTAACTAGATATTGACTCAAGGTGTTCACAACAAAGCATACATATGGCCTTGCATTCGTCAGATACATCAACGAACCAATAATTTCTCTGTAATTATTCATATCCACTAACTCTGGTGATTCATCATATAACAACTTCAAGTTGGTATCCATGGGTGTGTCCATGGATTTACAATCCAACATATCAAATATTTTTAGTATTTCTATTGCATACTTTCCCTGGTTCAGAAAGATTCCTTCTGGGCTCTGCCACACTTCCAAGATGACAAAATAATGCATCAATCCAAGATCTTTCATCTCAAATTCTTCAACTAGATTCTTATTTAAATCTATAATATGTTTCTCATTTCCAGTCAGAAATAGATCATCCACATACAATAATAGTATGACAGGTTCATCATCCATAACCTTCATGTAAAGGTTAGGATAAACTTTACTTTTGGTAAAGCCCAAGCTTGTCAAGAAGCTATTTATTCTTCCATACCAAGCTCTAGGAACTTGTTTTAGTCCATACAGAGCCTTTTTCAACTTACATACATGAGTCACTCTATCTTCAACTTCAAATCCTTGTGGTTATTCGATGTATACCTCTTCCTCAATCATACCATTCATGAAGGTTGTATTTACATCCATCTGGTGTAGATCCCACTTCATCATGATGGTTCTGATGGAAGTGTACCTTACTACTGGAGCAAATTTCTCTTCATAATCAATACTCTCTTTCTTAAAGAATCCTCTGGCCACAAATCTTGCCTTGTATTTTTCAATACTTCCATCAGCTGCATGTTTTATCTTGCAGATCCACTTCGAAGATACCACACTCTTGTTTGCTAGTTTGGGTACTATATCCCAAACATCATTCTTTATTTTTGAATGGTATTCTTCCACATTTTCTTCCACCCACTCTTTCTTCTGCACATCTTCATCGTAGTTGGTGGGTTCTTGATCTACAAGATCACACATCAAAGCTACATAACTAGAGAATGGCTTTGATCTCTTGCTTGTTCTTATGGAGCCTTATGGATCTCCATACTTCTCCGCTTCTTGTATGATTTCTCTTACCCAAGCAGGTTTTCTCTTTCGAGATATATCCATAGTAGGGGGTTCATGAGGTTCTAGCATATCATGATCTTCATATGCTACTATTTCAAGAGAGGGTTCAGATTCTACCTTTCTGGGAGGTACATCCTCTTCATGTACTTCTTCAAGCTAACACCTTCTGGATTTCTTAAGAGTTGTTTCTTCATCAGATGTTGCATCCCTACTAATCTCTATATGATGGAATCCTTAAATGTATATCTTGAAGGCTTTTGAGACTTCACGATATCCACAAATATTCCCTTCTTTCCAGAAGGATCCAACTTGGTTTCCTTCTCTTTCGAAACATGTACATATACTGGACAAACAAATATCTTGAGATGAATCACTTCGAGTTTCTTTCATGTATACATTTCTTCAGGAGTCTTGAATCCAAGAACACTGTGAGATAATCTATTATGCACATACACAGTTGTTCTTGTTGCTTCATCCCATAGATGCATGGGAAGGTCTTGGTCATGAATCATTGTTTTCATTGCTTCCATAATGGTTATATTCTTTCTTCCCGTAACACCATTATGTTGGGGATTGTAGGGAGTGGTTAGTTCCCTCTTGATTCCAGCTTCTTTGTAGAATGCTTCAAATTCTTTTGAAGTATATTCTCCACCATTGTCTATCTCAATGTCTTGATTCTTCTTTCTGAATAGTTCTCTATGAAGGCTTTGAATTTCCCAAACACTTCACTCTTTTTCTTCAAGAAGTATATATGTGTCTTTCTTGAATAGTCATCAATAAATGTGACATAATATTCATATCCACTTAAAGATGTGGAGGGAATAGGATCACATAAATTAGAATGAATTAATTCCAACGTACCTTTAGTCTTTGTTTCACTTTTCAGAAATGGATTCTTGATGTTCTTTACTCTTGCACATCCTTTGCAAGTTAATTCATGATCAATCTTCAGATCTGGTAAACTTGTTACCACCTTACTCCAATAGGGTAGTGCTTTGTAGTTTATGTGAGCAATCCTTCTATGCCATAGTTCACTTGAGTTAGTGGTCTCATGGACAAGGGATGTCTCCAGATGTCCCTTGAGTTTTTACAGTCCTCCTTCTTCTTCACCAATGACCACAACATCTTCAAGTGTCTTTCCTTTGGTCCACATGAGTACTTGTCCATCTATAAAAGCAACTCTATATCCTTTATTATGTAGTGTTGATATGGAAAGTAGGTTCTTTTTCAAACTTGATACATAAAGTACTTCCTTCATCTTCATGGAGGTTCCAGAATCAAGCTTGTAGCTTGATTCAACAATGCTTTTGATGGGATATTGATAGTCATCTCCTAATGATACTTTCTTAGGAGTGTTATTTTCTACAAGTCTTGACAGAGTTTGCTTCTTCCCTGTCATGTGCTTTGAAAAACCATTATTAATAAGCCATGTATCTTCTTCAAGCGTTACAGACCGAGAGAGTGCAGAGAATTGTGCATCTTCTTCTTTTGCTTGTCTCTTTCCAAGTCTCTCTTCTTCTTCATCCTCATCTTCAGCTATATGGGCATGGTGTCTTTTGTTGTTATTCTTCTTGAATGGACACTCTCTGGCAAGGTGTCCTATCTTATGACAGTTGTAACATTGATATTTGGAGTAGTCTTTCTTTTGAATGTTTTCTCTTTTCCTTTGAAACTGCTATGGAGGTATATACTCCTTATGACTATCCTTATTGAAGTTTGATTGTATTCTTCTTTTGGTATGGGTTGCTAGAGCTTGATCATCTTATTTAAGTAGAGCTTCTATGTTAGCTACTCTAGCTTCTTCTTGGATGTAATCTTCACATATAATGTCAAACTTCATACTTTCTTTTCTAGCACACAGAGTCTGTATGAATGAATCCCAAGGTCTAGTGAGACCATTGAGAGCATTCATAACTAGTTCATCTTCATCGAGGGAGTCTCCAATGGCACTTAGCTATTCCGTGAACTGGGAGACACTAATGAAGTAATCCTGAATGGATTCTTCTTTACTCATCTTGGTACCCTTCAGCTGAGCTTTCAAATTCATATTTATGTTGATGTTCTTTCCCTCATACATTATGGAAAGTGCATCATACGTTTTCTTTGGTGTCTTCTTAGATGACACTTTAGGGATTAGGTGATCTTTAATAGAATTGGAAATGATCCTCATTGCCTTAATTACGTCTTTCTAATGCTTCTCCTTAGCTTCATCTTCTTTAGGTTCTGCAACTTCATCCTTGGTGTATGTTTCAAGATCATTTTCTTTGAGAATGATACCAATCCTATACTTCCATGCTGGAAAGTTTTCTATGCCTTCCAACTTGTCCTCAAGCTTAATGCTTGGGACCATCTCATCCAAGAGGTCACTAAAAATTGAAATTTCTCAAAATGGAAATCTGACCTTACCAGGAGATGCGCTTAACTGAGGTGAGTTGGTTGGTCCACTTGGTTTCAGGATATCCCAAATATTCACTCTTCAAAACTTGATTGCGAGGTTGCATTTTCTACATATTTATGGTTCTGGTTTTCTGCAGTTTTCTGGCTCAGGTCCAATCTAGGGTTTGGCTTTCCCGAAGATTCACCCACTCAAAAAATTTGATCTAGGGCTCAATAGATGTGCTCTATGGAGGCACAACTTTGTATGCAAGAATATATTCAAAATCCCAAATTTTTCAAAAACCCTAATTTCTTTCGAAGGGAGAGGAGAGAGAGTTTCACCTTGTGAAAGTTTTTCTATTCAGGCTTGCTCTAATACCTTGTTAAGATTTCATATGCTTAGCTAGATATCATTAGTGTTTAATCCAAATTTACAACAATAGCATATGAATAATCACTGAAATAAACAAAATCACAAGATAAACACAGTATTTATCTTAGGAAACCCTCAAGGGGAAGAAAACCCAGCAAAACTTCCTCTATATGGATGTATAAGATAAAACCCCAAAATAGGTATTCTACTCCTTGCCGGTCTCTCTCTCTCTCTCTCTCTCTCTCTCTCTCTCTCTCTCTCCTATGTGCTACAAAAGTGTGAGTCTATGTTTTCAAATGAGAAACACAACTCTTCTAGTTATACTCTTTTTGTCACTTGAATTTTACCCTAACAAGTCGGCCCCACTAAACTGATTGGGTTGAATTCACCTAGAAAATCACAAAACAGTATTATATTATATTCATTAGGGTACTATTGAACCGACTTACAATGGAGGCTTTACCTCATGACTCTATAATGAGAAATTACAATAATAACATCCCGATGGAGGAATAGAACATCTCCCTTGTGGTACATCAGTAAAATACATTTAGAATATCCTTTGAAGTTACAATATTTCAACACTACTCTCCCACCACCTCCACACTACCCTTGTCTCCCACACATCTCACACCGCGTCTATCTTATCCCACCATTCTTCACTACCGCCTTCGCTCATGTGTCCTCTAATCCCAACACTTTTATCCCCACTCTCCTCTACACCCAACACATGTACCTCTTTCCCAATCCCCATAGGCCTCTTCCACCCATGCTCACATACACTCCTCCACTCATGCTTTCTCTCTAACCCCTTGCATGCTCCCTCTTCTCTTGTTCTTCCCTTCGCTCTATGCCCCTTCATCTCTCCACACCCACTCCTGTGTAACCCCACTCCACTCCCCATCTCTCTGCATCAATAAGTCATCCCCATGAACCCCTTCTCTGCCCTCCCTATGCTGCTCTTCCACCCCTCTTTGCGTTATTTATCCTCCTCCACCCATATGCATGTATACGCTTGCACCCATCAGCCATACATCTATGCTCTCCCTCCATGTCATCATCATTCCATGTAATCCCTATCCCTAAACTCTTCCATACTCCTTCCACATGAGCCCTCCATTCCACTCCCAAAGCCCCATTTAACCTGCACAACCACAAATACAATTTTAATAAAATTTAAATACTATATAATANTATATATATATATATATATATATATAGAGAGAGAGAGAGAGAGAGAGAGAGAGAGAGAGAGGATATTATTATTTTTAATTGTTATTATTATCATTATAATGATTATGATTAATAATTAATTAAGTCTTAAGGTGTCATCACCACATAAGCCAAAATCGAGTCCAAATAATCATCCCCACACACTAAACATGACAACAAAATTAAAAACCTAGTTCAAGAAATTGGATAACAAGTTGGACGCATTAATAAAGAGCCATAATGATGTCAAATAATCAAAGCCACGAGATCATCAAGTTGGATTGGACCTCTCAGCTAAAGAAGAATGAATGCAGAAGAATTACAGTGCAATATTTGTCAAACAATAATGGTGAAATTATTCAAACAAGAGGAAAATATTTGACAACATAACCATAACTCAATAATCATTAACTTGTATGTAATACATCCATAATACAATAGAGAGAATTCAAATCCTCTAGGAGTGATTTGAATTCCATGACTTGGACTGACTCCAAAGATCACTAACTGTGGAAAAATCACCACTAGAGACTCACTAGTGCAACTCCAGACAAATGAAACACCTCACTTTTAGTTAAATGACCAAGGTAGGTCAACAAAGGCACTGAATCTCCTTAAATCATGCAAAGGTGGTGCTAGACTAACTAAATATGAAGTATGCCCCATCGGAGCATGACAGAACACAGACTAGTTTGAACTGATGGTGGGACTCCCATGACTCAGTGTGGGTTCCTAAATTATAGGAACTGGCCTCCAGATCTCCTAAACTCATACAAGAGGGTGCATCAAGTGGTGGGTGGGCCCCATATAACTTATCCATGGCACTAATGAAGTGGAAACATACTCTTAAGCTAGCAAACTGACATTTAGACTATGGTGGACCAGGGAAGATTACAAAATAATTCTAACACGCCCCTTAAACCAAACCTGAACAACCTGGGCCCTATAAACGCAGACCAAAGGTCATCCATACAATCTAATGTAAAAATATCAACCACTCAATAAACTGAGGAAACAGGGAAAACCTCATGGGAAACCCCCCCCTAAAAAATGAACAATGAATCAAGAACAAAACTAAATCAGACCTTCACATCAAGAAGAGACCCGTGATAAACAAATCTCTTTTCAGGGAAATATTTTGTGAATATGTCTGTAACATTCTCCTTTGTAGGCAAGTAAGGCAAAATGATAGTGTAACTATGCACTAGAGTTCATGGGTGTAGTGCATATGGACTTCAATGTGTTTGTGTTACACCAAAATATTGTCATTTTTCCTAAATCCCTAGAGTACATGTCCCAAAGGACTTTTTGAGGGGATTTTTCCTTATTAGGAGCTCATTTCTAGGAGCACCAACACACCTTCCCTCTTGACATTAGGCGTCAGCCAAGCCTGACAATGGTTGCTAGTAGACAAAAGGCGTCGGTGACATCCTTGCCTTTGTACAAGGAGCGTCGTCCATTCCTGACGCCTCTTGCTAGTGTGGAAAGAGCGTCGATGCTCAATAAAAGCAAAAAAGAGAGGTTTCGAGATATTTATAGAAGAAATCCCTCATGGAGGCTTATCCCAACCGATTAGATTTGGGGGCAGTTGAGCCCCTAACCCCTAGGGATGATCCCTCAACTTCCTCGAAGGAAATCTCAACCCATTTGGTCTCCTTTTGGCCTATAAATGTAATCTTACCTTCATGGTTTGGGGAGGACTAGAAAAGCACCTTTATGTTGTTGAAGTTCTTCTAGGAGTGAGAGGAAAAGAGATTGGAGTTTGAGGGTGAAATACTTTTGGGGAGAAGCCCCAACATCAAGGCAATTTGGTTGTAATTCTTTCCTCATTCACATTAATACAAATTTGTTTTTCTTTTCCCATAATAATGTGCAATGCTATTTATTACTTCTCTCCTTGATCATTAGCATATGTTTATCAAATTATTTTGTTGCTTTTATTCTTGTTTCTTGTCCTTTGTATCTTTGTAGGTGTCTTTTCTTCACTGTTGGATCGCAAAAAGGCTCCAAGAAGGCAAGAATAATCTTCAGAAAGAGGTATAAAAACTTTGCATTCACGTAGTTTAATGATCTAGGGAAATGTTGTATAGTTGTACTTGTTTTTTTCTAGATATAAACCATTTAGACTAGGGAAATGGTTTTTGTCTGCACTAACCACATTTTCTCAGTAACTGTTTGGTGCAATGCTTTTGTACTTGAACACTGGAAATTTTAATTGCACTTTGATTATCACAGAAAATTTCTACTAAAGGAGAAGTGCAGATTCCAAACTCTGTTAGAATCCCATGTAGACAAATTTTTTTGAATAGTTGCATTCACAACACCCCGATACTTTACTTCAGCCGAAGAGAGAGCAAGAGCTATTTGCTTCTTTCTTGACCAACAGATTGATCTTGATCCCAACATGAACATAAATACCAAAGTATATTTCCTATCAATACTATCTCCATCCCAGTCTGAATCAGTAAAACCAATTAGATACAGCTGAGCACCAGCAAAAGAATGGATCCCAAACTCTCTAGTACCCTGCACATAAGGCAATATGTGCTTTGCTTCCTTCCAATGCAGTTCATGTGGCTCTTGCATTAGCTTAGAAACAACACTCACATCATATGAAAAATCTTGTCTCAAATGAGTAAGGTATAATAAGCTACCAATCAATTTTCGGTAGAGAGTGCTATCAACCAAGCATGTAGAACCACCTTATCCCAATTTTATGCCATATAAGAAGGGGAAATATGTTGCTTGCAATCAGACATATGGAATCTCTTAAGCGAATCTCCTATGTATCTGTATTGAGTAATAATGATCCCCGAAGCTTTTTGATTCACTTCAAGGCCAATAAACTGCCTTAGCAACCCTAGATCTGTCATGGAGAATTCCTTGCTCAAGGATGACTTGATGTCCCTTAATACAACAGAGGAACCAACAGTAATGAGCAAGTCATCCACATGAAATACAATAAATAGTAAGCAACCTCCCTTCTATTGCATGTAGACATTGCAGTCAGACTTGCACCTTTCAAACTTCTATGACAGTAAGAAGGAATCCATCTTGGTATACCATGCCCTAGGGGCATGCTTGAGCCCATACAGAGATTTCCTTTGTTTTCAAACCAAGGAGGAATATTCAGTATACCCCTAAGGCTATCTCATATAGATCTCTTCTTCTAGGTCACCATGGAGGAAGGCACTCTTCACATCCATGTGATGTACCTCCCATTTTCTTTGAACTTGCAATGACCAAAACCATCCTTGTGGAATCCATTCTTGGAACAGGGGTGAATGTTTCATTGTAGTCTAGCCCATGAACTTGTGAATACCCCTTTAAAACTAATCGAGCCTTGTGCTTGGTAATATATCCATTTGATACTAGTTTGGTTTTGTAGATCCATTTGCATCTAGACAATCTTTATCCCTATAGGTAAGGAGATAAGCTCCCAAGTCTTCTTGTTCTGTAGTGAATCATATTTGTTAGCCATGGTTTCCTGCCACCTTGTATCATGGCAAGCCTCTTTGTAGGATTGTGGATCAAACCCCAACATCATGTAGCACCTCTTTTAGAGAATTGGATCTGTATGCAAAGCGTAAGGTTCTCATCCTAAAATTGAGATCTGGTTCTCCTTCAGTTAAATGGATCCCCATCATTGTTCCCAGCGACTTCAATGAGTTTTAAGCCGATTTAGGATTTGGATTGGGAGAAGTAGCTAGATATGGAAATGGATTTGCTTGATATTCATTCTCAATATCAAGATCTTGGTCCTCTTGGTCCTCTTCCTCAAATTCTGAATTTGAAACATCGGTAGAGACATCATTATATGTAAATGGTGTAGGTTGAACATTTATACCTTCCTCTTCATCTAATTGTAGATCATGCAATGGATCTTCATTGAATTGGACACTCCACTATATGAAGCATATTATGGTTACAATATCCATCAATTTGTAAGCTTTTGAATCATCTGCATATCCCAACAGAATGCATTCGGTACTTTGAGGGTGGAAGACTTTCCTTTTGTCAGATGGAAATTTAGTTCATGGTTTGGAGCCAAAAACCCTCAGATGTAAAACATTGGGCTTATGTCCCATCAGTGCTTCGAATGGAGTGACCCAAACCACTGACTTGTGAGGTACTATGTTATGAATGTACGAAGCACAATTCACTGCTTCAACCCATAGATATGGTGGAAGATCTCTTTCTTCAAGAAGGCAGGTAGCCATCTCTTTCAAAGATTGGTTCCTCCTCTCAACTACACCATTGTGTTGTTGTGTATATGGGACTGATTGTTGCATCTAAATACCTTTTGAAGAACTTAGCTGCTAAAATTCTCTTTTGATGTACTCACCTCCATTGCATGTTCTAAGTGTTTTGATATTCTTCCCAAGAGTGTTCTCAACTAAGGCTTTGGAAACTTTGAAGGTTTCAAACACCTCAAACTTATGCTTAAGAAAGTAGATCCAACAATACCTGGATTAGTAATCAATGAAGGTTAGAAGTATCTAGATCCATTCATGGATGCCTTAGGCATTGGCCTAGCGACATCATTATGAACCAATTCAAGTGAATAGGTAACTCTTCTTACCTTCCCAACTTCATACCTTTGCTTTGGGTGCCTACCTACCAAGTAGCCATTGCAGACACCATTAAAGGACTTGATGAGAGGCAATCCCTCCACCATTTCTTCACTTTGCAAATGTTGGAGATATTTGAAATTCAGATGGTCAAATACTTCATGTTGAATCCTACTTGTTTCATTAGCATGAGTCAATAGGGCACTTTGGTACGAGTGAGGAAGAAAATGTGAGAATTCATATTCCTTGAAGGCATGGTTTGCAACTCCTTTCCCTATTAGGTTCCCAGTAGAGACATCTAAGATCTCCACTGAGCCAGGATCAAATATGACTCACTTTGGTGAGCCTGTATAGGTCACCTGATATACAAACAACAAATTTGATGCTAGGGAGGGTACATAGAGGACATTCTTAAACACTCCATGCTCAAATTGAATTGATCATTTCTCAACATCTAGGATTCGAGAGTCATATCCCATGTGTATGCTAGGTCCACCATAGAGATTCATAGAAGATAATGATTCCTTGGAGCCAACTATGCGGTTGTAGGCTCTGGAATCAATGAGAAAAGCTTATGGCTAAGAGAAACCTGACTTCAGTGCATGGAATCTCTCATGATCTTCAATCTTATTTCTAGAAGCAGGATTCCTTGTGTCTTTGGGGAGGGAAATATTATGTTGTTAAAGGATTCTTGGCATCTAATCAATGGTTTTCTTCATACATAGGTTCTATGGGTGGTTCCCTCTCTTGCAATACAAGCACTTGGTCTTTTCAAAGCTTTTATGCTTGTCCTTATTCTAAAAAAAGGCTTCATCTGAAGGATTTTTCTTCTCCTTAGGTTTGGTTTTAGTGTTCTTTTTGTCATTCTCATTCTGTCTCCCTTTAGCTTGTGCATTATTGGTCTCCCCAGAAAAGAGAGCTTGATTCTTGGAAGCTTTGAGGGCTCCAATATAGATCAACTTGTCTTATTCTTGAATGAGGGATTCAGTGAATGCATTAAGAGATGGAATTTTCTAGTTTGGGGTTTCCAATCTCCTAGAGTGGAAGGTGGACAAAAATACTGAAAATTCAGGGCCAAGCCTACTCATAATGGAGAGCACCAATTTCTCATCCTTCTTGTCAACTCCACATTGCTTACACTCCATGACCAAAGACTTGAATTTGGAGAAGAGTTGTTGGATGGTTTTGAAACTGATAGGTTGAAAAGTAATCAACTCATTCCCCAAAATGTGGCCTCTCAGCTCATCTTTCTTTCCAAATAGTGATTCGAGCTTTTCCCATACTTCCTTTGATGTTTTTAGTCCATTAAAGTGGAAGAGCAACTCCCTAGAGATATGAATACACATGAAAAGGCTTCATCCAATTTGTTCAAGTACTTCGATTTCTCTAAAGGATGTTGGGGTTCGACCTCCCTTCCCATTGTGACCATATACACACCTCTATTGTGCAACACAATCTTCATATCTCCCTTCCAATCTAGATAATTGAAGGGTTTTAAGAGCCTCGGTGTCAAGCCTGTTGAACTCTCCTTTTTGTAGTTTCAAGAGAAGCACACTTCTTCTAAATTCTTCAAATAGCCTGCAAAAAAATCTCAATTCAAAGGTAAACCAGTTTAATCACACTCTACTTTGACACGTTCACATTATCAAGGTGCTTCACCCCTAGCTAGACTTCTCTAGATAAATCTAGAGGGAGCAAGGTAAAGATACAAAAATTTATGTGGAACACAGTTGCTTCTAGTGCATCAACGAAAGCTTTTATGGATTGAAATTCGCCTGACCTGCTTTGATACCATGTCAAATTCTCTAAACCACAGGATCATCAGGATTGATTGAAATTCTTAGTGAAATAAGAATGAATGAGGTAGAATTATAGCCCGAAAATTGTCAAAAAATAATGGTGAAGTTATTCCGACAAGAGGAAAAAAATTGACAGCATAACCATAACTCAATAATCATTAAATTATATGTAATACATCCATGATACAATAGAGATAATTTGAGTCCTCTAGGAGTGATTCAAATTCCATGACTTGGATTGACTCCATAGATCACTAACTATGGAAAAATTGCCACTGGAGACTCACTAGTGCAACTCGGGACAACTGAAACACCTCACATTTAGTTAACTGACCAAGGTAGGTGAACAAAGGTGCCCAATCTCATTAAATCATGCAAAGGTGATGCTAGAATAATAAGAGATGAACTGAATATGGCCCATTGGAGCATAACTGAACACAGACTATGGTGAACTGATGGTGGGACTCCCATGCTTTAGTGTATGTTCCTAAATTATAAGGATTGGCCTCTAGAGCACCTAAACTCATGTATGAGGGTGCATCAAGTGGTAGGTGTGCCCTAGATAAATTATCTGTGGCACTAATGAAGTGGAAACATACTCTTAAGTTATCAAACTTACATTTAGACTATGGTGGTGTTGCTGATGCAACTACTTCCCCAAAAATTTTACATTTTTAGGGCCCCTCCTTGCATTTTTTTAATCTTAAACCTTGCTTAGACAAGTTTTCCTTCTTAAAGTTTTCATCCCAGCACTCAAGTTTTTTTTTCTCTTTTCTTTGATTTGAGCAAGAAAGTTTCTCTGACTAAGTTATAAAACTCAGGTTTTTCTTTCAACGTATTGGAAGAACTCAGCGAGTTTCTCCGACACATCGGGCCAACTCACTAAGTTTGCCCGACACATCGGATCAACTCGGCAAGTTTTGCTGATGTATAGGAAAAACTCAGCGTGTTTAGCTGCCACAGTCGTGGGACATTTGCAAGTTGTTTCCGACTTTTTTCCAAAGTTGTTTTGCTACCAAAAATTTTCTAAGGTCTTCCACCGAGTCAATTTCATCGGAAAAGTTATTTAAATTTTGTCAACATTGGAGAATCCATCGACAGTTCTCATTGGGTTTTGCCAACACTATCAGTGAAACTCGTCTTTTCCAGACAACACTATCTACAAAACTCATCTTTTCTAGCTGACACTATCACAAAAAAACTCGATCTTCAATGCCAATATATTGGAAGAATTTGACAAGTTTTACCGATGCTTTTTATCGAAAGACTTTGATGAGTTTTTCCACCATTTTTTTATCAGAATATTTTGATGAGTTTCTATTGACAATGTCGGTGGAACTTAATTTTTGTAGCCAACACTATCGCAAAAAACTCAGATTTTACCGCTGATGTATCGACAAACGATTAAAGGTTGGCGCCTAAGATGACGTGGTCACAGTGACTGAAAAAATCATTGTGGAAGGCACTAATAAAGACCCTAAATTCTTAGCCTCTGTAAGTATAGCAACCGCACAAGACAACGCTAATAATGCCGAAAAACTGGTGGAGGATGTCGCGCATCATAAACAAAAGATGTTCAAAATGAGAGATACTCTAGTTAAGGAAAGAGGAGAAAGCATAGAACTGAAAAGAAAAAATGAGGCCGCTCTATCAGAAAAGGAAAGACTCCAGAGAGAGTACCAAGCTTTGGAAACATAGAAATATGCCTTAGAAGTACAAGTAATGATTTTGGAGGGAGAAAAGAAATATTTTGAAGCTAATATCTCGGAGCTAGAATCAAGATTGTCCGGCACACGTCAACAAATGGGGGAATCGAGAACCCAAGTAGAGGAGTTGGTGACACAAAAGGGATCTCTTGAATCTCAGCTTAAGGTAGCAAATGAGAGATAGGTGGACATCACCCCTTTTTGTGCCCAATCTGGAGAAACATACACCAAGTTCAAATAAATCTCGCAGGTGAAATTTATAGGGTGTAGACAACATAGACAAAAGTGAAGGAGATTGCATCAGAATCTCTTAGTTTCAAAACAAGACTCATGAAGGTTGCTAAACAAGTTCAAATCCAGTTGACTTGGGTAGAATCCGACTCAACATTTCCTGAACAGTTGCCACATAAGACTGGCGGAGGCTTAAAAATAGAAATGGCTTTCCCGGAATTTTGCAAAAAAGCTTCGGTAAGATTGAATAATGAAAGTGAGAAGACCCTGGGAAAGTGTACATGGTTCTATAAGAAAATGTGCCAAGTTCATGGGAGATGCCAACTTCCTTCGGCTGTGTTAAGTCATGAACTTGTTTTCTTCAATTTTATATTTTGATTGTGATTTTATTTTAGGTTTGCTCATTTGCTTAAATTTTCTCATTTGCTTTAGAAAAAAATTTGGTTTTAAAGGAAATTTTGATTTTTGCTTTAGATTTTTTATTATGGTTTGTCCCCTTAGGTTTTGAAGGGTTCTAAAGGCCATTATGTTGAATAATGGGTTCACAAATAACATCATGATCATAGTTTATCACTTAAACCTCATTCAAAGTGGAAAAAATGACTAAAACAACGCTAAAATTTGAATTTGAAATATTCTTGTAGCGCAATGACTGAAATTTTACACAGCGGAGCTACAAGAATATCGCGGGCATTAAAATCTCCGATTTTTAAGCCGATTTCTCTCATGATTTCGATTTCCAAGTGACTAATCACATGTGTAAAGGGTTTTGATACGTGTTTCAGCAGTAATGATCATGAAAACAGGTGTGGTTTGTGTCGTGAAGGAGATCGTGGTAATCAGCAGCTAGGACTCAGCGTATCATGACAGGTAGAGGTATAAGCCGAGTTTGATGTGAGGGAAGTTATTCCACATATGCATCACGAAGCTGGAGACTAAGTGGAGCGAGGACATTTGCTTAAAATCCAGAAGTTGCAGTTACAGAGGAGATTTAGGGCTTTCACAGTTACAGAGAAGATTTAGGGCTTTCTCGTCACGCCAGCTGGAAGCAAATTGGAGACCCGAAGACACTTGTACAGTTAAATTTGACAATCAGATAGCTCAAGGATTGATTTTAAACGTCTACAGCAAGACAGGAATAAGGTATTCCGCGTTAACCTGATAGTGGTTGCTAAATTGGGGCTTTCCCAGTAAAGCTTGTTTTGTTAAAATTGATTAAGGAAAACATAAATGTATGCTTTTAACAAAACTTCTGTCGAAGAGATATCAGTCTAAGAGGTTTTTATATGCTGTGGCAAGTGAAAAGTTGAAAGGTAGCAGTTGCATTGAACCATTACCCTTTCAAAACCTGAAAATATGGTAGGGTGAAGATCTGTACAATTTGTGGTGACCAGGGTTTCACAGATTTTCCTGTAAACAATGCAATGAATGAGTTGAGCATGTGAACTACATGAAGACCTAATCTGATTAGGTGCTAGAAGCTTACTGGTTTTGGTGCTAAATGCAAATTGGAGTAGAAAGTGAGCAGACATAAGATTGCTCTCATATCTTTCCATCTACTAGATAAACAATCAAAAGTTGATCTAAGAAGCAGGCATTTGAGAGCACTAATGTAAAATCTTTTTGCAAATATATAGCTCATAAGTGACATTAAAAGGAGCCAAGGGTACTATTTGAGCAGAGCCATAACACACAGTTGTTTTCATACATTCTAGAGATGGTCTAGCATCTAAATGAACAGCTTGGATAATCGTTATTTTCAGCAGCAGTTTTATTGAAGAGTTTGTGGCACTCTGTTGACCTAAATTACTCAAGCCTGATGTAAAGCTTGTCTTGCATTAAAAAACAAAGAGCAGTCTGTTAAAAAATCAAGAGAAAACAGTCAAGGAGAATCGAAGAAAGCTGATTATCAAAACCCTAGAAGCTTGAGGAGAAAAAAGGAGCTGTTAGGTCATTAATAGGGCCCTTAAAGTACACAGAATTCAGTCATTGAAAGTAGATGGGAAAAAGTGGCAAAACTAACAGGGCTGAGCCCACTAAACTGAGTTGGATTGACCAATTTCCAGGTTGTGCAGAGCTGTTCCAGAATGCTGGGTGGTTGGATTTATTCAAGAAGATTGATGGCTATAACACTGAGGTCTCTTATAAATTTGCCCAAATCTATAACCAGGACATGATAGTATTTGACACTCTGAAGTTTAAGTTGACTGTGGAACTAGTTGTTGAAGCTACAGGAGTCATAAATGAAGGTGAAATGTGGTTCAAAAAGTTGCCTTAAAACTCCAGTTTCTCATCATACAAAGGGGGAAAAGCCATTGAAGTCAACAAAAGAGATTAGTCTCACCGAGACTAAGCTATTTGCTATATTTTTGGAATTAAGAGGTGAACTGTTGAAGCAACAACAAAAAAAGGAAACTGAAGTTTCTTATTCTGAAGACCAGTAGTTGATAGATGAAACTATACCTAATGAAGCAGCTAATCAGGAAAACCCTATTGTTCATGGTGTGTCTTCAAAGCTATTGCCAGAAGATGAAGATATCTTCAGAAAGCTAGATATCCCATGGCTACCCAGTGAGATACAGGATACCCCAACAGGGAAGGCTTTTGACTCAGACATGGAGAACCTGCAAAGAACCATAAAACAATATAGGCATCAAATGGATTACATGCAGGAAACTAATGATGGTCTGATCCCAGCAAATAGAAGACTCAGGGAGGATTTACAAGAAGTAAATTATCATTATCAAGAGCTTACTGCAGTCTCCAAGGAGGCCCTGAAGAGAAAGAGAAGCACAGATTTACAATGTGCAGAATTGAAGCAAACTGTCAGGGGTTTACAACAGCAGAATGAGGAACTTACAAGAAGGTTAGCAGATATGGAAGCTGAGCAGAAGAGAGCCAGGAAGAAGGCCCAAGCTTTGGATGGAATAGCCTTACTAGCTGAAGCTGCCAAAGACCTTTGAGTTTGGTAGTTAGTCAGTTACTTGTTATGTCTTTTGAGAAATACTTTAGTTAGTCAGTTATTAGTTATGTTTTTGAAGAAATACTTTATTTTGTAAATATAATTTCACTTTATCCCATCGATGAGTTGGCTGAAGACAGTTAGGGTTTAGACCCTAACTGATTTTTTGAGAAACATTATTTAGATAGATGAGAAAGAGAACAAAGGGTTCGATTTTTGGCTGGCTTAAGGAGGTCTGTGACTTGTTTATGAGCTAAGTACTATAACTCTCATGTGTATTTGTTGAATAGAATTATGAAATATATGACCCTTTCCACCCTTCAGTTTGTGTTTTGGCTTCATTTTTAACTTGTTTAGTTACATAACTGATAAATCCATTGCTGGTTTATGGTTTGTATGCTGGTAGTGCTTGTCTTTTATGAATGAACTTCAATGTCATGTTCTGTTGGATACTGGTAATTATATTATGCATCTCTGTTCTCTTTTGCTTGTGATTCAGTTCCTGTTTGGCTCATGAATGTATTCCCTTCAGTCACCAAATTTTACAACCAGAAAAACCTTTCAGAAACCCTAAAACCTAGTTTTCTTTGATTGAATATTTGAGATTGTGTTGGCTTGTTTCTTTGTGGCCTGGAAACAATTTCTGGCACAAACAGGCTGCAAAGATTAATGACTTATCAAACAAAGACCAGCTCCTGACGTATCTACAGGATAGATTACACGAGGATGAACAATATATTCAAAAGATGGAAGTCATCAGTGGAGATGATGTTAGAACTTGGGTTGCACAAGCTTCGGTCAACAATTATATTTTGGAAGACTTGTTTAGAACCAATCCAGAAAGAGTAACAAGTGTGGAATCCCAGCTTGTCATACAAGAGGTGACAGTGCAAATGATGGAACCAGTAAATTACCGAACTATTGTTGAGGAAGAAGATGCATGGGGGGAATATATTGCAAGTTTAGATGGGGCCACTTAAAGAACTTTTGTCTTTTTATGTATTTATCATTTTGTCATTTTCTAGTGCAAAGTACTAAAAGATGAATTTTTGGGATTCCTAAGGTCAGGGAAGTCGATAAGTGATTGTAATTGTATTATAAATAGAGGGAGAGGGTAGAATAGAGGGGAATTTTTTGCTAGCATAAGAAGGCTGATTTATTTGTAAAAGGAACTGATTTTTCTGAGAATAAAGAAGGATTCAACTGTTTGGAAAGGACTGTACGATATTTTGCATGAATTGTGTGGAATCTTAATTGTGGAATTACTTTCATTTAGTTTATGTACAAACTGTGAGATCGTTCTGGCTCTCTATGAATAATTTCTTTGATGATGAATGGTTTTTGCTTTATATATAAATCCTATGTATGAATGGAGTAATGAATGGTTTTTGCTTTGATTACCTTTCTGCTGTAACTATGCATATTGGATTGAAACAGTTTTCTTCTAGCTTTATTATAAATACTTACAGTACATTACTCTCTCCCTTTTAAATTTGCTTCACAAGGGGATAGGATATATTAGTTTAGAATAGATTAGAAAATAATTAATTTGCTTAGATATAGATTTTCAAAAGTGATTGAGGAAAATAGTGGTAAGACAGGAGGTAATAACCTACGCATCACTTGTGAGGCTTTTGTTCATCAACCATCACCTGCATTTATCTTAGGCATTTGTATTTCATTCATTTCAAGAAAATTACATAAACGGTGGACTAGGCCGCAACCGGTAAAGACTTCAACAACTTTAGATCTATAGTAGTTGAGCCGCTAACTAGATGGGTTCCCGATACCAAACGATGGACAATCTAGTTGGGATCAATTACTGGGGAGAATCCCTACTGTCGGTACCTAGGAATTTCCAAGCATCAATAGGTGGACAAGGGAGGCTTACAAAATAATCCTAACAAATGAAATCATGGCAATGTTACAAAACCTAATGTCTAGTAACCACAACAAACAATGAACTAGTTCAGACATGTCGGTTGCCTCATTCTGGAGCTCCACGTCACCACCCCAACAATATCCAAAAGAAGACACACGCACAAAAGATGAGAAAAATAAAATAAGGGAACCTAAGATAGATATTAGAGAAAAAGACAACAACAATAAGGTTATAGGGCATGTGTCAACATTAGATAAACATCCTCTAATTGTGGATTATGAAGTTTAAGATTATGGATCTACAATAGCTATTGACATGCCAAATGCAACCAAAAAATTTCTCACTAAGCATCACGATGAAAAAAATGATAATACAATGTTTAGAGAGAACAAGCAACATGAAAAAACAATTCCACATTGTTATCAATCAATTTTGTGGGATAATTCTATTGAATTGATTGATGAAGTTGGAAGCCATGGAAGTCATGATGTATTGATTTCTAAAGGCTACAAAAGAGAGAGAGAGAGAGAGAGAGAGAGAGAGAGAGAGAGAGAGAGAGAGAGAGAGAGAATAAATGCAGGGATTTGAGGGGGTCATAACTTTTGACTTTGTTATCTGTTTAGGCTCAAATTTAACAAGAAGTTGTGTTTCAAAGTGTTCAATACAGTGGCTAATAAGATCTTTCTGAATGAAGTTTTTTCTTACAATTTTAGGAGGCCAAATTTCTTCATATAAGTCCTCAAATTGAGGTTTTCATGTTTTACGGGATTTTATTCGAATTTGTAATTAATGATTATAGCTCGGTTTATAAACCTATTTAGAAAAGTGAGTTGACAACTAGTGTCACTCTAGCTAGCTTATAGTTAGTGTTCAGTTTCATATCCATACGAGAATTTTCTAAAATTAACAATTTTCAAAAATATCAGATAGTAGTTATACAGAGTTGGACCTTCGTTGTAATAGCTAGGATGGAGAATGAATAAAAAGATAGTTATTTTTTCCACTCTCATGTGCTTGCATGGTTTTTTATATCTTTTGAATTGAATCAAAGATTATTGGCTGCATCATCTGGTATCAAAGCAGGAAGATGGTTGGGAGAGGAAGAGGAAGAGTAGGTCTTGCTCAGATGCGTAGAGATATATACCAAACCTCCAAAGGCAAGTAGCAGATCTTGCAGACATGTTGGCTAATCAAAGGATAATATGAAGAGAAGAGTATAATGAGGAGGCAAACCAAGGAGGTGTAGATAAACATACAGAACATGAAGAAGAAGATGAAATTTGCATGCATAAAGGTGAAGGGTCGCGCCATGATCTAGTGGGATCATGTGCAAAAATATAGAACAAAAAAAGGAAAATCCAAAATAAAAACCAGGGATAAGATGGAAAAAAATTGCGAGAAATTTTTTTGTCGCTGGACTATGCACAAAACCCTTTTCGTAAATTTCAGAACTTGAAGCAAAACCTGTCTACCATGGAGGAATTCACACATGAATTTTATTAGTTGTCCATTTATGTGGATCACCAAGAAACTGATGAGCAACTGGCTGCAAGGTATGTGAATTGTTTGAAATTTTCTATTCAAGACGAATTGAGCATGCATAGGGTTCGCAGCATGAAAGAGGCATACCAGTTAGCGTTAAAAGATGAGGAAAAACAAAACCGACAATTTTTTCAAAAGAACAGAGGAGCAAGGAGGGGCACATTGTCTGCCTCATGGGGTGGTTTTAATTATGGAAGAGGCGAATCATCCCAAGGAGTTGAAAAAGCATAACATAATAGACAAGGTAACTTGAATCGACCACAAGGAAGAGGATTTCAGAGGGGTAGAGGTTACAGTGGTGGAAGAGGAAGACCTTATTGGTGTTTTAGGTGTGGTGTAGAGGGTCATCGAGCATTTGAATACTCAAATTACAACATGTAAGAGTCAAATCAAGGACATAAGACCAGTTTAAACTTAGTCCAAGATAAGAATGAAGAAGGAGTTGAATTTGAAGTCCCACCTGATATGGGGGGAAATCTCATGATACAAAGGTCAATAGTGATTCTTGAGAAAGAGAAAAGACAAAGTAGCAACAATCAATATTTGTGGCTTCGGACAAATATTTTTTGAACCAAGTGCACTTCTAGGGGAAAGGTATGTCAAGTTATTGTTGATAGTGGTAGTTGTGAGAATATGGTTTCCAAAGAGATGGTAGATAAGTTGAAATTACATTGTGAAACACATCCTCGTCCTTATTGAATTGCATGGTTCAAAAAAGGGAATGAAGTCACCATTAATCAAATATGTTTGATTAAGTTTTCCATTGTTAATACTTATAAGGATGAAGTATGGTGTGATGTCATTATGATGGATGCATGCCATCTGTTATTGGGGATGCCTTGAAAATTTGATAAGAAAGCCATACATGACGGATGAAAGAATACCCACACCTTTTGGAAGGATGGAACAAAAGTCATCTTATTTCCCCTTAAAGATGAAGGGAAAACTAAGAATATGTTGTCAGAAAAAAGAGATTGTTAAAGAAATTAAGGCAACAAGATTTTGCTATGCATTAATAGTGCAAAAAGGAGTCGAGGAAGACATACCAATACCTGCTCAATTGGACAAGTTACTAGAATAATACATTGATGTTATCCCTAATGAAATTCTTGATGGCCTTCCACCAAAGAGGGATAATTCAACATCACATTGATCTGATGCTGAGATCATCCTTACCTAATCAAGCAGCCTGTAGAATGAGTCCTACACAACATGCAGAACTTAACCGCCAAGTAATATAGCTTATAAAGAAAGGTGTGGTGAGAGAAAGCATGAGTCCCTGTGTTGTACCAACATTGTTGACTCCAAAAAAAGATAATACGTGGAGGCTGTGCATAGATAGCAGAGCAATCAATCAAATTACCATCAAATATGGGTTTTGTATACCGTGCTTGGACAACATGATGAAGCTAAATATTTCAATAAAATTGATTTATGAAGTGGATACCACCAGATCTGAATTTGCGAAGGAGATGAATGGAAAACTGCCTTCAAGACTAGGGATGGACTATATGAATGGATGGTGATGCCCTTTGGGTTGTCCAATGCACCTAGTACCTTCATGTGATTGATGAATATTGTGCTTTAACCTTACATTGGTAAGTTTGTTGTCATTTATTTTGATGACATTCTAGTTTTCAGTAAAAGAAGATCACTTACAACATTTAAAGATTATATTGGATACGTTGAGAAAACATCATAGTTATGCAAATCTTAAGAAATGTAGGTTTTTGCAATAAACTTTGGTATTTTGGGGTTTTGTCATCTCAAAAGAAGGAGTCAAGATGGATTTAGAGAAGGTTAGAGCAATTTTGGAGTGGCCTAGTCCTAGGAGCATAACATAGTTAAGAATTTTGCATGGGTTATCCACCTTTTACAAAAAAATTATTTGAAATTTTAGCATTATTGTAGCATCCATAATAGAATGCACCAAAGGCACAACATTCAAGTGGACCCATGAAGTTCAAGAAAGCTTTAAGTTTCTAAAGAAAAAGGTAACTAAGGCACCTATATTAGCCTTACCATATTTTGATAAAATGTTTGAGGTAGGTTGTGATGCCTCACATGTAGGCATTGAAGTTGTACTTGGTCAAGCAGGGAAACCAATTACATTTTTTAGTGAAAAATTGAATGATGTAAGAAATAACTACTCCACATATGATGTAGAATTTTATGCAATTGTGCAAGCATTGTGACATTGGAGGCATTATTTAGTGCCAAAAGAGTTTGTGTTATTTACTAATCACATTGATTTAAAATATGTAAACACCCAAAAGAAATTGAACAGTGGATATGCAAAATGGGTTTCCGTTTTAAAAGGATACACCTTTGTTCTGAAGCACAAATCAGAAAAGCAAAATCAGGTTGCAAATTCTTTGAGTCGGTGCACTATTCTTTTGACCACCATTGAAAATCAAGTAAATGGGTTTGTTGTATTGAAGGATGTTTATTGGGTAGATAACGATTTTCGGGAGATTGTGGAACAGTTGAAGAATCCAGTTGTTGAGAACATGGATCTTATTCAGAGAGAATATTTTATGCAAGATGACTACCTCTTCAAAGGAAAACAACTATGCATTCCAATTAGTTCTATGAGAGAAAATGTTATTAGAGAACTTCACAGTAGCGGCTTGATAGGACATTTTGGGAAGGGATAAGACGATAGCCTTAATCGAAGATAAGTATTACTAGTTGAAGATGAGAAAAGATATAACCAAGTATGTGGCACGATGTAGTATTTGTCAAATGGCTAAATGACACTCACAAAATACAGGGTTGTACATGCCATTACCAGTTCCCACAAATCCATGGATAGATCTTAGCATGGACTTTGTGTTGGGGTTCCCACACACATAACGAGGTAAAGACTCTATTTTTATAGTTGTGGATAGGTTCTCTAAAATGGTTCATTTCATTGCTTGTAATAAAACTAATGATGCATCAAAGGTGTCATAATTGTTTTTTTTTCTTCCAGAAATCGTTAAATTGCATGGTGTCCCAAAACTATTACCTTTGATAGAGATACTTAGTTTTTGGGTCATTTTTGGAGGACTTTATGGAATAAAATAGGGACCAAATTACAATTTAGTAGTTCCTATCACCCCCAAATCGATGGGAAAACTGAGGTAGTAAATTGGAGTTTGGGAAACTTGTTATGGAGCATTGTCAGAGAGAAGCCCAAACAGTGGGATTTGGCTTTACCTCAAACAAAATTTTCCTACAATAGTTCAGTAAATAGATCTATAGGTAAATATCCATTCATGTTGTTTATGGTGGAAATCATATGGATGTACTAAATTTGGTGCAACTACTGCTTGGGGATAGAATCTATGATGATGGGGAAGCATTTGTTGAACAAATTCAATAGTTGCAGCAACAAGTGAGACAAGAGTTGCAAGCTAGTAAAGAGCATAACAAAATTATAAAATATGCTCACCGACAACACTAGATATTCAATGAAGGTTATTTGGTGATGGTTTATTTACAAAAAAAAATGGTTTCTTAGAGGAACCTAACACAAATTGGAGTATAAGAAAATCTGTCCTTGCAAGATTCTCAAAATTAATGACAATGCTTACAAGGTTGATTTACCACATAATCTTGATATTTTCCCCTTGTTTAATGTTTATGACTCATATATCTTCCATGGGGACAGTGTGGGTGATGAAAGTGAGGTAGGGGTGGATTGGAAATAGGCTATTCCGAGAAAGAAAAAGGAAAAGATTGCTCATATATTAAATAAGGAGACCCTTCATACTCGACAAGGTCAATACAATCAACATCTAGTCCAGTGGGAAGGCTTAGCACCAACATAGAGTACATGGATTACAGAAGGGGACTTGTTGAAGCTAAATCATGTTAAGTGGAAACAATTTGAAGACAATAACCTGCAGGAGTTGTTTTATTTTCAACCAAAGGAGAATGATGTAGTGATTTCTAAAGGCTAGATAATAATAATAAAAAAGAGAGAAAAAAGAGAGAATAAATGCAGGGATTTTCGGCGGTCATAACTTTTGACTCGCTTATCCGTTTGGGCTCAAATTTAGCAGGAAGTTTCATTTCAAAGTGTTCAATGTAGTGGCTGATAAGATCCTTCTTATCAAAGTTTTTTCTACAGCTTTATGAGGCCAAATTCCTTCATGTAAGGCCTCAAATTGAGGTTTTAGTGTTTTGCGGGATTTTTTTTTTTTAAATTTGTAATTAACAGTTATATCTTAGTTTATAAACCTAACTAAAAACGTGAGTTGAAAACTAGTGTCGCTCTAGTTATCTTATAGTTAGTGTTCAATTTTATAGCCATGCGAGAATTTTTTTAAATTATCAATTTTTGAAAATCTCATATAGTAGTTATAAAGGGAGCAGAGACACCCTGTGCAGAGGATGTGGAGTTATCTATGATCTGATGTTCTCCTTCATAGGAAATTGTGAAGATGGATAATTTCCTGGTGTGGGATCTTATCTTCCTACCTTGTAAGACTGTGGCAGGTGCAACTATCTCTGGGATCCGATAGAGTTGTCCTCCTAAAGTGAAAACGACACTCTGAGGTTGCAACTCATATAGAACATGATGCTTCCACATATAGAACATGATGCTTCCACATATATGGTTGCCATAAACACAACCATATTGTAAATATAACAGAGATACAGTAAACACATATTTTATTAAATGACAAAAATAGAACAAATTGTAATACAACTGTTAGAATGGTGGTAGCTATCTCTGAGAAGAGATGTTGCTGCTACACTCATTTGTGCCAAGCTGAATACAAAATGAGGCTGAAGGGGCCTATTTATAATAAGAATGAGGGTGAGAACCCAAAAAGTCCAAAACATAACCCTAGAAGATGAACTGCCATAAAGTTTGCAGCCCCAAGGTGGTAAGTTGAACAGTCAACTTCCCGGGGTCATAACTTTTGCATACAATCTCTGATTTGGGCATTCGATAGCTCGTTGGAAAGGTATGTATAAGATTTACAACTTTTGATTAATTAAATACATGCAAATAGCACCTATTTTTACCTACATCATCAAAAAACATTGTTTAGGGCCTCAAAACAGCCCCGGAAGTTTGGGACCCAAAACACCATAGAAAAATAACTAGGAAACTGTCACAATGGACAATTGTTTTTAGCCAGTGGAATAGGTGGGTGTCCACCGATTTCCATCGAGATAAGAGTTGATAACTTGTGTCACTCTAGTTAGCTTATAGTTGGTGTTTAATTTCATAGTCATGCGAGAATTTTCTAAAATTATCAATTCTCGAAAATCTCAGATTTTGAAAATCTTATATAGTAGTTATAAAGGGTTGGGCCTTCATTGTGATAGTTATGATGAAGAATGAATAAAAAGATAGATATTTTTTCCACTCTCATGTGTCTACATGTTTTTTTAGATCTTGTGAATCAAATCAAATCTTATTGGCTGCATCAAGTAGTCAACATCTACTTAAACAAGTTGGAAGAACTGGTGATGGTCCTATAAACACAAGTGTCGATAGTTTTGTAGAAGTTGTGTTCTTTCCCGGTGTTGCTTACGTTCCAAATGATGTTGAATATGATAGTGGGCCTATGGCTACTAAACCAGATGACATAATAGTTATTGCATCCACATGTTTAAATATGCGTCATATCTATGACAACCACCACACATCTTTGAAATGGTTGGAATTAAAGTGCACACAGACTATGGCAGTAATATGGAAGCCATATACAATAATATGGAGGATGCCATTTTCCTTTGCTACTTGTGGCTCCTATGCAACAATTACTGATGCGATAAATATGGTTTTCTTCTCCACCTTTATAGCTTTCAACACGATCCTCAATTGTTCACTTATGTCAATAAAGAGTCTACATTTTACTTTAGCTTCACATTTTCCTTTAATGCCTTCATATAGTTTTCATAATTTGACCAACTCCTAGGCTTCAAGATCCTTGTATTGTCATTTGGGGTAAGCTAGGTGGTGTGGAATTTAACTTGGAGCACCTTTAATATTGGGATTGCTTCTCATAATTAGGTTTGGGAGTTAATGGTTTTAAGGCAGTCAAGGAAAAGTATTTTTTTTTGGGTTATACCCTAGAACAAGTATGGGACTAGTAAGGGTATCAATAGTTTGAGGAAAAATTCTCTAGATTTTTTAAGGATTTTTTTCTTCTTTTCCTTTCTTATCAAGATGAGTAGATATATCGAAAATAGGGGTTGAATGGGGCCAAACATAGACTAATCATAGAATTAGAAAATGGAATAGAATCATCATTAGGCATATTGAAAGAGTCATCACTCATATAAATAAAAAGTAGGTTAAATCGGATAGTAAGGTTTGAGGGATTTGAGTATGCAACATCATATGAGGCTCTCATAGTGAAAGGCATGCTTGTCTCTTTAGGATCATCCCCATATTTTTCCACATTCTCTCCTATCTCTCTTTTCTTGGGATCAAGCCTCTCCTACATCATCTCCGTCTTCCTTTTTCATCTTTTCACTTTTCTCATTCTTGTCCTTGTCTTCTTCTTCATCTCAATCATCCCCAAGGGGACCTCCATTATCTCTAGTAGAGGTTGTCAATCCTTGTTTCCTTACTTGGGAGGCATGTAGGTTTTATGGAGGAGAAGTATTGTATTGTTACTCTACTCCTATAGTGTTTCAATTTTCCGAGTCTAAATGGCCAGAAGCCCTAGTCTCTTTTCCCAATTCTATCATAAATTTATAAAATTCTTTCCTTTTTATCTAGGAACATTGGAAAGTGGATTGTAGATTTGTGTTTCCTCGGGCTAGGATGTTTAAGTTGGTCGCTAAGTTTCTTGGCCCTTTTTTTACCATCTTAAGCATCTTCCATGGGCCTTGTTCAAACTTGCCTGGGCCTACCACCCCTTAGGATTTTCTATAGTGGGTTTTGGTAAATAAGTGCAATAGTTTCCTTCAAGTCCTACTCCTCAATTGACATGATTGCGTATAATTATAGCCATGACTCTCTATTTTACAACTTCTTATTATCTAGCTCACTCTCATGGGCTCAAAGACCAAAGGTCTTGTTCCCCTTGATTTTTGGTATGAAATAATGAGGGTCATAGTCCATTTTTATCTAGAGTGATTTTAAAGGAAGAAAGGATCTTGGAAGCCTTAATGCTCTTTTTGTGGTGGGTAAAGGCATAACCACCCATATAAACATGGTAGGATACATACCCTTTCTTCTTTGACCCCAAAATACTTGTCATCTACCAATGAGATTTGTATTATATATTCTAACAAACAGTCTCAAGGTAAAAAGCATAACCTATAGGGGTGAGGTCTAACCCATAGATTTTTCTTACTATAAAATCCTCCCTTAGGAACCAATCCTTTCTCTTGATTTAAATATTCACATATAGTTAGGAACTTATGTACTTGGGCATCTAATTATTAAATTTATTATTTATAATAGAATAGGCCATAGACATAATTTTATGAACATAATCTATCAATCCATTCACAACTGCATCCATTCTAACCATAGATAACCAATTGATACCTTTATTTTCTTCCACTTTCACAATTACTTTTTCCAAACCCAATTGTGTTGAGGAATTTTATTAAAAGAAAATATACATGTAGACAAGGTATGTAGGGAGTTTGAACAATTTATTTTTCTCATAGTTCTCCAATTGTTCCCTCTTATATTTGGAAATAGCCTATGCATATTTTAAGGTTAGGATTATGTCCAGTGCGCCATGGAATTGGTATAGGATGGCTAGCATAGGAATGTCCATAGCATGGTCATCCTCATATACTGAGATAAAGGAAAAGTTCATAATAGATTCCTGGACCCATTTGGGGAATTCCTTGGTTTTATATGGAGAAGCATTGGTTAGAAAGTGGGCTCTTCTATGCCATTATCCTCAAATCAAGGTGGTTCTTTGGTCTTCATTGAGGCAAACATCCTTATTTTCTGGGGTCTCATGGCTCAAAACAATGGTACCCAAGCCAGTACCTAACATAGAGACTATGTCTTTAGTGGTGACATCGAAAATAACTAGGGATTTGTTTGAATAAATGATGTAGGTTGGAACAAGATCACAATTTCATGTGAAAGGGGCCACAAATTTGGGGAAAGGACAAACATATAGGAGGACATGTTGTCTAAGTCTTGAAGACCAATATGGGGTTACTTCAACTATAGCCACAAGGCAACCATAGGCCACCCCTATGATATTTTTTATTGAAGAAAAGTTTTGCATGAGGTTGGTTATTTGGGTATAATTGTCCAAGAAAGAGGGTAGTTTGGACAAGGATGTGTTGCTTGCATAAATTTTGGGAATTTACCTTTCAATGCAAAGTAAAAAATTTCACCTCAACCTTGAGGTTCCCTATATTTATTTCATGTGGACTTTCAGTGCTAGGGATGAATATGAAATATAAATTACGAATATATATATATATATATATATATATATATATATATATATATTACATACATACATACATACATACATACATACATGTATGTATGTATGTATGTATTTATGTATTTCATTTTTGTCCAACCAAATACACAAGGCAACTCAGGAAATAAACATCGAACAATTGTACGCCAAGGAATAATGTCTCCAACCCTCAGGGCACATAAGCCAAAATACAATAGATCTAGAAACTACTTATCCACAATATATTTATTACAACCATAAATATGTCTACTTAGCTTTTATATGTTTGTCAAATCACTTAACAAAATCCAATCACTATTATCTTAAATTGTCATGCATAATCAACACTAGAAACTACTCAATCACCATGAAAACATAAACTAATGATTAGAATTTAAAGCACACAAAGTTAGGACAAAAGGCATGCTTTGTACATACATAAGATTAAGTTAAAAGTACATACTAATAGCTTATCCTTAACTTGTATAAGTCAATACTTCAAGCTTATGACAAGTTAGGACATTCCAATGATTTCCAAACCCCGTCTAAGCAAACATTAACAAGCTAGCATCACATCAATGGTTAAACCCTAGCCACCAACTCCTCTTAGTTAGGAATTTCTCTCAACCAAAGCTGGTTACTCCACCAAAGATCCACAACTATCAAGCATACACACTTACAACTCCTCTTTGGCACATACCCTTATATCATACAAGGGCACAAGAGAAAGCAAGACAGTCTTCCATTATATTCTCCACATCAAGCACTCCAAGTACTCATAGGGTTTCCACTGCCACAAAAACCTAGTATTCTTCTCTCATAGTAACTAAAAGATTAAATGATCCTTTTGATCCTCCAAGTTTCTACCAAATTCTAGCTTCCCTTGTCTTCTTGAGGAAAACCACCCTAATGCGGTCCTTGCATCAACATAAGAACCACAACACACTAGACAAGACTGCAAAGTACAATGGATGAGAAGTACATATGAAAGAGACAAGTTCACTCTAGCTCTCACATCTCTAATGCATGATGATTTAGATGCTGAATGAATCAAAATACTATCCTCCCTTTACAAGGAACATGCAAGGGAAGCCAATAATAGTAAAGTGGAGAAGGTCCAAAACCATCTCAAATGACCTAACTAATCACTAGATAAGTCCACATGTGAAGCACTCCAACTCTAAGGTGACACATGTTAAGCTCTAAGGTAAGCACATCCATCAAGCAAGTTTCCCAAGGTGATCACTTCACAAGTCATAGTTCGACACTTCTCCTCCAAATATCTCCAAAAATCCATTTCTACCTCATGAAATCATGTGCTCCTCTAGGTCCACCATGCATAAAAAATCCTCAACCCAAATGTTATTAAGTCAAGTAGAAGCCTCCATGTAAGAAACCAAGTACTCCCATGTTATCCAAGGTCCAACACCCTCCTCAAAAATTCCTCAATGCTCTTCCACGAAATAGGCTATCCTCCTAAGCAAGCGACCATGCCATCTAGGTGCACCTCATGAAGAATGCCACCATGCTACAAAGTCTCCAACCTCCTACTGAAGCTAGCCACATAAGCATCAAGTCAAGGTAGATCAATCCATAAGTAAGCTATCTCTAACGTGTATGTCCATCGAGGTACACTTAAGAGTAGCCGAGAAACCATCCACTCCACATCAATTGAATCACCCCCAAGCTTAGTGTAAACACTTCAACAGTAACCCCGAAAGCTAGCATTACTTAGGTTAAAGCGGCGGCTAGAAGTCTGGACATAAAAGGTATTAGACCTAGACATGGTCTTTTTTCTCTTAGCATGCTTTTGTAGTTTTCTTCTAAAGGAAAAAAAGTTAAATCGAAGAGGAAATACATGACTTACTGGATTAAAATGTGAGACCTAGTTGGAGGTTTGAGTAGTTGATTCAAATGATGTAGGATGACAACACTTTCAAAGATTAGATTGTGAGATATTATGTAGTCTTCCTTTTTGGATATAGCTTCAAGTCATGTTAGGAAATACTCCAACTAACATGGAAATGATTTCTTTACTATGCTTTAATGTCATAAACTCCATAATTGCGTAGCCTTTAAGTTTGGGATCTCCTTATTAAATGAATATTTAGTACACAAGTTTCCAATCGTTGGAAGGAACCTACCATGTGATGCCTATTGATTAGGTATGGAGATTTGGCATTTGAATCCCACAAGGGGATCTCATTTCCTATTGGTCATTGCTTATTCCTTCGACATTGCAATCTTTTTCACTAGGAAGAACAAACCCCGCCAATGGATTCGAGGTCATTGATCTATTCCAATAGGGGTGATCTAGGTTGTTCATGGTGATTAAAGGCACCTTTCACAAAGGTTTTGAGAAATTGTGTGATTATATCAAACCGTTGATCTGGTCCCATGGGGAAGATTTGGGTCATTCATGACACTTTAGGTACCCCATTCCTCACCCACTTTGAGTTTGTGCAAATGGACTTCAATTGCTGATCTAATCTTGTAAAGATGAATTGGGCCATTCAATACATTTCATGCCCCCTACTTCCCCTCTTTCCTAATCTTCCAGGAAGAGATACTAGCCATTAACTTGATGTGGAAGGGAGGACTTGAGCCATTTAAGTAATTTTTGGGAAACAGTTCTCCCCATCCCAATCTTGTGAGGATGTAATTTGTTTGTCAATCAAATCCTTGCAAGAGGGATCTCCATCATTTGTGGCATCTTAAAGCCTTTAAGGTACATTTACATAACATAAGTGGATTGATCATTTCTATAGTTCTCATCCTATGCTACCATTGATTTCCCCATATAGCACAAAAGGGCCTACCTCATGTCCTTTAATATCCTCTTGGACCTTAGGAAATTGAAAAAAAATACTTAGATACTTAAGGAAAGGGACCAATGTATGAAGGTTTTCAGACCCATAGTGACTCTCCTTTAATGGATTTACTACAGTGGGATGGGAAATTTAGGTGGAGACATTCAATTGAAGATGGTGGAGAGTAGTCTTGGTCAATTCTTCATGTATTTAAAGATGTTTGCAAAGGAAAATTTTGGGGTGGATGTCCCCATCGGACAACACATTATAATATATAACATAGACAACGTGCTTTCAACCATAGAACTAGCGTCAAGTGAGATATCGTTGGATAAATAAATGCATAAAAATAAGACATCTACCTGTATAACAAACCTAGATGGCTTCGATTCATGCATAACTATCTAGATAACTTTATTCATGTTTCTTACTAACATTCATCAAATACATAACCATCAAGCATTGAATGCATATAGCTAGTGCAAAAAATCAATTAAATGCACATGGACACATATATGTCTTGCTATGAGAAGCTCATAAAGAACATTAAATATTATGAATAAATAAATACAGGGGCTCTCACCCATGCCACAAAGAAGGGCACTTCATGGTTATTTATATTTATCTATGCCACAAGTCATGCTACTTGTGTCTATTGGTTGGTCCCTAAGTACACATGCTCTTATAAATACAAAAGAAAAACCATGGTTGTAGGGGACTTTCAATGCAAGCATGTTATCCTTGATCAACAATTTTTTTTCCATACCAAAGGTTCGACCTCCATAATTGCTTTGGTCTAAATCGATTCAACCTCTCTGGCCACCTTGTTAAAGAAATCCCTAGTTAGCGCATACAAGTCAACCTGACAACGCTTGGACTTGAACTTGAGACCTCCCAAAGTCTTAAATGACCGAAGGAGGGTGGCTTTGCCAATCCACCTACATGCCTAAGCCCCCTACACCTCATGCACAATTTTCCACAAGGGGATAGCCAGGTTGGTGAAAGTGGGGTAGTGTTTTAACCCCCACTAGGTTTGATTGCTCAAAGAAGCGGACAAGCTACCACAATGACACTATTGATTAATAGAGTCACCATAACTATTAAATTAGATCATGTGGTAGTACATGCCCAAAATGAAGTATATGGAAACACTAACCTCTTGAAACACAATTAATGTCAAACTTTGTAATAGGAAACATTCTCAAATTTCTTATTATTAATTTTTTTTAAAGGAAAGACAAACTTCCTCAATAAAAATATAAGTGACTTATGGAAAACCTTTTTCTTTTTTTTTAATTAAAGACATAACTTCCATAACTTCCTCAATAAAATATAAGCTCATCGAAACCCTTACTTAACCTTAATTATAATAACCAAGTATAAGCTTGTATAAGAAAAAGAACCAATTTACTCTACTCAAGCTTGTGAAGGAAAATAACAAATTTACCTTACAAGCTGCGCACATTTCTTTGTAAAGCATGTAAAAATTCAAAGCCTCTCCTTCAAACAACACATTGTGACCATGACACGAGCTGTGGGCAACTCATGCCATGCCATGATATGCTATTTTACATAGCGAAACAATATTATTGTGACCAGGCACTTTGGTCAATCTTGAATGCCCAATCCATTTCTATTTGTGAAAGGTTTACAAATCCTTCCATAAGGGGAAGGGGAAGGTATATATATAAATTCATATAGCTCTAGAGCAAATTACTGTACACGCAGTTGCAGATTGACACTATCTACACGCAAAGGGAAAGGGTCCTTGGATTTTCAATTTATTCTGAACTGGGAATGGGAAATTCTCAGGCACGTCGATCGGACCCAGAGTTCGAGTCTGCTTGCAGGTATGTTCCTCAATATCAATCTCGCACTTTCCATTGTCTGTCAATCTGATATTCTGATGTTTTAATTTCATCTGTGGATGCAGGAAATTTAGTGAAAAGGAGTTGAAAGACTTAAAAGCCCTCTTCATTTCATTGGCTTCTCAGTGCAGGAGTAATGGGCAATTCATCACATCTTCAGTCTTCCAGGTTCTCTCTCACGCACCCACGCACTAAATTGTTCTCATTTGAAATGATATACACATTTCTGTTGAAATCACGTCACAATTGAGAAAACATCCTATTAATTGATTCAGGTGTTCAAAGGGCTTAATCGGTTCCCCCAAGTTCTTAAGCCAAGAGGAACGAAATCTCAAAACTGCAATTTGAACCTCTGGCCTCATCCACTTTTGTTTTTTGGTAGGTCAACCCCTTTGTGACTAGAGAGGATGGAACTCACATTATCAGCGTTACAACGTAATGGCCTTCGGATACGACGCTACAGAAAAACTTATCCTATAGAGAGACCTTACAACTGGGGAAATCTTGTTCAACTGCATTATAACTGAAAGCACACCTGTTGAGTTTCCAACCTGGATCATCATCATAGCAACCACACCAACTTACCACAAGACGAAAGCCCAATGGACTTTGTCTTAAGGACCTCATCCACTTTACCAGAGCTCTGCAATGGTGGATAGATTAGTATAACGAGAATTAAATGGGGGCACAGTTTATTCACATTTCTGAGTAGCTTCTTCCTTGAGTGTCTTCTCTGGAATTGTGGTTGATATGACCAGTGATACGTGAGTCTTGTTTTGTCTGTTGCATTTGCAAGTCTAATATAGGCTTCGGTCCCCTTTTCCACTACTCAAAGATACATATAGTTCTTAAACCTTTTGGGTTGTTATTGCACCTAGAGATGCAAGGTGCATTCTACAGCTTGTCTGGGGTGGTTGGGGGTGATCCATCAACTCTTTCTGTTCATATGTGTGTTTTGTAATGGTGCATTGAATATTGACAAGTGGCTTGTGTATAAAATCTTGTAACTCAAGATATGCACTTTGAGCTTCCCAACCTCGGGGTGCACATTAGAGTCGGGTTTAGATGGGTCTGTGTTAGTTTGTACACTTTTTACATGCTTTTGTCAAGGTAAAATTCAATAGAAGCACAACAGACCAGTAATAGTCTGACATGTTAATGAAATTGGTTGTATCTTAGCAGTCTCCGGTTCACGGTCACGAGTAATTTTTTAATTTGGTTCTTTCTTTCGAAGAAATAGAAACTGAAGCTTTTCTGTACCAGTACATGTTGCCTGTATTTAGATGAGGCACCGCCCATGCAAACGTCTTTGAAAGTTTGAACTGCTGAATATTCCCGAGGAAGTCTCAAGACTTGGCCTATTATTGTCACATTTCTGTAGGAACTACTCATTTAGTTAAATAAATTATAAAGGAAAGATGAAAATAAAGGATAAATTTATTCAGCGTTTTCTCAAATGGTGGCAGTTGGACAAATATTGGAATGTAGAACACTATAGTGATAATGCATTCTGGCAGAATTCTAAGACACATTTTTAGGAGTATGATACACGTATATTTTAACGTTAAAAAAAAGCTTAGAATATGCTTTTTAAACTGTGTAACTCTTTAGGATCATGCATTTCCATTGATTTGGCAGATTTCCCTCTTCTCTTTTTGTTATCAGGGTTATACCATCTTGCATATGGAATGAAATGTTGAAAACCTTGCATGCTATTATTACAATATACTCATGATTGTCCTTATTGGGTCATGGATGAGCCACCATAATACTTGAGCAAACTTGGGTCATAAATCCTTGTCGTCATACAGCATGCGGTAATAGTAAATACTCTAAATATTCATTGTAGCTTGACTTTTTAAGTTTGATAATTGGAATTGTCCAATACTGTTCTTTATCAATCATTTTTTATTCAATAAGTACAGCCTAGACAAGCTAGGTTTTGAGGATCAATACTGTTGTGAATAATATTGGAAATCAACGAATATCAAATATAATGAATGTAACTCAATTAGACAAGTTAAATGTGAACCTGAAAACAGGGTGTTTGAATTCATAATGAAATTAGAGCAATTAAGACGTAGAATCTGGGAGGAAAATAGCAACAGCACGAATCACTGGTGAACCAAAACTTAAGAATACTGCTGCTATCAGCTCCAAATTTTCAGAATTTATATTGTACTGCACTTCCCATGCTTCCAAGTTCCTTCTTTGTTGTGGATAAGAATATGCCTCTTGGTCATGATATGTGAGTTGTATTTAGTTCAAAATTGAAATAATGAACCTTCATTAATTGTATGGTGGAAGAAGTTGTAAAATCTGTCAGCTTCTATTCCTAATTTTAGGTGAGGAGTTACAGTACATGAACCTTCATTAATAAGTGTGTCAATGGCGTTCATTTCTTTGTTGATGCAGATATCTGTTGTCATTATGTATTGAATCTTTGGTTCATTACAAGTTTAATCATAATATAGAGATCAGACCATGGTTAGCATTCTCCTTTTTATAGGTATACATGTTTGACCTACTTCCTGAATCTCTTTTATGCTTTAGGCATACTATGGAATTCATGGGGCTCTTGGAGAACGATTGTTTGATTTAACCACTCGGATGAGAAAAGACCAAAAGCTTACCTATGAAGACCTCGTAATTGTTAAGGTAAAAGTATTTTGTATTATCAAAACTAGAGAATGTAGGAGAGCATATCCTTGAGTGACTGTTCCATTGCCTGATTTTCACTTTAAAATGCTATTTCCATGGTATTTTACAATGATACCTATCCCACATTATATAACATTTGAATGCCTAGAATGTGTCATATGATTTGCTTTCACAGAGTTGCATTTTGGGATGCAGAGCATTTACGAGAAAGGCTGCCAGAATGAAATTGAGAATTTCATCTTTCAGTTAGTTGATTTAACTGGAGATGGCCTTGTGCAGAGGTTCTTTCTCTCTCTCTCCCTCTCTCCCTTTTTCTACTTAGCAACCTTCCATTTTTAATGGTCAAAAGAGCATTCTGCTCCTCTATTTGCATTTCTTGGAATCTCGATAGGTCATCCGCCCTTGTATTTTTTAAGGTGACAAAAAGGATATTTTGTTCATGCATTAGAGCTTTTGTTATCGATCAAAGAAAAAATTAGTTAGAAATTAAGAAAATTAAACGACTTTAGATGATGTCAAAAATAGTTAGTTGCTTTATTTTTTATTTCTGAAAAAAAGCTTTACGTCTGATATTCAAATTAGAATCAAGATATAAGAATTACGCTGAGTCGCTGACAGCATATTTCTACACAGTTTTAATTAGTTGCTTTACACTTTTAAGACTTCTTGGCTAATTAAGCTTGAAATAAGAGTTTTGTTTAATTGGTGAATATGAGGGAGTTCAAGTCAAATATTGTTGAAATTTTGGAATAGTTAGGGTTTTTAAACAAAAATTAACTTAAAGATATAATTGTCATCTCTTTCAACTTTAACACTCACTAGAGATCATTGTGTTAAAGTTAACTTTTAACAATTGCAGAGATACACAGAAAAATCATTAACTCAAGACCATCATCAGAGATGATAATAAAATCAATTAATAAGAACGCAAATCTACTTAACAAGATAATTTGTGAAGAGAAGGAACCTTCCTTATTTTCAGAGTTACTTTCAGATCAGAGTTTGCGTCTTGGAGGCAAGTCAACAAAAACGGAACAAGTCTGGCCCTTACCCGAGGGCAATGGACATACCTGAGAGAGAGACAACTGCTGAGGAAAAGGGCTAGACAGGTGCATTAGAAGGTACACCAACAATAGAACCAAGATCAACTTCAAGACATCGACCAAGACTGTCAACGAGTGTCCAACAATGAAAGGCAGCCACAAAATTCTCACCCAGTTGGATGGCAGCCTCAAAGAAGGCTACAACAGCGGACGGCAGCCACCAGGAGACAAAAGGTACCTTCAAACAGTCTCCGCAAGCAATGGAAACCTATATACAGGCAGTGGTACCCTAAACACAGTCCACATGAGCAGTGGCATCCTCCACCCAAACAGTGGTATCCTTAGACCAGCCCACACAAAACAGTCCAACAAGGTGGCAGCCCACACAAACAGATCAACAACAGTACAACAAGGTGTCAGCCCAGGTAAAGGCACCCAAACTCAGTCCAAGCTGGTAGCGGCTGCCCTAGCAGCACCTAAACTCAATCCAGGCAGGTGGCCGCTGCCCTAGCAGCACCCAAAACAGTCCAAGTAAGGGGCGGCCAGCACAGACAATCCACAAATAGCAGTGACCCACTCTAACAGCCTTCAGACAGTAGCGGCTCACTCTTAACAGCCCTCAAACAGGCAGTGACCCTACTCTAGCAGTCCATAAACAGCAGCGGCCACTCAAACAAGGTACAACAGCAAGAAACAACAGCTACAAACAGAGTACAGCTCACATGTGTGGAGGAGGGAGAAGCAAAACAGCAGCAAGAAGTCCAAATCAAGAGAGTGTCCAAGCAAGAGAAGTCTGGAAACCCTTGACGTCACTCAAGAATAAGCATGCATCAAACCTAGATCAGACATAAGCAATTTCATCTTCAAGATGCTTCCATAATGAATGCTTAGGCTTGTGTTTATAACTTTTAATGACTTCTAGAAGGATCTTTCTTCTAATCTTTCACTAACTTAGGGTTACGCTACAAAGGGTCAAGACGTCATAACAATAGGAGGGTTACCAATTATAAAACATAAGTTAATCATAACAAGGGTTAAGGTACCACATTCAAAAGGGGCACTAGCACAACAGGGGAGAGGTCAACACAAGACCAAATCAAACACAAGGCTAACCACAAGTCAACATGAGGTGTCACAACAAGGTGGGAAGACAACCCTTCTAACCACAAGACGAGGTACAAGGCAAGGTGGGAAGACAACCCTTTTACCCACAAGTCAACATCAAGATGAGAAAACAACCCGACAAGGTGGGAAGACATCCTTTTATCTCTCCCTCAATGTATGTGGTCCACAAGTGTTCCATGCAATAATTGGAAGTTTTATCATCACTATATAAGGAAGGTTCACTCTGGATGATGTGATTCTTTGGTCCTCTTGACTGCTCCTAAGGTCAATGCTAGTGACTCCATCAAGAGGTGGCCAGTCCCTTGATGAAACAACCTAGCTCAACCATCTTGAAGACCTAGGAGAGGAGGGCATCACACATCATCATCTTGGTCAACTGACCAAGATCCTCCATTCTTAAAGAATGGCTCTTAGCCCTAGGTTGAACTTCAGTCCTAGACTGAATCTTGTGGATCAACCCCTTGGTCCATGACCAGAACCTTCATTCTCCCGGAGAATGTTCCTTAGCCCTAGGTTGAGCTTCAACCCTTGATTGAATGTTGATTAACCACCTACAGGACCTGCTTGGTCCTTGACCAAGAATTTCCCTGGTCCCAGACTAGGATGCCTCTGTCTTAGCCTGTAGGATTTGCTTGGTCCTTATGACCAAGTACTGTTTGGTCCTTGACCATAATGCCCTAGAGACAAATATGGGCCTTAGCCACATGCTAGGGACTTTGCCATGGCATCAACCTGCTTGGTCCTAGACCAAGAACCCTAGTAGACTGCTGGGGGCCCTAGGGTACTTGCTAGGGACTTACACTGCCTAGCTAATTTAAATTTTAGCATTAGCATGAATACATTAAAATTTTGCAGACTGTAAGATAACAAAAGATAAGTGCAGTAGATACATCAACACATCAAAACATTGAACACAAGAGTTTTTCACTAGGGAAACCTTTAAAGGACATTAACCCCAAAAGCATTAGTAATTCATCTCTGAAAATGAGATCACCGAGTTTTCAAAAATTCTCAAACCCTAATAAGTTTGATCCATAGATAAATCCACAAATGATGAATTTTTACATAAAAACCAAATTAGGGCTTTTTCCCCTAATTCTTCCAGCTGCCTGGAATCTCAGATAGGCTGCCTGGATTTCTTCTTAAACAACCTAGTTGTTGCCCGAGCTTGATTTGGTTGCTCGGAACACTTAACCCGAACTGGTTGGATCTCTGTCTGCTGCCTGGACCATTGCCCGAGTCTTCTGTTGCCTGCTCGTAGCTCCTTGCTGCTGCCCGAGCTTCTCTGTTGCTGCTCGAGCCTTTGCCCGAGCTTTTTGCTGCTTCTCGAAGGTCTGGTAGACCTCTGTCTGCGTGCCTGAAGCTTGCCCGGGATTGCTACTGCTTGCCGAGCCCTGTTAGGGCTTGTTGTAGGTGCCAGAAGGCACTAGCAGGCTGCCCAAGCCTTGATAGGGCTTGCTGTAGCTGCCCAAGAGTTCTAGCAGGGTGACCGAGGGTGAGGAGAGGGCATTCGGAGAAGGAAAGGAGTTGCTCGAAGTGCTGCCCGTGAGTAACTCAGTCTGCCCGTGAAGAAATCAAGCTGCTTGTGAAGGTGAAGAGGGCTAGGGTAAAACCCTAGCACGTGAAGAAGGAGAAGATGATGTTGCTGCTCTTCTTTATGAGTGAAATCCTAGGTTAGGGTTTGTTGTAATAAGAATGGGTTCCCTAGCTAGAATCCTTCATGCTAGGGCATAACCATAAAAAGTCTTCTCTTCACGAACACTAGCGAAAGTCTTCTTTGAAGCAGCTGTGGATGAGCAAGTGTGTGTGTCAAAATGAAATGGATTGATCTTCTTTTATATCCTTTGAGTCACTTGTAAGTGGACCAAAACTTAAAAGAACAAAATAATATTATTTTTTTCTTTTATTACTTTGACTTTTATCTTTAGTGGTACTAAAGGTCTTTTTGCACTTTCACTTTGACTCCTTAGTGGTACTAAGGGTCCTTATGTATTTTTGACTTTTACTTTAGCCTTCTTCAAGTGCCCTGTGGTCAAAACAAGTTGTCAAGGTGGTCCTTCATCCCCACTGAAAGTACATCATCATAAATAGAGAGAATTACTAATGCTTTTATCTCACATTCTGTGTGACACCAAGATCGGGTACCAGGTGTCTTAACCAAGGGTAACTAAGCCCTGAAGAATATCACAAAGCCCACAGATCGAGGGTCAGAGTGTCTCACATGCCCAGACCTGGTCTAGGGCTTATAGTGATATCCTAGTAATAGACCAGGAGCCTTAGCTATAGGCTGCATAATTTGACCCAAGGTCAAATACTTGGTAACAGACCAAGCGTCTCCATTCTCTCGGAGAATGGCCATCAGCCCCGGGCTGAGTCCCTAGTCCCGGACTAGGTTAAATTCTTCGTAATTGACTAGGTGTCTCCATTCAAAGAATGGCCACTCAGCTCTAGGCTGAGTCCCCCAGTGTTGGACTGGTTCCACATCCTGGTCCTGGACCAGATGTCTCCATTCAATAGAATGGTCACTCAACTCAAGGTTGAGTCCCGCAGTGCTGGACTGTTTCGACATCCTGGTCCCTGACAAGATGTCTCCATTCAACAGAATGGCCACTCAACTCAAGGTTGAGTCCCCTAGTGCTGGGCTGGTTCCACATCCTGGTCCTTGACCAGATGTCTCCATTCTCCTAAGTGAATGTCTCTCGATGCTGCTCAGGAAAAATCAACAGTTAACTGACCAAGAACCCTAGTTAACTGACTAGGGTGCCATTCAGAGAATGGCTCTCGCAGCTGCAGGCATTCTCAACAACATTAAGCTTGTCTTAGAAGTACCCAAACTTCGTCGTGAATAGAGGCTTAGTCAACACATTGATAATCTATCTAACAACTCTAAATGTCAACAGGAAACTTGATCTTATAGATCCACTTGGAAGTTATAACCGACTTCCATCGTTGTTTAAGAACCACTTTCCACATGTCATTTAGCATCTTCCAAACCTGATGTTTGGATGCCTCCTCATAAATGGAGGATTCTAAATCAGTGATGTGGCTCATCTGAGATATCAAACCAGAGCAACCTTGAAGCATCTCAGTATGCTTCTTAAAGAGATCAACTGAAGACACTCCCTGGCCTCCTCCCTTTGCTCATGGACTAGACTCACTTCCATGTTTATATCACTAGGGGGCTCTATGAAGTGACGAGAAACAACTTTCTCAAGGGAGATCACATCTCTACTTTGCAATCCCATTCAGCTAGGGATTGAGGAGCACAGTTGGCTCCCTCTTGATCTTTGAACTTACTAGTTGTTCCACTCTAATAAGGAACAAATCATCAATAACAAATACCTAGCAGATTCTCTTGTGTTGACCCTATGTTAACACTGTTGCCGCCTAATACACACTTTATGACACGGGAAAGTCTCCAACCCGCTGTGTGTGTCCTTGGGGGCAAGTTAGAGCTGGGGACCACTGTCACCACAGTCCACAACTCCTCCGTTTAGGCAAGATCCCAACAGAGCCAAGGGGGGTAGTCCCTACGGAAAGACTAAGTTCCAGTTTTATTAATTAATTACAGATTAATTAAAAGGATCTTTTATTAAGAAGAGGCTAAGACCTTATATGAAACAAGACCAGTGCCTAGGTAATGGAGTCAAAATATTACAAGTTACAAACTAAAAAAAATAAAATAAGAATGATTATCTACAGATTAAATTATCTAACAATGAGAAAATGAATAATACAATTATGAACAATAAGGAATCAAGTATTAAGCAATATACAGATGATTCACCAATGTAGACAATGAACAAGATTTACAATATAGCAGAAAAATGCTTTGAGTACAGATTATTAAGCCAGCAGTAAATTAAAGGAAAATAGAAATACTTTAAGCAGTTAAGCATTCACCACATGACGATTGCAGAAATAAAGGTAAAAGTAACTGTAAAGTAAAGTGCTGGAAGTAAAATATTGGAGTGCAAGTATGCTGAAAGGAGAGAGTGTTGTAGAACGGTTTTGCAATGTATCTTGGTTTA